>JAPMOQ010047565.1:364869-379875 GCA_026543055.1 Argiope trifasciata | reverse complement strand
ATCACTATGAAAAAAACCTCATGAAACACAACTCAATTAAAGGCTGGAGATATATAGATGATTTACTTCTAATAAATGTAGATAATCCTAATGTAGTTATTAATTGTTACCCAAAAGATTTAGTTTTAACTAAAACAAATGAAGATCAAAATAAAGCTAACTATCTTGATTTAAATATAGAAATATCTAATGAAAAAACTTTAATAGGCATTTACGATAAAAGGGATGATTTTAACTTTAAAATAATAAAACTTAGTAATTTTCATTCAAATTTAAACTCTAAAATTTTCAAAAACCTAATCTTTTCACAATTTAACAGAATTAAAAAAATTTGTAACAATAAGATTTCTTACATTGCAGCAACTAATAATCTACTTAAAAACTTAAATACTAATGAATTTCCAAAAAACTTTTGCAATATCGAATCATTAATTAAAAAACAATTATATAAATTCTAACTAAATAACTAGTTTTACTCAAAAGATGGCGCTCCTAGGGTTCTTTTTGATGACGTTTTTTATGACCGAACAGTTGCAGATATGGTATTACACTTTTTATTATGTTCGTTCTCGGCTAGTGTTTAAAGAAGCGTTTTTGGCTGGGTGAGTGTTTTTTCTACTTTCTTATTTTATTTTATTCTTGTGACTGTCAGATTTACTGTGATTTTTTGGTTTCAGTTTTACTTATTTTATAAAGTCTATTTTGAAATATATGATATGTAAAATTTTAATTTAGTTTTTTGTCTTTATACATTCTAGTATTGACAAATTTGTTTTTATGGTTTCATGTTTTATTGGTTGCTGTGACATTGTTCAAATTTGATGTGTTTTCTTGTGTGATACTATCTCCAAAACCTCAATATTCTGGGATTTTCGGGTCACGAGGAGTCAATTTCTTGACGAAAGTCAGACTCTTCACAGAAAAAATCCCTGGTTTGAATCCTTGTCTGAGGGTGACCCTTGAGAAAGTCCTCAGACCGGATTCTTTATTAATTGTTTCAATCATTCTAATATTTATTTTGTCTTGTTCGAATCCGAAATAGTTTTTGGTTCAGTTTCTTTAATTAGTTTCGTTTTCTCTTATATTGCTAATTTATGTGATTCATCAGTATTTTGGTGCTAGCTGCATTCGCGCACACTAAATACTATGATTGCCTTTTAAATATTAAGTTTAAATTTTGGTCTTGTTCGAATCCGAAATAGATTTTTTTGAATTTCCTAATTAGTTTCGTTTTCTTTTATATTGCTAATATATATATATATATATATATATATATATATATATATATATATAATTCTAAAAAATTTTTGCCTAATTAATAATATTGTAATTCAAAATATCACTGAATTATTGAAAATAATATTTTTTAAAAAAATTAATCTTTTTAGTTTATTTATAAATTAAATGATGATGAGATCTTTGCAGATAAACCTAAAGCCTAACTTGTAAATATTTATTCAAAGGAATTTAAATTCTACGTATGAATATCTGGAGGCAGTTAAAAATAATTAGTTCTCCATTGTCTTGTAAAGGTCATGACATCTTTCTAATGTTGACTGAAGACACCATGTCTCGGACACATTTAATTACTACGAATTAATTATCTTCTATTCTCAGAATCTCAGAATAAGAGAGTTTTCAAGGAATCGTATGACACGAAATTCTCTGGAAGCTAGTATTTCAAACAGCAGACACAGCACGGCTTCTCGAAATTTTGAAATCATTAATTAGAATATGAATTAGAGAGCACAGTTCGATTGTCAATATAATAGGGAATTGATTATTTTAGATGTAATTTTGTATTCTAAGTTTTATTCGCTCTGTCTCTTTAAAATGTACAATATGAAATTCAGTTGCGACTGAGGATAACTAATGAATGGTGGAATAAATGTGCCTCGTTTATTAGAAGTTTTGTGATTTGGTCTTAGGAATAAAAGGTTTGGAAAACCCATATTGCACATTATTTTATTCGATTGAATTTATTAAAGAAGATATTGATAGTTAAAATCCTTCAAAAACTTTACATGATCTTCAAGTTATTTCATGTATATATTTTCATGTAGACAATATATATTTTTGTATACAAAGCTTCAAGTATTTTTCTATGAAGATTTTAAGGTATCCGACTACATTGAAAACACCGGTTATCGACCACATTGGCAATATTTTATTGTTATTTCATGAAGTTCAAACTTTCCGCTTTTCAAGACAATTTATTTTTTCAAGGAAAAAGAAAATGTGATCTATCATTCATGGGAATTTTAAGCAAAACATTCAGCTAAAATTTGTCTTTAACTTCAATTGTCGCAACACTTTAATTTTTCTAACAATTCTCCACCATTAACATTATAGCTTAAAAACTAATAAAGGTATTTATATAAAAATTTTAGTGTGTGTTTTATATGATATGGGAAATGAAATAAACCAAAAATTTTATTATTGTCATTTATAGGTGTTATTAGAAAAATTGAGTTATGAATTTATGAAAATATATGTATATTCTTACACATAACTTTTTTGCATCGCAATATTTTTCTCATATTTTGGTTCATTTCATTCATTATTATATTCAATAACTTGTGCACAGAGATAAATAGGATTTCTGCATTGCAATTTTGTGTAATGAACTGTTTTGGTTAAATTTCATTAAAAAGTACTACAAATTTTTCTATTTCTCAAAATATGTTATATTTTCCTTTTTTTTGTATTTATAGAGTTTATAATTAACATCTAAAAATAACAAAAAGTTTTTTAAAAAATTCAATTTTCAGCAAAATCCCTTTGAACATTGTCGGACAAACAAATAGTGATTTATAATTTAAATTCTAAAATAAATTATAATAACTTGGTTTAAGAAATTTCTTACGACGATATGGACTCAAATTATAGTAAATGTGAAATTAAAAAAAAATATTCAGAAATTTTTTGAATATATGTGAATTATAGGGTAAAAGAATAGTAAAATTAATTGAATTCCAATTTTCAAATAGATTTTATTGGAAATTTATCATATGAAACATCTAAATTATGCTTAGAAATTACATTAATAATTATTTGAAAAAGAGAAAATTAAGTAATCAATCAAAATAAAAAAAATATATATATTGAAGTATTTCATTACAACAATTCTAAAATAAATTATAACTGATTATTTTCCTAAACAATGGTCATTATTTTGTAATATGGGGCAGTATATTCTCTTATATTCAGAATTTTTCTTATAAAATGAGGAATGCATATTTTATATAGTAAAATAAGTTATGACATTTTCCTTTAAATTTTAGTATGACGGAAGAAATATTTTAAATATAGAGCAATCTTCTATTTTTAAATCAGCGTCATAGGAAAATGAGATATGAAGAAGTAATCTTGCTTTTAAAATTCAATACAAATGCAAAATCTAAATAAAATTGTTAAGAATGGTAAATGATTAACAAACAAGTAATTAACAATGTTCATTAGAAAGGAAATTAGTTGCACTATTAATTAAATTTCATAAGCATTTTTATGATATTTCGAGTTAAATAATGTGTATCATGAATATTACATTGAAAATATATTATTTCTTATACAATCCAAGGCAAAAATTTTAAATTCTTATAATAAAGCAATATACGAAAATCCAGTGAAGTCGAAATCTTTTCCTCATAAATCTGTTCTTCCATCCATTTTATCTTTTTCAGTAGTTTTTCTTTTAACCACGAAGAAAAATAAATGCGGATAGTTTTCCCAAGATTCATTAAAAATAAATTTGATTATTGATAACAAGAATTCATAACTGATTAGAATTTATAATTAGAACTCGGGAATAAAATAGTCAGTGAGCTGATATACTTCTTTACATTCAGAAATATCACTAGTTGTTAAAACTAATACTTTGTACATTTCCTTCTGAAATGATTTTAAGAAAACCTATATATTTCATAAAAAGAATCATTTCTATTTAAAAATAGAGTCTGCAAATGAAAATTCTTATTACAACGCAGCAATGCGATTATATTTTTCTGCATTGAAAGGCGATATTTTTCATTTTCTCTGAGAGTTCAAACATTGATTCATTTCTTCTTTTTGAATAATTCATGTTTTAAGGATAAATTTTATGTAACATTATATGACAATAAAAATATGTCAGCCAGAATTTTCTAAACTTCCCCTTTTCAGATCACTTTGAAAAACGATTATCTAAGGCACAGCAGGAAAAAAATGGTCAAAGTTGGTTAAACTTAGATCTATGATCATTGTTTACTCTAATTACGAAACATACTTTTCAAAAGTAAATCAACAAATAATGTGGCACCTGAATTCTAAAAAAACATTACTCTTCGAAAACATGCTTATTTAAATGTCATTTAAGAATTTTTTTTATTTATCCAAAAGAATTATCCATGAAAATATTTTACTGTTAGAAATCTTTAATTAAAAATTAATTAATGTTTTTTCTATTATAAATTATTTTTAAAAATGCTTTTAAAGAATATTAATTCAATCTATATTTTTATGTACTGAGAATAGCAATAAATAATCGCATATTAGTTCTGAAAAAAAGAATCATTCGCAGCAACATTTTATTAAGAAATTTATAGTTAAGACGAAATATCAAATAATATTCAAGAATTAAGGCAGGAAATTTAAATTCAATCTTATTGTATATGAACCTTTAACTATGCATTTTTTAAGGAGCAATCGGGATGAAATCATCAGAAATATGCATTAATGTATTTGTAGCATTAATTTCTCGGAATGAAATTAATCTCAGAAAATCTTACTAAGTAGAAGTTTATAGAGAAAATTGTAAGACTATTTAAATAACATTTTCAATTACTTCTACATACATTTAATTCAAATTAATTTAGCCCGTAATGGAGTCAATAAATTTCAGAGACCATATCAATCTAATGTTTTCATTAACTGCATATTAAAAGATTTATCTGCAATTTGAATAATTTATTCCCAAAATATGAAAATGTATAACTCTGAAATTCTGATAAGAGTATTAAGAAGAAAATCTCAAAAATATACATTAATGTATCTGTAATAAATCCGTTTCTCGGAATGAGAATAATCTCAGAAAATCCTACTGAGTAGATGATTAGAGATTACATTATAAGACTGTTTCAATGACATCTTCAATTACTTCTGCAAGCATTTCATTCAAAACAATTTTGCACACAGTAATATCCATAAATATCCGAGAGTATAAAAGTTTGATCTTCATTAATTGTAGATTAAGAGATTTTCCCTTGAAATCTTGACAATATTTTCCCAAAATATGAAACTGTATCATCTATTTGTCTCTCGAAAACGCATTCAACCGGAATCTCACAGATTCAGAATCGCATGTCTTTAAACAAACCAGCATGGATTTTGAATCCTTTCAAATGGGAATTCTCTCAACATGCCATTGCTTCATGTTGGCTGTATACATCACCCAAATACAAGGATATTTCCATTCAAAGACCTTTTAAGAGCTCTTTTCTAGCGGAAGAATTTTCTATACAGAGATTTAGGCAGTATCTAAACTATCTTCGTCAGTTTATAAAGAGCTGTAACAATGCGTTTTGAGATTAGAGGATTCTGTAATTGTCACTATGTTCATACAACAAAAAAGTAACAGTGTTTAAAGCTTTAAATGGGTTTTACATATTTAAATATTGAAAGAATGATATTATGGCATTGAATTAATGATTCATTCTCTTTGGTAATCACAATAGAGCTAAACTCCTTTAGCAAAACGAATACATATTACAATGTATTCAGCTTAAATATGCAAGGAATTATTTGTAAAATTTTAAGCGGAAAATAAAGGTTTTAAATACAAACAAAGCTTTAACAGCATTTGCTGATGAATATACTGACATATGAATTTACAAGATATTCGAATGTTATACAGTTTTTCTATAAACATTCATTTTATTCAATTTTAGTATAAAAGATAATAGTCTTAGTATGGTAAGAAATACCTGTAAATATTTTTAAAGAAGTTTTTATGCAATTTTTTAGTAAAAATTTTCTAAAATTTATTCGTTTGTTCATTGGTAATGAGCTTTGAAAATTCATAAACGTACCATGGTTAAATTATTTTTTTAAATTGTAAATTATTTTAATACTTAATCATCCTTATTATAAACAATTTTTTTTCAATTATTTAATTTTTTTCTTAATATAATTCGGAATCTTTTAATTGCTAGTTTAGTGTTATGAGAAAAAACTTCAATTCTTCTTATGATGGAAATAATGCTGTATTTTATGTAAAGATGATTACATATCCAGTGAATACAAGTTTGAGATGTTAACAGTTAACAGTTGTTACAGTTAACAGGTGTTACAAGTTAACAGTTATTGAAATCTGTTGTCCTAGTGCCCGATTTTTATAAACGAGATTAGAGGAAATGTTTTTATTTTTGTTTTTCTAAAGCGGGACAAAATGTGCAAGGTCATTTTAAAATTTATAATTATTATTGTTCCTTCTATATGTAGTTCTGAAAAAAAACTTTTTTCAGCAAATGAATAACAGTATGATTATATAAAAAAACGTCTCTTAACATTAGAAATAATCCATTGGCAGTTCAAATTTCCCATAAATAAACTTATATAGTAATAACTTAATCTCTGTACACTGCCAGTTTATTGCGTAATGCAATAGATTTCAACAAATTTATGAAAAAAATTATTACTTTTTTGTCGGCTTTAAATTTTTATCACGCTTTCTATTTCACTTCCTGCGATTAACATATTTCATACAATCGTCGCTCAATCTACTTAGCTTCTATTAACGTTGTCATCTAAAGGTAGCTAAGACTTCTTTCATAACGCTGAGAGAAATAATCCAGAAAGGACACTAGTTTAGTAGCTTGTGTCCATTAATGGAAGAAGCTCTCAGAATTATTGAGGATAGTAAGATTTAAATTGGATGAGAGACAGATTTTCCATTAAGTTGGATAAATTTCAATTGAAATTTGATGTTTGTGAGGTTAAATCTAACAAATTGATCTCTTTAATTTATTGTTTAATGGTGCATGGAAATATATATTATTAATATATTTTCATCGGAAAATAAAATAAATTTCAGGGGAATAAAAAATGGAGATTCAATTGAAAGATGATTTGTGGTAGAATTAAATTCATGAGATGGGAGTTTTGAACTAAGGAATGAGATTATTTAGTACTAAGGATGATTTAACTGTTAATGTATGATTTTCATTACATTTAATTTTCAGATGATCATTAACCATTAATCTTACATTTTAAGTAATTTTTTAAAAGGAATTTTTATTTAAAGGTTAAATTTATTTAATTATCATAAATTTCTTTTGTATTACTGCTATTTCCATTTCATATGCATTCAATCACCCCCCCCCCCCGATTCTTAATTTTTAGCTAATAATGCCTTAGTTAGGAAATTTTTAATAATTCTATAATTTCATATTCTAAACAAACAGAATAAAATAGGCCCTTTGACAAATTTGTTCAAAATTCATTTCAAATAATTTTTGTGTCAGAAGCTGTAATATGATGGTCAAATAATCCTCAAAAGGAATTTTATAGGAAATATTTGAACTACTTCCAGAAATTTAATAAGATTTATAAATATCGTTAGCATTTAAGAGGTTTATATTCTCATGCAAAGTATTCAATTAGAAATCAGTTTCATTTAATTATAAAAATATTTAGCTGTAATTTTATTATGTCTCTTTCCATTATAAAAATTTTAAATCCTTATTTAAATTAATTATTTAAAATTTTACTGAAAATTATATTGCTCGGACTGATTTAAATAAAGAAATAGAAATAGGAACAGGATAACTATAAACATAAAAATTTTCCTTCCAGTGATTTCCATTCTTACATTTAATACAGTATTGAATTTATAAGCCTTCTTTTCTGAAATGCATCAGTTGAATTTTGAATAAATCTTAAATTTATCTGCCCAAAAGAAATTGAGTAAAGCTTCTGGTCATAAATAAATATCTTTGTTAACCTTCTACTGAATAATAGGTATTTTTATCCTTGGTTATCCATGTCTCTAATATTTTAATCTTTAGTTATCCACAGATCTAAATATTTTAATCCTTAGTTATCCCCGGATCTAAATATTTTAATCCTTAGTTATCCACGGATCTAAATATTTTAACCCTTGGTTACTAATGCCTCTAAATATATCAATCCTTGGTTATCAATGGAACCAACTATTTTACTCTTTGGTTTTCGTTCACCTTCCATTGGTTAATAAGTATTTTTATCCTTGGGTATCCATGGCTCTATTATTTTAATTTTTTGTTATCCACGACTCCAAATATTTTAATTCTTGGCTATCATTGACCTTGGTTATCATCGGCTCTAAATATTTATTCCTTGGTTATCAATGGCTCTAAATATTTTTCATTTTGGTTATCTTTGGCTTTAAATATTTTATTCATTTGTTATCAATGGTTCTAAATATTTTACTTCTTGGTTATCGTTGACTCTAATTATAAGGAAACGAAGGCTTCTATTATAATATAAAAGTATAATTTATCAAATAACGTAAAGGTTTACAATTCTGCATTCAAAATGCTTTAAAGATACATCAAAACTCTTTAGTCCTGAAATGATAACATGAAGTTTCAATTCTATATCAACTTGATATATATATCCCTTAGAGTCGTTAAATAGCATATAATATTTAAAGAAATGCAGGATATATAAAATATTTTTATTATGATTTCAGAAAATATTCAGTTTTTTTTCTTGAAAAAGTTGATGAAGAACAGGAAATTCGAGGAAATAAAGGGCATTAATATTTAATATTTATATTAGGTGGACTGTTATGGATAATCATTATAAGGTAAATTAAATTATAAACAAAATGAATAAAAGTTATTTAATCTTTGATGCTATTTCAAATAGCTATTAAATATTTTAATTCAAAATCTTGACCCTAAATAATAGAATATAAATAAAGAATAAGAAAGGAAAATTTTCGTATTTCTTCAGATGAGTTTTCCAGTATCGAGAATATGAAAATTATTTGGCTTAACAGATAGCTTCAAGAAAATTGACTATTATTATTATGGAATTATAATAGGTTTTTATTTTTTATAAATGCCTCCTTCGTTATATATATTAATAATTAATGAGAATAGGTGTGCTATTGGTGTGCTCCCTGGACAATCATTTAGCAGATAAAATGAAAAATAAAACAAGGAGACCAATTATTAAATTTTTGAACAAGCATTTTGAAATTATGCAAGACTATTTTCGAACGCAAATCCTTTCTATGTAAAAGTGCAGAGCCAAATTAGAAGTAGCTAAATTAAAGGTAATATAAAACCTTCCCAAATAAAGTCTTAAGTCTACCTATTAAATATTTAGGGAAAGGTATTGAGGTTGTTGCTTATGAATGTGGAAATGCAATTAAAAATAATTAGGCCCCTAGTGATCGTGACATTCTTTCGATGTTGACTGACGGCACCATGTTTCGAACGCATTTAATTACGATAAATTAATTATCTCCTTATCTGTGAAAAGGAAAGATTCGTGGGAATCACATAACATGAGGCTTCTCTAGGCTATCATTTCAAACATGGGCTTTAATAAGACTTTTCGCAGCTTTCGAATCATTAATTAGGGTATTAATTGCGATTGCGTTGTCGATTATAGGGACTTTAGCTCTTTTATCTTACTTTTTGTAAATGATTTTTTTTTTAAATAATGTATCGCGCAGATGTAATTAAAACTGTTTTGAATGTCAGTGAGTAATTAAACATATACGTCTCGCTTCCTTATACATTCAGAAGATTCGCAGTTCGATATTTATTATTACCGTCTTTTTTATTTATTTGCTTATTAGGCGGTCATTAATTAAAATTGAATGAAAGAGGATGAGTGCATTAAAGAATCAATTATTCGAAAAAAAATAGCAAATATGTTTTTATTAAATAATAAAATTTTTTTTTGCAAAATTTTCATAGAAAAAAACCATATGAAATCCGTTTCTATAATCATTCGAACTAAAAACTAAATGCTTTTCAAATTTTGGGGAATCTTTGACCCTTAACTGAGGAGATGAAAATAAATTGGGCAGGTGAGGGCTATGAAACTGCATTTTCGTTACACTCGAATCAAATTTTCTAGTGAAAGTATTAGATTGAAAATCAGCCGATATATTCTGCAGACCATTTTCTTACCAAATAAATATGTTTTATAAATTTTAAAAAATATTTTATAATTGAAAAAAGCAAATGTGTGGGAACTTACATTTTCTTCTCAAATTACATGTAACAATAAATAATATTCTTGAAAAAACATATTACCTTATAATTTTTAAGTCATATTTATTTTTCTGGTATATAAAGGTATATAGAAAATAATGTAATGTGAAATTCAACAATTATATGAAAAATAAAAAATTGACAATGGATAAAATTATCCCTTTTTTTATCGACTTGTGTGACTATCTTAGAACGGCTTCCTAAAGCATTTTAAACTTACAATTTAAGGACTATTTTAAAATTCGACCTGTAAATTCTATATATATATATCTTGGTATATATATTTTATAAATATATTTTAAATAATAATTTTAATATATCTAAAAATAATATATTTTATAAATTTTCAAAAAACACTACCACTAGAAAAATTAATTATGTTGGAGCATACCTATTAGAATCAATTGAATGCGAACTTTTATCGAAAAAATATTCTGTAGTTTAGTTTAGTTACATTAACGTCTCGTTTAAAGCAACACTAAGGCTATTTTGGGTCGGACCTCGCTATTTTGAACCAAGAGAAATACACCTGAAAGGGCACCCCCCCCTCTCCACACCACGCCCCACCAGCGGGAGGACGTTTAGCCTGACAGATTTAACGTGCAAGAGACCCCATCACACGGCAGTTATTCGATGGAAGCGAGTCTCGAACCTGGAGCCCTCCGGTCCCGAAGCCGAGACCTTACCACCAGGCCACCGCGGCCCAAATTATTCTGTAAGTTATCCTAATCACTAAAATCCCTGTCTGCTTCATTTAAAATTGTCTGGAGTACTGCTTTATCAATAAATTGGATGATATTTCTGGGCAACAAGTTTTCGTGCTATCTGCTAAGCCTTGTTTATCACTGGGACACTAAGAAACATGCGTAGTCTGAGTGACGTCGCTAAAAGAAATAATTGAATTATTTTTAAAAGCATCTGCTAAAATTGGTTGAAAAATGTTGATGTATTGAAGATCACGAAACAGAGTCAATCCATTCAATTGAGATAAAAATGGAATAGGGGTGAGCTAAAGTCCTCGCTAGGGGTCTCACAGATCACACGTCCCCAGTTACGGGTTAAGTCAATGCTACTTTTTAAAAATATTTAAAGAGTCAAATCTTTAATTTACAATTAACACTAAATAGATTCTTAAAAAAATGTCATAAATTAAAAATTATGCACAATTTTTTTTTTTCAAATTTGGCATAGTAGCTCCCCAATTAGTTCAGGAAATCCTGAAAAAACAGATAATAATTTTTTGTTTCAAAAGATTACTGCAATTATTTTAATTCCTCATGATACAAAAAATTATATTTTTAGTCAACTGAAAAGCTGTTCATAAAGGAAGGACATAAACATGGCTTTTTTCTTTGTTAAATAACAAAGAAATATATTATAGAAACGTTTTGTTCATAAAGAATTTTTTAAGGGATTTTGCTTTTACATGATGAATTTTTGTTTAATAGGCCCTTCTTTAATAAATTTTCATTTTTAAGCCGCAAATTTTTTTTGCCACATTTCACAACTTCAAAAAGCAACAATAGATATATGTAAATTCCGGTTTTAATATTTAAAAATTACTGATTCTGACTAAATTTAGCTCGATTTGTAATTTAATGCTGAACAAGATATGTTTCAATTTTATCTCTACAGACATTCGTTTAAATTTACATTTACTTGAAATAAACAGTAGTATGGGTTTTCTTATATATTTCTTGCATATTTTACAATACAACTCCCCATTAATCGCCATAAAATTGTGGATATGAGATAAGTTTCGCAAGCATCATACCTGGCCCAGGTGACCGATAATTATAAAATACAGAACCTTATAGAGAATCTAGCATTCTTACTGAAGTTATTGAGTTTGTCAACAGATTGACATTAAAATTTGAAATGGAAGTACAGTTAAATTCAATATTTTGCATACCGAATTTATTAATTGAATCATTTTGTTTATGAGTTATTGCGTTTATATGTTTGTGAAAGTCCAAATCGACAGACGGTCTACTGTTGTCCAGACTAGATTCAAAATGAGATAAGTATGTATATTTCAGAGATAAATAGGTATATAAGTTTACTACATCGTTCGTAATCATTAGTTTGGTAATTATGCCCATTTGTAATTATGGTGCATACTTTCATCCAAATAACCAGATAGATAAACTTTGGGCAAATCGATTTCGTTTAAAATTTGATTCAAAGCTACTAATTTGATCATATTATTATATATCATATTTCAGGTGTTTAATTTAAACCCTTTTTGAGTTATCGTGTACATAGACAGGCAGAGTGAGAAATGATGTCTAGTATATGCGTTTTGGACACTGAAAACATTTAATAACGTCATTAAAATTTTAATTTCAAAGATTTTGTCGATTAGTATATGCCTTTTGTACTAATTAAAACAAAGTGTTGAAATGCCTCATAACTCTGAAGTCCTGCACTAAATGCCCAAGGTTAGTACATGAGACTTTCTTGATTAATAAAAAAAAAATACTATAGAACGTTATCCTGACAATTTGAAAGATCGATAATTTCATAAGCGTATAAGATTTTAATGGGATGTAGAAAATATTATAAATTGTTTGAATATAATTTAAATCATGGTGTATTTATTAAGATTTAAAAATATATAAATGGCAGTAAAAACTATGAAAAATTTCGCAGTCTATATCTTCAAATCTTCTTTTAACAAATTTATCTTAACAATTCGAACTTTGTAAAATTCAGTAAGAGGGAAAAAATTGTTACTTTTTTTACAAACTTTTTTTTGCATTGTAAATATAATTTTTTTGTTTAAAAAAATAATTGATGCATATTTAAAACCCTATTACTTAAATTTACTTAAAATGTGCAAAGTGGAATCGAAAAAATCTCGAGATATAAAAACTATTAAACATTTAATTCTTTACATATTAGAAAGATACGACTATGACTTTTCTGAAAAAAATATTTCATAATAAGGAACCTGTTGTTAATCCCTTAGCAGATACTTAACTAAATAATAACAAAAAACATTTTGATAATTCAAAAAACAATGTATTTTAAAGCGTTGACAAAATGTTACAGACATACGATACGGAGAATCTGTAATACCGTTTCACTGCTCAGTTAGTTTCATAATAAGGTAAAGAGGTTTATAGATATTTTAAATATATGCTTGGAAAAGCCTATGCCTTCGCAACAAATACAAAGGCTCTACAATATAGTAGATAAACTATAGTGGTATTCCCATTCAGATCTGAAATCAGAAGAATCTTCTAGAAAACTCCATTACGTTATGCAGCCATAAAAGTTAGAACTGCCGTATGCCAAATAATTCTCAGTTTGAAATGTGAGCTCTCTAACTATCCACTAAGCCTAATTTTGCTGTTGCGATTCTTTAATAACCGCTTGTTTGCCTGTATGCTATTGATTTCTTTAAGTTTAATCTTTAAGTAAACTTTTTGGTTCATGCGTTTCGTATTTCCGTATAAAATAAAGATTCTTTATTCATTGTAAAATATGTTAAACTCTTCCCACCATACACCTAAAAAATATTTTCAACCTACATATTTTCGAAGCAATATATAAGGTTAACTATATTCCAAACTTTTAAATAAATTCCGATATTAAAACAAGTCTGTTTTATTTTTCAAGATTCAAATTGTTTTCATATTTCGGTCTTAATGAATTGATATGAGTAATATTATTCAATTATGCTCCAAGGAATTTGTTCTCATTCAATTATCTTTGTAAAGAATAAATATCTCTTCAGTTTGATAAAACGCAATTTTGTAAAATTGACTTTAAAATGTGCATTTTAGAATAAGTATATAAATATTTCAACCTGCTTGAATTAAGAAAATGTGATACTTAATATGATGTGCTTACGCTAATCATATTAAGTATTTTTCTTTTCTATTAAAAGAAATTTGAGCCTGCTCTAATGTAAATAATATGTCTAATGTTTAATATTTTCTTGTTTCTGTATTATTTTGGCCAGCAACAAATTCAGATCACTACACTATGGAAATCATTCAATTTCTTCATTGGCTTCAATCAATTTCTAGACAGACTCATTCCAAATTCTCTTGTTATGCTTATCTACACAGCAGACAACTGTCTGATCCCAGCAGCTCTGCAGCTCCATTGGGCAGTTTTCACATTCCAGCACTTCATTAAAACGCTGCGGCAAATATCTGCTCATAAATACGAGCAAACAGAGTTGGATAAACCCTCTTTGATGGAGCTGTGTGGAAATTATATTCTCGTGGCAGAATATCTGCTTATCCATCGGAACGGGATGTCCACTAATTAGAGGAAGTCGATGGACGAAGGCTACTTAACCAGTAAAGAGTGGGAGAGAAATGCAATTGGAAGGAAGAGGGGTTTTCAGACGAATGCATAAATTCCCTGTTGTAGTTGCTGCATCGAAATATAAATCCAACAAGTTACTTGGCTTAATTCATTCGTTTATGAATAAATATCATGAGGTTCAAAATTATAGTTTCGATTGAGTTCAAATTGTAAAATTTGAGACAGAGTAAAGTGCAGGACAAAATTGTGTACGTGTAAGAATGGATATTATTTGGAAATAGTTTGATTGGATTGGAAATAGTTTGAGCCAGAATAAATTATTATGTAATTTTCAGGTAGTAAAATAAATTTCTTATGAGTAACCGAAATATATTGATGGAATGGTATTTTTATGGTTCAGTAATCTTAATCTTAATCCTTAATCAGGATTTATAGGGTAGGTGTATATGCCTTTTGGTTGCTGGAATTGCTA
>JAPMOQ010047565.1:338312-364859 GCA_026543055.1 Argiope trifasciata | reverse complement strand
ACTTTTAAAATGCCGATATTGTTTATTTTTCTCTTCCCAAATTTCTGAAACGTCTCATACATATCAACTCATACAGTCAGCAATGTAGAATGCTAATATGTTGATCTTTATATTTGCATTCATAAGATTTTTTGGTAAATAAAATTATCAACCAATGGTTCGTTTTTAAATAATTAGTGAAAAATTACACAGAATGCTATTTAATTATTTTGAATGATATAAATTTAATGTTTTGTAATATAACTTCAATATTGATATATCAAAGTTTTATTCTTAAAGACTATTTTAAAGAGATTTTTGACTCTGGAAATGGAGAAAATAACTTCTTACAAAATATTTGCTGCAATTACAACATCCTATAATTTCATATAAGATATTTACAAACTATTATAATCAGTTTTCAGCCATTTTAATTTTAGTATCTGACATATGCGAAAATTCCTTTTTAACTATAATAAAATGCTTTTGAGTGTGTGTTTATTATCAGCTATTTATGTTGAATTCAAAATAGTTTGAATAGCTATCTTGAAACGAAGCTAGAATATACTGACACAAATTTGTCATACTTCTTCCTTTCTCAATTAGTATTTTAGTAAAGAAGAGTATTTTACTCTTAGCTTAAATGAATGCCGGGCCAATGATCCCTAAGTTTGCAGAGATATTGTATGATAATTTAGAGACTTGATGACTTTTCAAAAAGAAAAAAAAATGAATAATCTGAATGTTAGAGAATCTTGGCGATATCTTTATTCACACTAAAATTCTTAATAAAAGCTAACTAAATTATATATATTACGTTCCTAATACATGCTAAGTCTAAATAAATGATTAAGTGTTAAGTGTTTGTTTTAGGATATTCGATGTCCCGTTGTAAAATGTGAAGACACATAGACGAAAAGATTCGGATTGTAGGATTGGGATAAACAAATAAATTAAATAGATAAACAAATTTTCCTTTTGGAATGTCTATCACCACCGAATTTTCTCTCTTTCGCGCTTTGGGCTATTAGGGTTATTTAATAACAATAAAATGTGTGTGTCGTTCTTATTGCAAATATTATTTAACGCAAGTTCATTCGGTCACTAGTAATGAAAATTCGTGTGAACTAAAATATCGTTTTCTGTTGTTAAACATTTTTCTTCTTATACTCACCATGAAGAATTTTCTGCAACAATTAAATAATTAAGCATTTAATTGCTATATTTTCAAAAGAACATGTAATGTAGCTATCTAGCATTTCAACCTTATAGGGTATCTTTTCAAAATAAAGAAGTTAAAAATTTAGTTATGTTTTTGTCCTTTGCCTGCAGTAGTTCACATGTTTTCAATCAAGTTTCCCTTCAGATTATGTACGAATAATAATAATTAAATAAAGAAGTAAATAAATTAAATGAATGCAAAATTTATTTTCATAGAAATGATAAAATATAATAATCTGATTAGTAACATTAATTAAATTAAAACTGCATTCATAAAAATACATCCTAAATATTTTAATTACCTTTAGGATACCGAAATTTAAAGTGCCTTTAGAGTTTTGACTCATGTTTCAAAATCAATTGCTTAAAAAGCTCCGACAAATATAATTTATTTTCTTCCCTGAATAAAAAAAACAAATATATTTTTTCAATATTTAACATTTATTTGTCTGTTCTTCTTGGCAGCAATCAGTTTAAATTTATTTCATTTAGCCTTTATTTATAATCAACAAATTTGCATATACATCTAAATCAAGCGTTTATTTATTAGCATCAATTTTATATAACTAAATAATTAGAAAAGATTTATAATCTGATTCGGTAAACATAATATATTTGAAATTAATTGTTCATACATATTACAAAAGTTCAAGAGGTATGAAATTTAATTTTTAAACTGTAATATTAAATTATATAAAATATATGAGCCACAAACATGGTATCATGGAGATTTGAAAAGTATTCACATTCTAACTAGAACCATACACAAAGAACATCCAGCTTAAAATAAAAGTTAAGATTAGATTTCTTCACATAAAATCTCAACCCTATCTTGCTAGCATTTATTCAAAAGATGTAGCAAATAAAAATGTGCAAGCAATTAAAAATAATTAGTCCCCTAGTGGGCTAAAAGATCGTGACACCGTTCCAATATTGACGGAAGGAATCGAATTTCATACACTGTTAATCACTAGAAATTAATTATCTGTCGTTGTCTGAAAGGCAGAGTTTTCAGAGAATTGTATAAAATAGATTTGTTCAGATTTTGCTATTTCAATTCCTGCCTGAGCAAGATTACCTGGTTCTTTGAAATCATCAATTAGAATATAAATTGAAAACTACATGTCATAGTTAATGTATAATAGCATTGCCAGAATTACTTGCCATATTTTCAGCGAAAAAGAAAGGCACGATATTTAGCAGTAACTAAAGTTATTTTGTTCGTAAGCGAGTTGAGAACAAATATACCATGTTTTCTATTTCAGATGATTTGTTATTCAGTCTCTACGATATCAAGGATTGGAATATTTATGTTACTGCTTTCTTAATTCTTTTGTCCTTATTGTGAAATTTCCTTAGCAATTAATGATGTTATGTTTTGAAATATTATTTGGAAATTCTCAGATTATTTCAGCATACTCTGTTTATATTTTCAGAAATAATAATTTTAGTTATGTTTGGCTTACTTTCTTAAGTACCCCCCCCCCGAAACACACACTCACACATTCCCAGTTTGTAAAAGACTGAACTCGAAGTAAAATATACCGTAGATTTTCACACATAAATATCAGATCATGAAATTCTTTCTGCAGGGTTCTTCAAATTTTCTATATAACAAATGATTCAATAAAATTTCCATATAATAAAAAAGTTTTTGGAACTTCCGCTGAAATAATTATTGCGAAAAAATTTATCTCCTTCAATACTTTATTCTGATTAAATTCTGCATTCAATGATATCTTGATATCAAATGAAAATGAAAGTTTGTCTGTATATTTCTTATGCGCTGCCGTACCACTTAACCAATTGCGATGATAAAACAAGACAGTTACTTTAAATTTCAAACAAATTTTTATGTATATATATTTACAAAATTATTTCTTCTGTGGCAGCAAAGCGCCGGGTACTAGCTAGTTATAAATAAAATATTGCCAACCCTAAAGTTTTTAAGATTAATTAATTAGAATTAAAAAATAGATTAAAAAATTAGAATTAATATTATTTACGCTTCTCTTTATGTATCTCTCAATTTCAATAAATGTATTTACTGTCAACAGAAAGAATTAAAATTACGTATGTAAAAATGTTTAAATTACGAATTAAAGTTTCTTATTTTTATCTTTTAAAACATTTTTTATTATTTCCATTCTTTTAGTTTCATTTATACAATCGGGAATCACCTTTTAGTATTATTGTAAGTTCAATTGTAACATCTTCAGAGCAAGAAAATTATCTGTTGAATTAAAAATTTGGCTATAGAAATTTTTAGAAGAAATTGATAAAAAGGAACTAAGAAGAAAGTATTTGTAGCAAATAGGGAATCTAGCAAAGAAACAAATTATTCCTTTTTTTAAATTTTACCATAAGTAATAGATATTAATTAATAGATTTATCTCTTAATTCCAGGAATTATTGTACAAAAAGCTAATTATACGTTTTATTCGTTGTAGTGTTAATTTATTAATGACTTTTAAATTTGAAAAATTGCAAAAAAATAAAATTTAAATACTTTTTATAATTAAATTTCATTAATTTAGTCTCTACATTTAATCCTATGCTATTATTTTAGCAATAATCTTTTTTCATTTTCAAATTAAATTTCTGTTGTATTATCCTCACACATTTTTACAGAGAATTGTTAATTTTATTGTTCATAATGCCTTATTCATTTTTTTGCAAATCTACCCAAGTCCTTTTTCCAGACTTTTTCATTAAGCTAAATTTAGGTATTTTTATTTTTTCTCCAAATTGCCTTCATGCATCCGCTTGATGAATTTATTTTGAATTTTTTCATATTTTTGATACATGAAGAGTGTATTAATATAAAGCCTAACAATAAACCTATATATTTTTCAATCCTTTAAAATTCATAAGATATCTTAGATAGTAAATATATCATTATATGGCTTGATATATGTATTATATATCATTACTATTCAACTAGATGAAAATCTCGCAGATATTTGTATATCATATGTTAATCTTATCATTACATATTAAGACATGAATAGTCTACTTGGTTACTTGTTAAATTCTTTCACAATATATCAATACAAGTATTATTCCATCAATATCAAAAAATAAAATAATTACTTATATATTGAAATTTGATTAATCCAATAAAATAAATAAAAAAGTCA
This sequence comes from Argiope trifasciata, assembly GCA_026543055.1. NCBI lineage: Eukaryota > Metazoa > Arthropoda > Arachnida > Araneae > Araneidae > Argiope > Argiope trifasciata. The sequence goes on along the minus strand of JAPMOQ010047565.1, from coordinate 360,519 downwards.
TTCATCTTAAAATTATATTTTCCCACGCTTCATTACAAATAAAAAATAACCCCTATTAAAATTCCATTTCTTTAAACTGCAAATTCTTAATCCTTTTCCAGAAATGCTTATCACCAATTTAGTCCGTCTGTATATTTTGATATCTTAAGTTTTGCAAATCTAAAAAATTCTGTACATTGCCATCTCATTGAACACCCAGGACCAATGAACTTCACTGTTTCGACAAGATTTGAAGTTCCTTTTGCTCCATTGGCGAATTTCAGTGCTGTATCCCTCCATACAATCACCATTACACCTGGCTCCTCATAATTACAAACAAATAGATTTGGCTAAAACCTCTTTGATGGAACCGTGTGGAATCATCCACTCCGGTCAGGATATCAGTTTACACATTGGCACACAGGATATCATTTAATTGGAGGAAGTCGCCTGACAAAGACTACTCGTCCACCAAACAGCAGGGCAGATATTAAATCGGAAGAGGAAGGGGATTTCCAGATTGGTCGTATAAATTACCCTATCATGTTCCTATCTGGAATTGTGGATCCATCACGTAATATTTCTGTTTATGAATAAATAGAATGGTGAAGAAGAATAGAGTTTTGGTTAATAGCAAATTTGTGCGGTAAAATAATTTGCTGCTTTTGCAACTAATGGATGAAATGCAAGATTTTGTAAATGAAACGGAATTCTACTGAAGTATTAAGATACGTTTTGAATTGCTACTTCGAACCTTTAACCCTCCAAGCGGCGGAGACGTCTTTTTCTGGAAGGAACAAACCCTCCGAAACGGGCGTAACCGTGTTTTTTCGTTCTGTTCAGTTGTTTCCGAGACGGGCGCAAACGGTTTTTTCCTACTTTCAATTGAAGCGTCGAAAAGGGCGAAGACGTGTTTTTTCTTCTGTGCCGTTCCCCTCCGTTAATGACCTTCTTGTCAGTGATAGATTACTTTACGATAACCCCCTAAAGAGAACCGAGTAGAAGCACTTGGCGCTCATAAAAGAATTCCTTTTCGTTAAATGATTTAAGTAGGAAGTATATTTCATGTGGTTTTTAGAAACTTATGAGAAAAAAAATCTTCTCACTAAATTTTACTTACCAAAATAATAACTTACGAACACATTCTTTAGTAAAGCAAAATATTTCTAAATAGATTTTTACGTAAAATGTTGCTATTAAACAATTTTAAAATACGTCTAACGCCTTCAAAAGAATGACAAAAATAAAAATAATTTAAATAATTTATTTTATATATTTATTTAACTACTTTGCCTCAAAATTCATGAGATGAATACGTTGACAAATTTTCAGTTAAGAAATAAAGACTGTCTGTTAAAATTTGATTTTTGATGTAAAAATGTTTCAATTTTCTTTTTCATTTATTTAAAAATACGGCATAAAGACTTGCAAGGAATTTCATGTTTTAATTTAATTATTTGTGTTTAAATTAATTTATTTTTTTTGAGTTTTATTTTATTTAATTCGCAGTAATGTAAATTTATATTATAGGTTCCGAATCGAAAGTTATAATATATTTATAATAGCCATATTGTAAAATTCTTTTTTTTTTTTTTTGTAAATCGCGAGAAACGATAATCACAAAAAAATTAATTAGAAAACAGCTAGAAAACAAATTAAACAAAAAATTAATATAAACAGCTGGTCCTGGATTTATAAAATTTGGTACATAATTACTTCCTGACCAATAGATAATCACTAATTAGAATCTTTTTTAAATTTCTTATTTCTTATTTATTAAATCTTAATTTAAATTTAATCAAGCAGAAAAGCTTATTGGCAATTGTTGTGTCACATTAAAATTCAAAAGATTAACTTTCCTTAGACAAAATTTTCGTTTTCGGGACAATTTTTATTCAGGTTGTAAAAACAATTCAGAATTTTAGAAGTAATTTGTAACAATTCTTTTTTATAGAAATGAAATTGAAATCAATTTTGTTATTTTACCGTAACTTTCCGGCGTTACTTTCTTCACGTTGAGAAAAAATATCTGCTTTGTTTAAACAGTAACTTCAGTTAAAATTTTTAAGAACTTTTTAATGGCTTATTTGAATAACACGATGTAAGAATCTTTCACATGATATGCCATAATTGATGAAATCAAGAATAACGACATCATTAAGACTTTGATGATGAATGAATGAATATTTTAATGAGCACTTTAAAATATTTAGGAAACTATTTTTTAAATGTGACATATGAGATACTTTATATACATTGCAACTAATCCCAATTTGAAATAATAATTTTCTAAAACTATTTAAAAATGTTTCTACAATTTCAAATGATATCATACTAATAGTTTCAAAATATTTGCAAAGATTAAATTTTGAAAAGGAAAAAAATCTTGCGTTTTAATGACTCATTCTGGAGTGGCATGAAGAAATAGGCATCGTCAGCGCAATGAATATAATCAAATGAACATTAGCTTGAAAATAGAAATAAAATGCTCAATGCAAATTAAGTTTTCACTACTTTATTGAATTTAATTTCGGATTTATACCTGATTCTGTTAGTGATTAATGTATACATTCTATACATTAATCACTATATTATTTCTACATTCATTACGTTATTAATAAATCACTGAAATAAGCTGTAGATTTTTGAACAATATATAAATTAAACAAATATTATTTAAATATGAAAAACTTAGTCTCAAAAAGGCACTTTAATTTCTTCAAGATCAGATTCTTTGAATTAGAAAAACATTAAAAAAATTGTTTGAAGAATCAACCCAAATATTTTAGTTGAATATTAGTAAAATTAATTTTGAAAGTTGCTTAGTTGCTACAAACATGCTCTTGTTATCATCTCCAATAGCCTTAATTTCGGTTTATATTCTGTTTTGCTTTGATATCATTTAGGAATATGACAAGTACGATATTACTTAATTTGGAACGTTCGATTCATACGCTTGCATATTCTGTCATTCAGAATTTTTAAAAAAATGTACCTATTTGTTAACTCTGATATTTTCAAAGATAGATTCTAAGACGTATTGTGCTGAAGCGCTGAAAAGTGTTTTCTTGCCAAAAGTGATATTTGATTTAACAACAAAACTGTACTAAACTTGACAAATAACTTTTTATTCATAACAGGTAGAAATATATTAAATGATTTTTTTTAATTATATTTTTAAAAAATCACAATTTATTATTTTTTACAAAGGCGTTTTGATTTCATACAAATATTTAGATAACTAAGGCTATAAGACCTTTACATATAAAATAAATCACGGCTACTACTGTGAGTGAATTGCAATTAATATCGCTTCATATCTGACTAAAAACTGATTTCATCAATTGGAAATTTTCAAAAAAAAATTAGTGAAAAATTTCTTTTCTTTTCTTTCAATATCTTTTGAAAATTGTCTTTCATTTTGAGTTGGAAACAAAAATATCCTATTAATATTAAATGCAAGAACACCTTAAGTGATATTTTCCAACATTTATATAAATTCCAAAAGCTTTAAAAGGCAGCTTTGTAAAGTTTGTCAAAGAATTATCGAATCATATGCTTCTCTATGAAGGAGCAACGACATTAATTGGTGTGATGTTTTAATTAAGATGTAAATTTTTCACCTCTCAGTGAAAAAGATATCTTAAATTACGTGTCTAAAAATAAATTTTTGGAAACACAAATTTTGAAAATTATATGCACTCGGAAAAAAGAATATTTATTCACATTAAATATTACTTATATTGTATGCAGAAAAAATTTAAATGTGTAGCATGTCATCAGCATTTTTATGTTTCTAAATGCCTTTCTTCTTTTATATATATATATACTTTTAAGAAAAAAAACAATTAATAGCATAGTGTCTATTGTAAAAATGTTGGAATAATACAGATATGAGATAGTCAATCTAATTATATAAAAAAAATTAGTTCACAAATTTAAGACCTCTATGCAAAATATTTCTCCCTTTCAAAGATGTGAATTCATATCGCCGTTTAGTTCGAATTTACATATTGCTAATACGAAAAAAAAGTTGGTGAGTGAAGAATGGAGGGGAGGGAAGTGGTCATCAGTAAGATAAGATAACCAGATAGATTGCAAACCAGTCACCCCACTGGGTTAATGGGAACCCCGCAGCTGAGAAAGAGGGGAAGTGAAAAATGCTCGTTTATTTTTCGGACACTGTCTCGTGTGAAGCTGATATTTTTTTGAAGCAACCTATTGACGGATGGAGGGAAATTTTTGACAAGCCAACTCAGAATAACTGGGCGCCCGGAGGGTTAAAAAATACATGTATCACATTTAAGGATTATTATTTTGGCTATTATATTTAATATGATTGTGTTTTAAAGTATGATCAATATAATTGATAGAATCTAAGGTAATTGCAATCATAGCTTTTTATTAAATTTCATTGGATATTGTAATTTTGCACTTTTTATACACTTTAAATTATAATTGTCATTTTCAACTGTCCATTTATTCGCACCAGCTTTTAACAAAGTACAAGATCATTCTTGTCAGATAAAATATTTTTTTAATAATTTATAAAATAATTATAAAATTATAATCAACGATATCCAATCCAATTACAAAACAATATGCATTCATTATGTTGTTTTATTATTTTGGAAACAAGCAATGTTGGTTATATTTCAGTTAAATATCTTCGTTGTAATTTCATGGCTAATTCTATCAAACAGTCAGTTTTAAAAAGCATGTTATTTCAATAGTCTTATACATGTTCTTTTCGTTGTATATTTGAAATTTTCTTGTAGAAACCAGTTCCAAAACACTATAGGCACTGTTAAAAACGCAATTTTATGGTTTACACCTCATCTACATTTCGCGGTATTGGAAAGTTATTTTTATACGTTTTTATTTTACAGAAATATTAAAAAATGTTCTTCTTACTTAACTTTTAATAATAGAGAAAGATACAATAAATAAATATATGATGAAACAATTCAAATGATTAAAATTTCAGATCATATGAATACAATCTATAGTTGGAAATGAAACAAAAAAAATTAATTGGCAAAAACTGGGAAAAATGTTTTATCATAATTTATGACAAATATGTATATTATTACACTTTTCTTGCATACAGCCGACCATCCCGCCACCACTGAACGTATCAGTATCGACAGGATTTGTTGTGGTGTATATTGGTGACTGATGAATGTGTATATTGTTACACTATAAACTTAAAAGAAAGGAAAAAAAGTAAATTAACACAACCAATACTCAGCCTTTGAATAATAGCACTGCATCTAATTTATCTATTTGAACGTTTTTTGATTGACTGAATATATCTCTGGAAGTGGCCTATAAGAATAGCACCATGATACTGGGGGCGCAAGATGGCGTTATGTTATGTCGGTGGTCAAAATAAAGAAATAAATAAAAAAGTGAATAGATGAATAGGAACTGATAATTGAAATGTTTTCAAAATATTAATTATAAGCACACTCATTATAATAAATATTAATTATATGCACTCAGTGCAGACGAAAACCATTAGCAGATTTAAAAAAGGAAAAGAAATCAGAAATTTATTGATGAATTCGGCTGTTACTTCTCAGATCAACCAATATTTGTATAAATACCAATAAAAAAGGATAGCGTTGCAGATTGTATCACTACAGATCATTAATGAAAGTGGATATTCATTACATTAAAACTATATTCTCCTACAAAGCACGTATTATAAAGACGGTAGAAATTTTCCAATAAGTTTTTTTTTTTTGGGAATTTTTTCCAAAACCTAATTGAGGTTTTTTTTTTTGTGTTGTTGGGTTACTAAAAAATTGAGAAGGAGATATCATTTTATCTATAGCATTAATTTTTGTTTTCCAAAATCTTTAAGTGGTTTGACATATGTTTATACTAAGTAAGCAAATTTATTTGTTTTTTAATAACTTTAATTTTCTATTGATTTTCTTTTATCAATTTGTTCTAATTGAAGAATATAATGTCTCTACTTTCATTTAAATAACATATAAATTATTAAAAAAATAATAAGATTATTTTACCGAATTCTATATCTTAATTTAAAAGGTTTATAAACTACATAAATGACAATTTTAAGACAATAAAATTTAATTTCTAATATCGATTAATAAATAAAGTAATAAACCATTCCCGTATTTACTTGAAGCAAAATGAATAATGCTCCTATCAATGATAACTTTACATTAATCCCAAAACAAGCTGATTTCATGCTAGTATGCTCTGTGTAAGCATTTCTGTTCAGAAAATAGAATCAACCCGCATCTTTAAATACATACCATTCCAATCCCATAACTCGTCTCAATTCTTATTCTCAAAAAGTATAGCGAAATGTTATCGAGAAAGTCCCTGGAAGGATTTTATATTAAAGTTCTCCAATTCCCTCAGGTATGTCATGATAATTAAGATAATTAATATTCAATATGTGAAAGAGGTAGTGTTGATTTCGATAATATTGTATGCCTTATAAAGTCTGGTTGGATCTAATGAATGGAAATTGCATTTGAGGGAGCACTTCAGATCCTTTCATAGTTTGGGAAAGTCGTTTCGAGGCTACAGAATCGACAATTTTTGATCCAATATTTTAAAGGAAGCTGTCAAGTTAGAGGATGTGAAAGTTTTATCTAAAGGCCTGATGATTAGGGTGTGTTGTTTTAATGAAGGGTTCAATTGCGAAGATTATCTCGCTGCTATTAGCAATGAAAAGAAAGTTTAATGGGTGCATCTTTTATAAATGGTTCAGCTGCCTTAAAAGGTTATACATTATCTTAATATTGGTGTCTTAACAACGATGCGGTGTCAACCAACAATTATCCAATGCTGCAAAGTAGCCAATGTGAATGCTAGTTATTCACTTTAGTGTAGCAATATATAAATTGTTTATAAGTTTATAACTTTGTTTTAATAAAGCTTTTGTTTATAATAGTTAAATTTATGTCATTAACACCTTAGAAAATATGCAATTATTTTAGCTTAATTTTTTTTATATATTTATAAAAATATTATAAAAAATAATTTAAACTTTTAATTTCATGTGAATGTTCTCATTTCAAACCAATATTGATTGCTTTTTTAAATCAATTTTTCTTTTCGTATGCATAGATAGGAAAGGTATAGTAATCATCAGGACTTTCGTAATGAAGAGTTTGAAGAATCTCAGGATTTTAGATCTTTCTGAATTCAAAAAACACATTTTTTGGAAAACTCTCCATCTATCTGTGATAGAAATAACTCAAAACCGATTTTAGCTCGATAGTTAAAATTTGGTATACATACTTTACACCAAATTTTCAGTATTATATCAAATTTTGAATAAAGTCTATTCAGAAGATCGAATAAACGAGATAATTATTAAAGGAATATAGCTAGAGTGATAAAGTTCGGTACACAGATGTAATATCTGCAATGTAAATTTTGAGCCAAATCCAACTGCATTTTGACTGTCTGTCTGTTTGTACTTAATAAGTCAGAAATAAGTGAACGTGATAATTCTAAACTCATCGACTTAAATTTATCAAATTTGGCATGGGAAGTTATGATAATGCAGTTGTGTCACAAATGTTTGTTTCAATCAGTTGAGAAAACTTTGTCTAAAACACAAATTCGATTTTTGAATGTCGTTTACGTTTGCCAGAATTTAATCGTCGAAAACCTCGTCATCACATAATAAATTCAAAATCATATAATAAGTTTAGTAACAATGCTAAATTCACTGCAAAAGTTAATGTTTCATAATTATTGCTCGCTAATTCCATGCAAGGCATTCTCTGGCGTGGCAAGTTTATATGAGTATATACGAAAAAATTTAAGGGAGATCATTCGTGTTCGTTGAAATTATTTTCATTTTTAATCAACGACATAAAATACAGTATTATGGGGAAATATTTTATGGTAAACGATTTTTTGCATGATTATACAAAATTATATGCGGAAGCTGCTCAAATTTTCTTAAAAAACATGAATAAGCTAATTTGTGATAAATTAGCAACGGAATCAGGTCTCTTTATAAGATATTATTAAATCTATCTGGTAAATGTTTAATCGGATGTTATCAGATATGAGTATCAGCGATTAATTAAAAATAATTAGTTCTATCATGGCTTGAAGCGATCTGGACACCATTCCTACCCTGACTTAAGACATCCAGTTTCGAATTCCTTTAATTACAATTAGTTAATTATCTTTTATCTGAGAAAATGAGATTCCTTGCGCCGAGTTCTTCCTCCAGAATCTATTGTTTCAAACAAGTGGTTTTAAGGCTTAACCTAATTTTGGAGTCTTTAATTAGAATATAGAATCAAGATCACGACATCGTTGTCATTGTAGCATGTAACAGATTCGCTAAAATGAGATAATCGGAATTACTCGTGCTGTTTCAGTTTGAAGATTAATTCCAGCAGTGATTAACTGTTTCAATGACAATTATATAATGGAACACATACTGTGCATTTCTTAAGCAGATTGATAATTCTGCTTTTTAATCCTATTCCAAGATTATTTGGAAGCATATTACATATTTATTAATTCTATAATTGTCATTGTTGAGTGCAATAATTTTAGTACTCTAGAAGAAACATTAATAATTGTTCTAGTTTCATAACACTAAACATAGTAAGGCTTAAACGTTGGCACCAATTGTTTCTGAGCATTAAGTTGTGTAAATAATAGACAAATGTAGTACCCAAATGCTAGTACCAGAATGAACCTTGGTTTCACGTTATAGCTCAATACTAGTGTTCGTAAAACTAAAATTTTGTATTAGTTTTGTATCCCCACACAATGGGGACAAAATAGAGAACATAGTGACTAAATATTGGGTTGAAACAATGGCTCTTTGGTGTCGACACAAGGAAAATAAAATAGCAAGTGCTTCCCTGTTTTGCTTGTATTTTGAAAAGTAATGCTATATTTAAACATATTAATTTGAAATCTTGCATCGTTTCAAAAATGATTAACTTAATTTCTTTCAAAGTAAATGGATTTTAACTTTTCCAATGCTGTTTTGAAGATGCACCAAAACAACCAACTTCAACCAAAAAAGTTTTGATTGAATTTAGATTTTTCGATGATTTTTATAATGAAGAAAGAAGTGAATGTCCTTCTTCAGCAGCCTTCTTTTTCTGATGAAAAAAAGGAAGTTATATGAGATTAATATTTTCAAATTTTGCGAATATCTTTTTTCAGCATTTTTATTGAAAGTAAATCGTTTTTATTTTTTTATTCAAACATTTTTGCTGATAAATTTCATGTTTTAAAGATCAGCAAGAGCTCTTGAAGACTTTATGGAATATCCACGTATCTATGAAATTTATGTCTCAATTTGTATTGTGGCTTATCCCACCATGACCCCGAACACCTTCAAACATTGTAGCATTGCCTCAGGACTCAAGAACAGTTGGTTTTTATTGAAATCGATGTAGGCCGTAAAGTGGGAGGAACAGATTGAGTCGCATTGCATTTCGGACAAAGGAGATAAACTTTATGGTTCGTCACATGATGTTGTATACTAATGTGTCCACTTCGAAATTTATCGAGAGTTGTCTGATCGCACTTGCTACTAACCTCAATTAAAACACCACCAGGGCGATTTTCCTCATACCATTCATGCACAAGGGCCCGCCTCCAAGAAGGAAAGATATCTTGCCTGACCCGGGTGTCTATTTTTGAAAAAGTAAGACATTCATCATGAGCAGTATTCTTATGGCTGCATTTTGGGCAATACCATCAGCAATTTCATTTTCGTGCACATTCACATGCAACAGAACCCACTGGAAGATGACCTTAACATTGGCAATCAAGCGATTCTAAAGCATTACGATGTTCCTAGTCGTGCGGCGCTTAAGCTTCCACTATTCAGATAAATGCTGAATGGAATAAGTAAATTTCAGCAGATTTGATGTTTGAGCTGTGTCATAAGAGAAAGCTATCTTTTAGGCACACGATTAAGTTTACATTCTATGCAAAATATTATGTATGCTTAAAATAGATTTGTAAAAAAAAATGCCACATCATCCCAAAAATATTGAAATTAAAATCTGAAATGCATAAAACAAAATCATCGTTGTTCAGTTTCAGCAAAAAAATATCGTATCTTATATTATGCTCATTAATATAATATTTTATTTACGTATATATTTAATTATGTAATATTTATTTGAAAAAAAAAATATTTGTAATGCTTGCATTATTTACAAACTAATATTGAAACTGAATAACATAGACATATATCATGTAAAGAATGTTCAAAGGCACTTGAATTAAATTTCACCAATCCACAATCCTACACCCCATTTAAATGAGAATATTTCCCCCCTTCAACATATGCTTTGCATTTTTTATATCATATTTCTTTTTGGATAAAAGTTAAAATTGTGTTACCAGAGAAAATTTATGATTCTTTTATTTCAGAATATACTTTAAAATATAAAGAATAAAGCAGGTACTGTATCAGGAATTATAGCTTCTAAGATTATAATAGTTTAGAAATATGACTCAATGCGACACTTACAGATTAATATATTTTCCAAGAAATAAATCAATGAATGACATTCATTTTGCATAAATATTATATTAACTGTTATTTAAATAATATTGATTAAACAAAGATCAGGATTAACTATATTTTCAGAGATGTCACAAAGAAGAAAACAAAGATTCGGCTAAAGAATTGAGACTATTTTTCATAGAAGAGGAATAAAAACAAAATATAAATTCAATCTCCAAAACTTTATCAAAGCAATCACTGGAATCTGGAAGGAATCGAGATTTCTTCTGTATATATATCACCTTTTCTATTGACTTTATTTGGAGAAAAGCTCTGGTTTGGACTGTGCACATAGGGAAGACTGTTTTCTTTTTCAAAATAATTTATCTTGGAAATGTGAAGTAATTATCACTTTAAAGAATTTTTTTTTTTGTAATTCAAGATTGAAGCTGCAAATCAGCTTAAATATGAATTATTACCTGTTAATTTTCTAAAGACAAATGTTACCGCATAAGAATTTATATATTTGTTTGATTCCTTGATCTTTAAAGATATAAAGATCATTATTTTCTTAAAATATTTTAGAGAGCACATATGAGTCCAATATATACACCATTTTAATAAGCTTTAAGAATTCCATTTGCAAATGCCAGTTAAACAATAATCAAAAATTCGTGGAAAAGTTTATAATAATCATAGATAACCCCACAAAAGTTATATTTTGTACATTCTAAACAGTTATATTTGTATATTCCAAAAGAAATTTAAGATTTCTAAAAAAATATGGAAATGGTTAATGGAAATTAATGATTTCGGAACATGTAAGTGGATCAATCATTTGTTCGTGTAAGAAATACATGAATATTAAAAAAGAAAGTTAGCTTTCAGAATCCAAGTAAACACCAAATACCATATATCAATTAAATACCAAATGATGCTATAGAATATCATCATATGTTTATGGTATAAATATCCTTTGTCAAAGAATAACAATTCTATAGAACACTTTAAAATGCTATAAAATATCATCAAAAATATTTTATCACAATGAATCATATATATCATATATGAATCTACATAGTCAATCTGTGTTATGAGCATGCAAATGGTTTATGATGGAGTTCATATATTATTAAAACAGCTCATGTTTGAAAGGCTCTTAATTTAAACAAAAGAAAAGACAATAAGTTATTTCAATTTCCACAACTATATCACCTTAATATTTGAAAATTTACTTAAGTATTTTTTGCACAACTGAGATCAAAATATCCGTAAACTTTCTGAAAAATCAAAGAATCATCCAAGAGTTTTTTGTCGAGAAATTCCAATAGGCTAAATAAGGGTTAATGACACTTTATTGAACTCGAAAATATAGACAAAGTAACACAGACAAATCCCATATAAAAAACATGCAGAAATCAAACAAAAAATCGTAATAACAATCAAAACAGCACAAAGTGGACTAGTTTGAAATGAAAATTCCAATGGAAGACTCAACTTCAACTGATGTCTATTGACTCTTCTAGGGATTGATCAGTTTTTTATAGGTCTAGTGTAGGGTATCAAGAATTTTAGGATCTTGAATCCTAATGAAGCTATCGAAAAGTTTCTCGAACAGTCGAGATTCATTATATTTTTCATCAAATGATTGTCTTAATCGCATATATTTACAATATTTTCTGCTACAGTTATGATATCCAATTTACTAGCTCCCTAGTTTACATACGAAATAAGAAAAAGTCATCCTTGGAAATAAGATAGTTGATCTTGTTAGAAGCATTTTAAATAATAGAAGCATAGAAGTCAGGAATATTCAGATTCACAATGAATATTCCCATTAGGAATATTTATATTCACAACATGGAGAGATGGTGTAATAGTAATTAATAGCACAGAAACAACTTCTCATAAAATGCGACCAAAATTTTTTTCTTGAGATAAATCAACATTCAGTTTTCCATTTAAATTAATTGAAATTAAATATGATTTTCATTTTATCTCACATAACAAGTATAGATATTTTACAGCAGGTTGTTTTATGATGGTCCAGAAATAAATGTCTAACTAAAGACAAATTTTCAAAAATATTATGAAGAGACGAATAAAAACAAAATCATTATCTTAGGATTATGTTTTGAACTAGAAACAAGAGCATCCTTTAAATCTTTCAATCAAATGCTATGAGAGACATCCTTTTTAACTAAGCATACTAGGAAATCAAGGACAGAAAGTTTTCAATTTAATTATTTAATTTTCATGTCATTACAAACATATGTTAAAATAATCAATTGATTTGGAGTTCTTTCTTGTTTCAATCTCCTACGAAATATTTTTCATTTAATCTGACATAGTTAGATGGACATCCTGATTTAAAGTTAAACAATTCTTCTTGTTTGACGAGCTTGATAATTTAAATTTGAAAGCTCTTTTGGATGCATTATTTAACATTTTATCATAAGCATCATTGTTGAATTAATTTCTACTATTAGCAATTAAGAATAAAAAAATAAATAAGTCCTGGGAAAAACTAATGTATATTAGTAATAAATGTTATTATTATTACTAAAAATTGTAAAATAATAAATTTTATGAATTTATTATTATAATTATTTTGCAATTAACCATTAAAAGCGCTGTTCAAATGAAAAGGTAAGTTGAGGTTGTGGGTTCCGTCACAACAACGTAACAGTTAACATATTTCCTATGCCACTATGGGAGAACGTAGTGAGACATCCAGGGATGCGATTGGAGTCTAAGGCGTAGATCGGAATATACACGATCAGCCGCATACACAGATACTCTTATTTTTATGAGCAGAGCGCAGATACTCTTGTAAAGAGCGCCATCTCATTAACGTGGTAATACATGTGAAGACAGGATGGCGAAGACAGGAGAACCATTAACTTCGATGTGAACTGTGAGACACTCCGAAGACCATGCAGGTTGATCAAGAACAAAAGACTGGGCCTATTCACTGTGGGTGTGGTTCTTCTCAACCATAATAAACATCCAAACGTTTCCAGGATTATATACTCAAAACTGACCAAGTTTGAGTAGCTTGACTATAATTCCTACAGCTCAGAGACTGGGACTATTCACGGTGGGCGTGGTACTTCTCAACCATAATGAACATCCACACGTTTCCAGGATTACATACGCAAAACTGGCCAAGTTTGAACAACTTGGCCACAATTCCTACAGCTCAGACAAGCGACCTGCGATTTTCATGTGTTCTCTGAAAAAACATCTGAAAGGGAAGTCAACTCAGACTGCAAACTCCAGACGCTGTGAAGGACTGAGTTTCATCGCAGCCACATAATTTCTGAGAACAAGGTATCCTTCGGCTCGTTAATTAATGGAATTGTTGTTTTCAGGCCTATGATGTATATACTTTGAATAAAATCATCATTTATAACCACAATTCAGTTTCGGGCCTATTCATTTAACAATCATTATGTAAGAATACATAAAATCATCTAAACTTTTATAAAAATTACACAATTCCCTTTATAATTAAAGAAATTTCGGCATACAAATTCAAATATTTTAGTTATTAATAATCAACATTAAAAATTATAATTGCTTCAAAACGTAGTTTTCTTACGTTTCTTACCCGCTTTACAATCGTTTCGTTTTTAAAGTTTTCTTACCCACAAACTAAAAAAACCTTCAAAATAATCTTAGTTTTCTTACCCGAAGCTTTAAAAATTTTTCTTCCCGCATAATAATCTTAAAAAGAATAAAACGAAGAAAACTATTCCGTTAAATTTCATTTCTGAAATTTCCATACGAAACAAACCTCTCAGACAATTTTTGAAAGTCGGAAAACAAGTTTTTCACATTTAAATAATGAGGAGAAAACTGAAAATTTCATGAATTTCTGTATATTTCAAACATAAATGGATTCTTTCAGTTCCCAAGATATTATCAAGAAATAAACTTTTTTGGAATCTTGGCTCAAAACACTTCTACTGAATTAAAAATCAATGTATAAAGATTATCAGCCATAAAATTAATTTAGATAGCATTTCTTTTAAGATAATCACTTTATTCTGAAATTATCTGCTATTTGTCTGTACTTTAATAATAATAATTTTTTTAATCCCGATTAAGGACATGGAACTTTTTATTTTAAGGGTGTTCCAGAGACTATGCTATGAGAAAATATAATAATCCGAAAATTAAATCAATTCTCTACATGAGATAACTTGAAAATATTCAAATGATTATTGATTTATCTTCCTAAAAATAGATGATTTTGATAGATATGATAGAGTATTTCGGATTGATACCTGTATTAAATCAAATTCATTTACAAGGTAATCAAAGTACGTTCTTCAAAGGGGGAATTTGATAAACGTCTTCCACATATGTGGTGTTCTAATTTGAATTTAAAAATATTCCATATACGTTTTCATTAGTGTGCCGATGAGTAAGAAGCAATATTTTATTAGAAATCTGAAGGTTAAAACAAAGTCTCTTTAAAAGAGAAGTGCTTTTATAGGAATAACAAAACGGAATAATTTTTGTTTTAATATATACACTTAATTTTAAATAAATACCTGGATATTATTTTAAGTCTATGATTCTTATTTTAATTTGATTTATGTATATTATTTTTTATCTTCCCTCATTTGTTTCGATTACTAGATTCTTAGTTAAAACATTTCCTATTATAATTATATAAATTAAAACGCGTAATCTAATTTTTGTTTTTACATTTTCTGCTTTTTATAATTTATAATTCTGTCTAATTATTCATTGTAAATGAACTAAATGGTGCAAATGGCGTTTGTCAAACTCACCACAAAGTAGCAACTTCAATATGAAATAACAATTAATTGATTAATCGAAAATACTTTCGGAAAACATTTATATGTTGTATTGTCAAGGAAAGGCAAAATCTAAAATGCTATATATATCAACATTATTACTGTTGAACTATTATGTTATTATTAATAATAACTATTATTATGACTTTATCCCCTGATACTCAGCTAGAAATCATATGTCACTGATATTCTCAGAATAAAATGCGGCCACATCTCATGCTTTTCCTTTGAAAATAGTAGAAAAATCCATCCCACTTATAAAAAATGCTGTTATTCACCACATTCCGAGTTGCATCGGACTTTCTAAGGGAGACTTAACATCCGATTCCCTTATTGTTATAGATAGATTTCTTGGTGGTAAACAACTTACTGAAGCTTATCACATATATATAACATCTTTTGAAGATAAGCAATAACAAGAATTATGACTCTATGTAATTATATTGATAATTTTTAAAGGATACCATATCAAGAAATTTTTATACATTAAAAATGTTATGAACGAAACTAAATTATTATACATTATAAATTTTCAAGTTATTTATAAGTGGCCAGTTTTTTTAAGCCTACAACAGCTCATAATTTTAATTAAGATTGAAGTAAAAAATAAGTATTTTTTTTCTAAAACTCCTGTTTTGTAAATTACTCTTTGTTTTGCTATTTGCTATTGTTGTTAATTTGTAATGCTGCTTTCCAACACAACTGATTTCATGGTCTAGATGAGTTGAACTATTATTTGGTTGCTGGTTTATTGGTTGCTATTTGGTTACTCTGTCCCGTTTCGCGAAATGGAAAAACAATTTGGTGATCTTAGAGACGAGAATCATCATTATTCATGAATATTAGAGATATTACCATTACGACTCGAGTTTTAACGTTTCGTTCTATAATGCTAGATATACTAATTCGAGAGCTAAAGAAATCAGTAACACAATGACGAGATGCAGACAATGGGAGTTGTCGAACTGAAAAAGTGAATAGTTGAGAATTTTCTCTCTTAGCTGTTTGTGTATTGCAATTTGCTATTTATATGGTACTTTTCATTACAAGTGTTGTTCCTATACATGTTTATGTTATGTATTATTAAATTCTTTCCAGTTCTCTACATAAACATCTATTATTTGGAGAGCTATGCCCAGTCTGCATTGCATATCATGTTAATTTGACTGTCATTCCTGTTTTATCTGAATGTCCAATTTTTAATCCTCATCGTTTACGTTTGTTTGGAACGTCATATTCAAACATTCGTGACTTGGTGGGTGAACAACCCCGTCCAAATATTTTTACCTTCTTGAAAGAAATTGGTCTTTTACATCTTATTTAACTAGAATTTTTTTTATCTCCACATATATAAATTTTTACAAATTTTGCTTTTTTAAAAAATATTCAGAATGTTACTATATATCTTCAACTATATGATTGGCGCAGCATGGCCCCTTCGCCATAAAATCCTAACTAACTATCCAGTTCTCCAAACAGAATAAAGCGTTACTATTCCTACAGTGTCTTTATGACTTTTCTGCGTAACCTACCAAACAGATATTTTCGTGGCAATAAACACTCTGCGAGGGCAAACACATATATTCTTTCTATTGTCATTAACAGATTCAAATTTTCTTTTTTATTCATTTATTATGAGGCCATAGGGTAGATGATCTAGTCGTATATTTGGAGATTAATATTGCCATGAGTATTATTTATATGATTTACTTGAATTTGCAGAAACAAAAATTACAACATGAATAAAAATGTAAGGATACTGAAAAATATTTTAATTAATTAATTAACTTACTTACATTTAATTAGTTTTTAATTAACAAAATTACCTAACTTTGCAACAATGCCATCATAAACAAAGAAATTCCGGCTGCTTATTGAAAAACATGTAAAGCTTAGAAGGTACGAGACACGGATTTATAGATAAAATTACTATCGTAGTTTATCGATCCAATTCCTTTATCTAACACTAACCCATTTACATACCTAATATTTTTTGCTATTACATTGCAAAATTCTACTAAAGTATTTGTAAGATCATTTCTGGTTATCATTAAAATACAAACGGGCACTTTAGAGCTTAAAAGATTTTGAACTAGACATTAAGAATATTTTTTAAATTCTCCAACCCAAAATAGTTTTTAAACATCGACAAATTTCTTAAAAATAAACTTCTTTTCTAATTTCAAAGAAGGTTTCTATAAATATTATTGAGAAATAATATAACTTGTCCAAAGGGAAACTAGCAAATTAATGGAGAGAAACTAGTAATAGCAAATTTATTATAGAGATTAATATATCTGTAACAAATTTGCTTTTCACACTTTAAAAACAACTCTTGAAACGCTTATTCAGTAAGTATTAGCAAAGGCAATAAATGGAATATTCCAAGCTTTCAAAACCTCATTAAGATTCTTATTAATAACATTGAAAATGATTTAACCTAGCGTAGCTGCAACAAATGTCAGAGAACATCTAAATCTAATCTTCATTAACAGCAGATTAAAACAGATTTGGACAAGGATCCTGGCACTATATTCGCAAAATATTAAAATGCATCCATTCTTCCAGGAAGCAGCCACCCGTAATCTTACAGATTTAGAATCGTACGTCTTTAAGCAAACGAGTAGAAACTTAAGATCATCTGTAATCGCAAGTCTTATGTCTCGCCATTGCATCATGCTAATTAAACTGTTATGTGTCCCGTTCGAATGCGAGATTATTATTATATGTAAGTTCCTTAAAAGCTCTTTGAGGTGGAAGAATTTTCAAATACGATCTTTGCACTTCATAAGCTTTTCTCTATTTGAGTATATACGAAGAAATCTAGCTTAGAAATCTAGGAAGATACCTGGTACGATGTATTTTGAGAATAGAAAGAATTATGATTGCTAGTGTTTATATTTATGAAAACTCTGGTAATTATATCAGCTTCAAGCCTTTGTGGGATGAAGGCAGGATGTAACAGTATTTTACCGACCCAAAGAAATCATTTTTATTGGGTCGGAAAGTAAATTTTGAAAGATTTAACAGAATTTCTATGAATGATATCATTTTTCAATATACGTAAACTATGTAATCTGAGATAATTTCCAGCTATATACATGAAAAAATAAATTAAAATATTAGGTAACATTATCTGCATTAGCATTAAACAAATTTTTTTTTTCTCAAAACTCGCATGTTTCTATCTTATCTATCATGTTTGAAATCCATTAAAGTTTCTTTGGTATTATATTAAAGTTATAAATTATACTGATATAAGGATTTCACTTATTTTGAATATGATTTTGATTGGTTGATTTGTGGTTTTATTGCAAAAGAACCAATACAAAATGTATACTGCAGTCAAACAAGTTTATTTCTAATTCAAAGCTTAGTAAAAACAGATTTCTATAAAAATGATGAATTACAAAATGCAATAAGTTCATGAGTTCAAATTAAGGAATAAAATCCAATAGACTTTAAAAAGGCAAAACATTTTTCTTTGCAAAATAACAATGGCATTGTTGTTGTTTTGAAGTAAAATAAACGATGAGCATTGAAATATTTGCATTCGATAAGGATATGATAAACTGTCATCAAGCAGTCACAAGGTGAACATATCGGCAATTGATCATTTAGTAACAGATGCCGTTATGTGAATCTAGTGTGACCGAATCTCAGCTGAGTTAAACTTTAGTCATGTTTCCGATAATTTAAATGTAATGATTTTGAGGACTTCAACAAATTTCAAATTCAGTTTTTTTTACTCAATCCATTATGAAATTCTTTTTTATTTCATTCTGTAACAGTATGCATCCCATATGCTATTCTATCTAGAACGGATCTTTTGAAAACTAAGCCAACAGATATTAATGAACCGAATTAATAAAGTGAAGTGTGTTCGAACATAAATTATTAGCTTAACACTAAAGCTACCACCATCAGGTCAAATGACCAGTTTCCAATAGCAGTTCCAATGTATCGGTGAAATGCTTGCAGGTTAGTGGTAATAAATATATGTAGGGAGCAGAATCTCATATTTTAAAATATTAATATTCTTTAAGTTTAAACCCCATTTTAAAATATTCTTTATTCATCAAATTTTACAAATTCCAAGATTTTTATCTGGCTCTAAAATTCAATTGCTGAATGAATTAAAATTGTACAAATGAAATTCACGGTTGAATTCTTTGTACGCCTACGCATTGTTTAATATAATTTAATAGAAACGATATATTTCATATACATTAATTCTGATACAATAGCATTTTAGAATGGTTTTTGTTTAATCATAGCATAAAATGATACGTTTTGTAAAAAGAATGCATACAGACGTTTGCAAAGAATATGGACAATTCTGAAAAGTTAGTACAAAACTGGTTAACCTAATTTTTAAATAACGCGAAATCAAGGTATTAAGTAATATTACTAATTGAGAGCAGAACATGGAGCATAAATTTGTTTGTAAAAAATGGCGTGAATCAATCATGTCTTAAGAATAACCTCTTTGCTGTAATTCTGTATAAGTCTTGCCATTATATAAAAAAAATCACATGTCAAGTTTCCCAAAGCGCCAACATACACACATTGAACTTTGTAATAAGTATAGATTTGTTTCCAAATTATAACAAATACGGAAATTTTCGTTTTCACTGTTAACGGTAGCAAACCAGTTTACAATACTAAATCTCAAGAATTATTTATATTTTTTGGTACTTTATAAACACCAATTTATATTAGGCGAACGTAAAGTGTTTTGGTACACGATAAGGACATGTTAATGAATCGCGTATTAAAATTTAAAAATGACAAATTCACCTAAAAGAATGAGAAATTAATATTAATATTACCAACTTTTTCTTCCATATTCCACAAATTACATCAGATTCAATACGTCACCAACATCCTTCCATTTCCCGAGTGTCTTTAAATTTTGATTGTAATTTCCAGGAAACTCATCACCAATGCACTTATTAAGCGTACCTTCAGGGAGTAACCCCTCCCCCCTCCCGTTGCATTTACCCGTTTTCATGTTCCAGCATATCTCCTACTACACCAGTTCACAAATCTTTCCATAATCACTATCATATGGAACTGGTTAAACCTCTTTGGTGGAACTGTGTGAAATTATCCACTACTGGCAGGTTATCAGTTTACCCCATCGGCTATGGATGTCCGTTGATTGGAGTAAGTCAATGAACGAAGATTACTAAACCACTGAAGATTACTGCAGAAATTAAACTGAAAGAGAAAGGGAATTTCCAATTAGTCTCATCAATTTTCTCTGGATATTGTAACAATGAGGTTGTATCCTACGTGTTGCTTTGCATAATTTATTCGTTTTCTAATAAATATCATTTGGTTTAAATTTAGAGATTCGTTAAAGTTAGAGTAGCCTTGGGTCAAGGTGATTTGAGATGCAGGAAGCATGCATTTCACCAATGAAATTATTGAGTAGTCATGAAAACATCTTTGTTACAGTGTATTCAGGTTGTTTTATAGTCTAGTTAGAACTGTTCAATAATATATTTTTAAGCAATTTGAAAATAAATTAAAAGATACTTGTTCGTATTATATACTAAACTAAAAAACAACGAATTTGTTTTGGCGAATTTTTGAATAAAAAAAGTAAATGGTTAAAAGTTATTATTTAAACTGTTCATGAATAAGAATCATAAATATCGATAGTAATAAATATAGTACAAAAGGGACTGAATGACTTAATTTTTAACCGTTTAAAGCAGAGTACAGAAACTGTATTGTAAGAAATGCAGCGAATGAATCAGAAATCAGGTAACTGAAAGAGAGCGATATTCATCCTTGTAAATTTCTTAAACTTAGTTAAACTACATATCGGTAAATAAAGGAAACTTCATAGAAAATTATTCCTAAACTAAAAAGAATAAATGGGTTCATATTATAATACTGAATAAGTTTAATATATTTTTAGCAAATAAGTCAATTCCAACACCAATTCTTCCACAAGATGAGCTTTCAAAGATGTCTTGAGAAAAAAAAATATTTCATCAAAAAATCATGTAAAATTACAGAGAATATAACATCAATTATAAAAATACATGTTACTAGTTCAAAAATATCTCGAATATGTTTTCTTAAAGTGTAATCATAGTTCCGCCCCCCACCCTCCAGTTCATGAAATTGGGAATAAGAAGCTTCTGAAACGATGGTTCGTTTTCCCTGTTTAGGTGGGCACAATAGTAATTTGGGATGAACAACTCCTATAGAATAAAGGGACGTTCTTCCTCTGGGAGGGGTAAGCCATATTACTAACTCTATATCACGCCCGAAGGCAGAAATAAATACTGAATGTGTAGATCGCCGCTATAGCAACACTATTAGGAACGGTTGAGTCCTAAGGGCCGACCATGATACAACCCTCCCAGAAGGAAGTACGTCATCTATGGGAGGAGTCAGATCTCCACCTTCATTGTACTCACCAGGGTGGAGAGATCCAACCCCCATGCCGGAAGCACCTCATCCCCAATTATGAGATGCTCCCTTTGGGGTCCTCTGGGAGGGGTGGTTCTCTTCATAGCTATATTAGCCTCCGGTCATTCAAACAATTTTTTCGTGTGTTTCATTATTGATCAAAGTTGTCAGTATCAACATATTAACTTTAATAGTTTAATGAGAGCATTTATTCTGTTTTGCTGTAATCCCAGTTGTTTGAAGGATTGAAACACTTTTCAAACGTGATCCCGGCTGCTCTCATGATCATAATCGAGGAAATAAAACTAAATTAGAAGCACCAGATTCTGAGACAAATTTCGGTGGAGCAGCCTAATATGTGACACAAATCTTAATATCTCTGAAAAATTGCTTCAATATATATATATTGAAATAATTTTTCTCATGGAAATAAATGCTTCTTAGTTGCTCCAGATTCTGTGACAAATGT
>JAPMOQ010047565.1:316967-331731 GCA_026543055.1 Argiope trifasciata | reverse complement strand
TAAGATTAAAGTCCATTAAGCTGGATTTAATTCCATGTTTTGTAATTCCACATTAGATAATTTTAACTTTATGTTAAGAAAAATGTCTTTAACATAAAGCAAAATATTAGAGACTGAACGATAGAAATTTAGTTTCAATTTACTTACTATTTTTAATTTTAAAAAATTGTCCAAAGAAAATAGGAATTTTAAGTTCAATGCTTCATTGTATCGATTTGTAGAATCTGAATATAGTTGAAATTCGATTCATTTAAATTTCGATATCGTTTCATTGAATTGCAAGTAAAGCTCTAGTTTAAGGTTTGAACAAACAGAAAGTGTAATACTTTTTACACACTTGCATTAATTATGGCTATTTATGAGAAAACTTCCATTGCAAATACTATTCTTAAAAGCTTTAATTGGAGCTTAGCCAGATTTAAAATTAATTTTTATTACTAAGATTGCTTGAGACTAATGGTTGCCATTTAAAATCCCTTAATCCCTTATTTTACTTTTATTGAATAATCTTTACAGATTTAAATGAAGGTAAAGATTTTAAATACTTTTCTAATGATAATAGATATTAAAACTGAATCTGTCATTTTAATCCTTTTTATTTTAATACTATATTTTAAGTATAGGAAAATGGTTAATTTAATGTTCTGTTTCAATAAACACAAGGCCTAATTTTTGGCCAATTTCTAAATTTAACTCTTGTCAGAACAACACGTGATCTCCAAACTTTTACCTCACATCAACAGGAAGTTTCATTGCCGACAACTAGCTTTTGACTCATACTATTAAAAACTTTTATTAAATTTGCAAATAATGCAAAATATTTTTGGAAAGTAATTATCAAATTTTCCAGCGAAGATTGAAAATAGATTAAGCTGACAAAAAAGAATACATTTTCAATGGGAATGTATGAGAATACATTTAATTTCATGCGTATGCGTTAGAGATATTAAAACATTCATAAATGTAATTATAGTTTAAAAATTAGATTTCATAAATAAATAAATCATTAAAATTCATGAGATATCGATTGTTGTCAATTATGTGAAAGATTCTGGCTAATGCAAATCAAATCAAATACTAGTTACTGGAATGTATGGCGATCTCAGAGGAAGGCCCGGAGAATTGTCAATAATGATTTAAGTACAGTATGTTCTTAAGTACAGTATTAAGTACTGATGGTACCAGGCAATCTCAAAACCCTGAAGGATATGATGTTAATGATCAATAGCTTCATTCTAACTGTTTAAGAAAATGTAGATGGGGAGATAGACAGTTATTTACTACCCCGAAAGGAATGTTAGTTTGACTGTTTGGTCAATATAAGGTTGGACAATACTTATTCAGCAGTCGACCACAACAAATCCTGTCGATACTGCTACGTTCTGTGGTGGCTGGGTGGTCGGCTGTATGCGAGAAGAAGATGTATGAGGGATAGTAAATTATACAACGGATATTGAAATTAAAAGGTACGAAGTACCGTAATAATACACTTTAACATATTACCCTATGCCTCTATGATAGAACGTATTGATACATCTAAGTATACTATAAGTCTTCGACGAATGTCTGAGCATGCACAGGAGAAAGCAGAGGTTCTTATAAAGAGCGCCATTCAGATGATGGCACTTGTTGAATTCCTCGAGTGCAGAAGAACCATTAACTCCACTGGGTACTGTGAGACTTCGAAGACTTCTTCTTGCATACAGCCAACCACCCCGCCACCACTGAAAGCAGCAGTATCGACAAGATATATCCTTCAAGGTTTTGTGATTACCTGGCAACATCAGTATTGTATGACATTCCAAAGACTATGTAGTTCTATCAAGAACAGAAGGCCAAGGCTACTCATGGAGGCTGTGTCTTTGCTCTATGATAACGCGCGTCCACAGGTACTCCAAAGTTACTTCAAAATGCTCACACGGAATTGGATAAGTTCAAGTGGGTGCAGCTAGACCATCCGTTCTATAATCCAGTCATGTCGCCTTGTGATTTTCATATTATTGGTCCTCTGAAAAAACGTTTTAAAGGAAAGCTATTCAACTCGGACGTCGAACTGAAGGTAGCTGCGAAGGATTGGATCTCGTTACGACTACAAGAATTCTAGGAGCAAGCAGTCCTTCGGCTCGTTACTCAATGAGATCGTTGTACCCAGGCCTATAAAGTACACTTTGAATAAAATCTTCATTCATAACGGCAGTGGGGATTCGTATCTTTTCATTTGAATATCCCTTGTGATTTAACTCCGAAAATCACAATTTCTAAATAACTAACTTCATAGTTATAACTAAAACCTAAAGCCAAAGTAACTGAAAAAAACTGCAAATGAGTACATAGGGCTCAATTTGATATTATTATACATATTTTTAAAAAAATTCTGAATTATCTATGCATACGAAATAATAATTATGTGAATTAATTATTATGAGAAAATACTTTTATAATAGCTCAAAATGCTTCTCTAAAATACAATCCAGTCAAACCAGCAAAGAAAAATGCAATTTTGGTACTGCAAATCATTTTTATCGACAATTATTGAGGAATTAAATCACATAAGAAGTGGTTAAATCGTATTAAATAACATCCCTATTACAGAAATTGACAAGACATTTGACAACAGAATGATTATGATCTTGATCAGGATTATTCTAAGCAGGATATATAATTTAAGTTCAATTTCCTTTTTACTTTTTAATATTCTTTTATTGATTTCTCAACTTAGCATTTTGAACATATTATGAATTATGAAGTACTAGCTGGTACCCTGCACGTTGAGGCCGCCTTAAAAAATGGTATTAAGTGCAATCATTCAAAAATTTGGCAATGTTTTATCGAAATAGGATGGAAGATACGACAGTATATAAAATAAAAACAAATATTCATTTTTATATAACGGATTTGTTTGCTCTTTTAGATTTGTAAAACTTGGTGTGTTCTTTCAGAATGGTAATGAAAGAAAATATTTTCTCTCATGATTCTTTTAATATTCTTTCAGAATTCTCAAATTTAATTTTAGACTATGTGATCAAAATATTTTCTTTTAAAAATTGATTAAATATAGAAAATATGTTTATACCATAAAATCGTTAATATAGTTGAAAAGATATTTTTTGAAAATTAAGATGGAGCAAAATTAATTGTACTACAATATTTTTGGTAGTTACTTTGAAAAATGGTAAAATTTAATTAAAATTAAAAAATCAAAGTGTCGCTCTCCCCAAAACTTTCTCGCATAATATGTAATAAAGTTGTTACATCTGAGAATGACTTGCATGACATTTGCGTATTATGGTTACAAATTAATAACCTTTAACTTGGATTTAGCATTTTTACAGAATCTATTGTCTCCTCGGTGAGTTTCCTTCGTAAATAAAAGTAAATATAAATCTTTAATTTATAATCTAAGATCTGATTTAATCTTCGTAAATATAAATCTTTAATGCTTCGCTAGATCTTTCAGACTATCATCTATTGACTGAATTATCAAATTAATTTAAATTTAAAAATTACTCTCCACTCAGAGACGATAAATAATAAATCATTTTGAAATCCCTTACTTCCACACATTAATTATGAAAGAATGTTTTAAATATAAAATTATCATCATTATAAATTATAAGATAATGTATTAATAATGTACTTGTAGTATATCGTATCAAGAATAATGTAATAATAGTGGTTGTTAGACAATATGAAATTTAATTTATTTCTAAAGAATATGTAATTAATACGTCAGTGTTTACATTAGCTTCCACTGTAACTGTTAATCTTAATGGTTTGGAAAATTTGTGACAAACAAATGCAAATATATGTAAATCTTACAAAAATTTCCTAGATCACAGAATATTTAATCTATAAAAGGCGGCATTTCATAATTTAGAGTATCATATTTCACAAATTTTTTAATCTATGAAAGGAGGCATGTCATAATTAAAAGTATTGTAGATAAAAAAATATGTAATCCATGAAAAAATGTGTTTCATTTAAATTTTATTTATACTGCTTATTCAATTTTTGCTGGGAGTATTAGATGCATAAAACAGAAATTATAAACACGGAAATTAATGTCTCTGGATTAAAAATGTTTCTTATAATTATTTCAGGGTGCAAATCAATTATACAATTACTAATCAATAAATATTTACAATAACGAAATTATTCCAAGTTATTAAATACTCATACAGATTCATATTTTATCATTAAAAATAATTTGACCTGCATAACGGATTACAGTAATGTCCCAGAGCATATAAATCTAATCTTAATTCATTTGAGATTCGAGAAGATTTGTTTGGGATGCCAGAAAGTATTCTCCCAAAGTATGAAAATATACCAGAAATGCAGCCAAAATTATGAAGATTTAGAATTTCATATGTTTAAACAGATGACCATAAATGCCGGATCACTGCAAATTGCAGCTCTTACACTCTGTCATTGTCTCATACTAATTAGCTAATTGTATGCCTCATCCAACTATGAGCATGTTACGAAGTGCAGGTATCTTAATAGTTCTTTGAGGTGGAAGATTTTTCGAAGTCGAGGTTTTACTCATTCTAATCCTTTCTACCTTTGTTAAGGTATTTTAGCAATGTTTTCCGTGATTAGGAAAATATATTATTATTAGTACACAAATTTAGTGAGATAAGTAGCAGAGCTTTAAATTTGAAATATGATTCAGTAATGTGGAGTTTAAAGTATAAATGACATTATCAAGTTTTTATTTTGTGAAAAAATTCAGAATTTAAATTCTTAAAGAAAAAAATATCTATACATGTTTGATATAATCTAAAAACAATTGCTTGAATTTAAAGCTAATATTTGAATATTAATTTAAAAATTGTTATAAAAATAAATTTTACATATAAAAATACATATGAGGTAATGGAACTTATAAAAAATGTTTTGGTATTTGAAAGGAATGCTTAAAACAGAATGTTTCAGTTATCTTAAATAAACAAAATCCAATAAAAAATGTTCATAACCAAACATTGAAAGTCTTGAATTGCATAACTTTAGTATAGTTGAAAGCCAATTTTCAGCCGTTTTTAAGAATTCAAAACATTATGTAAAAAATAATAATAATACTGCAATTTCATTTCCTCAACTGCGGAATATCTATAAAAAAATTAAATTTTTTTTTCAGATTTCGAAATTAAATTACTTATTCCTTAAATTTATTTCTATAATTTAATCTCAACAGCTGTCTTTATCAAAAATAAAGAATTGAAAGATAAAAAAACAATTTTATTAAAATTTGAGAAATAAAACAGTTTTACTTTTTCATACGAAGTTTATATATATCTTTATTTCACTCATTTAGTGTAATTCTAAAATGTTCTCTTATTCCCTGATCCAATTTCACTTTTATTTTATTTATTTACGCAGTAGAAGCTCTATAAAAATGCTTAGATCATAAGTTTTTACTCTAAGAGTGAAGTAATAAAAATTTAAGTACCCAAACAAATTCTTTTTAAAGATACCCTTACTTGAATCGAGAGGTGTAAAGAAATCTCTACCAGAATCTTATTGCATAAAATAATGGGAATAAATACTTCATTCGGTTCTTTTTATTTCGATGTTATGTTGCAATTTAGATTGACTTATCTCATCGCTTCTTTCTTACACATAAATCATACCTCCCGGCATAGAATAATAGCGAAGTTTAAAAATTCGGAATATTTATTGAACACTTATAACTTCGTATTTCGCAATCATTACACTATAGAATGAAATGATATAACAACATGTTTTCATTCCATTTCGCTAGAATTTATTTCAATAGAATTTGTCGTCTTAGTATATTTATTTATTCTTACTTTTCTTAATTTTCATTTTGCCCTTTCTTTATCACTCTGCATTTTAATTTGCCCAGTAAAATAAAACGTAGTTCTATGAGTATTAACTAAGCCTAAATTAGATGAATTATAATCTAAAAAATGTAAATTAAAATATTAAAGAAAAATAAACAGTAATCCGTAATATATTCTTTACAAAAAAGACAATCTCTTTTTAGAGGTTCTTTTTCTCTAGCTATGACCCTCACAACCAGAAACTATTATTTTTAATTTTAAAAAATGAGAAGGAAAATTATACTTCTACTGGCATTAAGATATAAATATGATGACTTTTTTATGCAAAAGGATTTTTTAACATATACAGAAAATAATCGATTAGTTCGATTTCATAAATTTATATTCTTCACCAGGATACTAAATCAATTAATTTATCCAATTAATTTCTGCAGATTCCACGGGTGAGGAAATTTATGTCTCATGCAAGTAGTTCCAATTTTCAAAAGCGACAAGTCACATTCATTCAATGGCTTTGAGACTTAAATTAATTCATGCCAGAGAGTTCGATGCATTTATCCGTTTGTAATTTCACAGACTTGTAAATGTCGGTGACGTAACGTAACTATTCCATCATAAATTAGATTACGAAATATATAGCATACGATATCTAAGTATTTGCATCAATAATTTAATAACTACTTGGGAAACCTTCTTGGAATTTATCTACAAGTGATATAACACAGCTAATTTTCTGAAATATCTCTTTATATTGTTACGAACCTGTAATTTTTCTTTCCAGCTCCAATGTCTTTATAAGAAATTCTGATTTACCGTCATCTGCATTGAATGGTATCGAATGTCGCGTCTGTGATCCCAGAGTTTGGCTATAAATTTGGCAACATTTGGCTACATGGAGCTGAATTGAGAGATTTTGGCAACAAAATGGATATTACCGATCTGTCCATTAGGAACCGATACACCCTGATTGGTCCAGAAGCTTCTAGTTCCCTTCCCGAGAGCTATAAAATGCTGGCAATTTCAAGCTGGAGCGGCCAGTAATAGTAGTAGTCCTGGCGAAGAGAACGGTGGAACGAGAACGGTGGAATCCTGGAGATTTGTCTTGAATTGGTCGTCTTCGAGTAGTAGAAGTATTCAACTGAGGAACGTTGGCGAATTGGATGTTAGTGAAGAGTGGTACGAGTCTGAATAGCTGTGTGCCATATACTGTCATCGTCATGTTCTGTGTCGTAGCCCATTGTGAGGAGTTGCGAATTGAAAAAGTGAGTCAGCAGCGACAGCTTGAAGAAACAGCAGAAGTCTCAGCCATCTGGAGAGACCGTAAAGCAAAGCTCCGATAACCCCCCTCTTCTGCTGAATACTGTCTAACTAGTTTTGTGGAAATTGCCACAACCGAATTTCTACGTGTGAGCTATAGTCTGCAGTAGAGTGCTGCTTTGTGCTGTTATGTGTATTCGTCTGTGTTCTACCCTGTCTCCGTGTAAATAAACGTAGCAATTGTCTTCTACAAACAAACTAGTACATGAGTTTATAACATATCATACACTTACTATGCACAGAAATGAACCAGACGGATTGGAAATTCGTAACAATATGTATTTATATTTATGTGCCTGAATGTGATCATTATTAAAAATTATCCCATATTTCATAGATTAAGCACTATTAAACATATCTAAGACTCAACATACGTTAAAGAGAAATATTGAAAAAAATTTAGATAAATGTAAGAAAAAATTCGATTAAGTACATGTAATTTCAATGAGCAAAGGTGTATCATGTTTGAATGATATGCTTATTTATGAATGTAATTCTATTTGTTTTTGTCCTTTAGGTATTATTATATGCACTTTGGACATAATTTCACTGTTTGGCAAAAATTCACTGTTTAGAAACTTCCGCAAAAAAGTAATCAACAAAATGAAAGAAAAAAACTAAATTTTATATGTAGTTATTAGCAATTTTAGCGATATCAATTCCATAAAGGGGAAAAATGTACCAGAAAATATTGATGCTCGAAATCACCGATGCCTAAAACTTCCTTATGCAGAAAATAGCAGACATGGATCATGGAATGAATTCCAGAAAAAGGAAAAGATTACAATTAGTAAATGCCCTAAATGGCTGATGCTTAAACATTTGACAGATGTAGTCCTCATCATTTGTCCACAGCTTAAAATTGCGAGGTCCGTCCCAAAATAGCCCCAGTGTTGCTTTAGGCTAGACGTTCATATAACTAAAATAAACCTAAAAATTTCATGTGTAATAAATAAAAATTATGAGCAACTGGATTCTTGTAAATTTTTTTTCAGATAAAGGAAAAAAAATGTACATGAGGATAAAAATGCTCTAAACTGTTGTACAGTGGAAATATCAGATCATGGAAAATGCTGGAAGTTCAGAACATAAGATTATATTCTCAAAGAATCATATTGCATGTTATTAATATTTATGCATGCATTTTTAAACAGTAAATTAACAGTTAATTTTTTAACAGTTTTAACAGTTAACATATTAAAGTGATAATGTATAATTTATTTATAACAAGTTATTTTAGCAATTTTTTGTTTTCGACTGCAGCAAAATATCTCCTATCGATAAATTTTATTGTTAAGGATATTTTGAAAAATTCTTAATTTATAATTTCTATAATCTACATATGGTATTTAGTCTTATAGATTGCTTAGTTATTGTAGTTTAAAATAATTCATTATCTAATAAGCATATTAATAAGAATGAAATAAACATGTTCATATGATAATCATAAAAATAACTTCAAAAAACAACAACAAAGGATTGTGATAATTGTTAGTATTCATAGATCAGCTGACGATTCAGGAGAAAAAAACGCATCAATTTAAATTAAATTTCAATTAAGACGTACAAATGCAACACAATTCAGGATGAAAATGATACGCAAGCTAGATTTAGTACAGTTGTCACAAAATAGAGCAAGTTATTTCTTTACAATCCATCATCACATAATCATCCTTCGACCTTGTTTCAGCAATATTTTGTATCCTCGCCAATGCTTTTTGTAAAGTGCTTGACAACTTGCATCCAATAGAATCGAGTGTATTTTATTTTGTGTTCCTAAATTCTAAATGAAGCAATTTCTTAACATTTATGGTTCTTTCTATGTCATAATTTCATGTAGAGAAGAAAGCAGAGAAAATTCTTATGCAATGTAGAAGCATTTCTCAAAATATTTTGCAGAAACATCTTTTAAAAAGGAATCTGAGCCGGGGTAGCCTGGTTGGTAAGGCGCTGGATTTTTAAACCGTCGATTGCGAGTTTGAACCCCTAGCCGAAGATCTTCGTGTGTGGTAGTAGCTGGAGCACGTATAAATCTGACGTGCTTACAAAGTCCTCCATGTCGAGAGTAATACCACTGGGGATGCTGTTTCAGATGTGATCGTTCTCTGATCCAAGTCTAAATGACGATCTGTGGATGAGTAAATGAAATTCGTGAATGAAATCTGTCCCGTACAATTTTTCAAAATTTGTAAGGGAAGCGGTTGAAGAACTGCATTCTGAGCCATTGAAAATGAAATGTTTTCATAAGAGACGGAGATAATAACACAAGAAAAGAAGCAACATTTCGATGAAATAAAGCTGATTCCGAAAACTGTATTGTATGTAGAAATGCAGGAAGTAATGTACACATTCTGGCCAAGTTTTAAAAACAGTTAAATGCAAATGTTATTAAAGAATTTTCTTGTAAATAAATCATGTATTATATTGTTACGGATTTCCTATTCTTATACTAATCTGTCGGGTTCGTTTACCAGTATTAGTTTGTGTGTATGGTGTGAGAAGATGATGATGAGCACACAGAATGACCAGTCCTTCAGTAGCCGACACAACAATGACGACGTTTATTTACAGTACGAAGACAGAACAGTAGACAGACGACAAATATTTACAGCACAGAGACAACAATTATGTACAAACAACTATATACAGCCGAGACAAAAGTACAGGACAGCACACAGCAGTACTTTACAACAGATAGTATCCCACAATAGAAACAGTAGTCCACAGGCAGAAATTCCCTTGTGACAACGTCCAAAGCTCACAAAGTGGCCAGATGAGATTCAGCAGGAGTGAGAATCTGTCTACACCCACGTAAATCTCTCCCGAACAGGCTGAAACTACTCTTCTGTCTCTTCTTGCCTGTCCATTCACTACTTCACAAAACGGGACTACTCCTCAGTTCAGGACAGCTTCGTTCACAACGACGACACAACGGTCTACGACACACGACACAGGCTTCGTCAGAATACGCCACACAGTGATCCAGCAGTCCTCCGTTTAGAACACCTCGGTTCAAGACCTCTCTATTGTTGTCTACATGGTCGACCACCACCGTACTTCGTTCAGCTTCCAAGAACTCTTAGTTCAGGCCTTCTCGCTTTAATAGTTAATTTCGAGAAATCAGGTTGTTTATGGGACCTGTGAAACATTACCGCCTCAGTTTTGGAGGCATTGATTTCAATTTTCCATTGCTGAAACCAATCCTCCAATTTGTGTAGGAGTCTGTTTAGTGCAAGGCACACTTAATTCGGATTTTTATTCTTGGCCAGTATTGCAGTATCGTCTGCGTACAAGCATAAACTCGTGTTAAATTGCTTGGGCATGTCGTTGATGTATAGAGTAAAAAGAACAGGGCCGAGCTTGGATCCCTGTGGAACTCCTGCTCCTATGGGTTTGGTGTCTGAGAATGCTTTTCTGACCCTGACTTTGAAGGTGCGATCGGTGAGATAAGACTCTAATATACGGATCAGGTAGCCTGGTACCTTGCTCTCTATTAGCTTATAAATGAGTCCATCAGTCCAAACTCGATCGAATGCTTTCTGTATGTCAAGGAAGACGGCTCCTGTTTTTTGTTTATTGACAAATCCTTCTGTGATGTATTCGGCTACTCTGGCGAGTTGATGTGTCGTTGAAAGGTTCTGTCTGAACCCAAATTGTTCAGGACACAGAATGTTGTATTCTATTAGGTGTTTGTTTAATCTCTTGAGTATTACACTTTCAGCAATTTTGTTTAGTGTTGAAAGCAGTGAAATAGGTCTGTAGCTAGAAGGATTTGTGGGGTCTTTTACAGGCTTGTATATTGAAACCACTGTTGCCATCTTCCAACGTGTTTGGAAGTGTCCTACTTACAATATTTTTTTAATCAAAAGTGTGTAAATTAAGATTACATTTAGTTTTTTAACTATTTTATTCGTGATGTTGTCATGTCCGGGGGCTTTGTTTGGTTTAAGCTTTTTGATTTCGTTTAGGATCTCAGATGGCATGAGGGGTTCAAAATCATTTAACAGTGGCGCCATCTGTGTTTCGTGGAAGTTATGGTTTTATGGAAGTTATGAATGGTTTCTACGACCTTGTGTTCAGTTTCTTCATGGATTAATTATATAATTTAAATTGTGTCTCAAGACTACTTGCCAGGCAATTTGCTTTTTCAAGGTCGGATTGCGCTATACTGGCCGGACCATTAAGGGTCGGAATGTTGTGCATTTTCTTATTAAGGGTTTCACAAAGTCCCATATGTCCCCGTTTTCATTATTCAAGTTGGCTAATTTGTCCGATAGTTCATTGACTCTTATTTTTTCATTTAGTTTGTTTATTTTCTTATTAAGTCTGTTTAGCTCGGTTTTAAGGGTTGGGCATCTGTTTCGCTGATATAATTTTCTGATCTGATTTCTTTCTTTGTTTAGTTTCTTAATTTCCGGATCAAAGTGCGGTCGTTTAATTTGTAGTGGGATGGAATTTCGTACTTTTACTGACTGAATTTGGCTTTCTATTTCCTTCGGAAGTTTCTCTATTTTTTCGGGGGTGTTTAGTCCATTGATATTAAATATTGTTCTGGCTAGTTCGTTTTGAAATTTTTCCAGTTAGTTTTTAAATTTACATTTTGTTCAGGTAGAGTGTAATTAAAATAGATATTGAGAGCGACCGGGTTGTGGTCCGAGCTCAGTTCAGGTATGGTTTCAGTCTGGTATGGGAAGAGAAAATTTTTAATTAGCGTAAGGTCTATGGTTGAGGCTGTGTAATTACCGATTCTCGTTGGTTCATTAGGGAACAGAATTTGCGGTACGGCGTTATCTGCGAAGTGTCTTAGATTGGTGCCTCTACTTGTGTCCTGGCAACTGTTCCAGGACGTGTGATGTGTATTAAAATCTCCGCAGATTACATGATTGGATTCTAGTTGTATGAGATTTTCTAGGTCGATTTCGAATAGGTTATAATCCGATTTAGGGGGATATAGATAGATGCAACATTAAATGGGTCATGATTTTTTAGGGTAATTTTAACTATAGATGCTTCAATATGTTGAAGGGTGGGGTAGAAAATTTGGTGATGCGGGATATGGCTTTTTATCAGAATTGCTGTTCCTCTACTAGATTTATTTGCATTAATGAGCTCAAGGTAGCTGTAGTATCCAGAGTAATTCGGAACGTGGATTTTTTGCCTGGGCCTCAGGTGGGTTTCTTGTAATAAAATAATGTCGGGGTTATGTTTATTTATGAACAGTTTAAGCTTATTTGTTCTTTGCTTGGTCCCGTTTGCGATCACCAGCCCGTTCAGCTTCAGATGGATCCTTATATAGTAACGGGAGGCTGGGCTAAAATCTTCTTAACCAAACAGGATCATTCTGGATGTATCTCGGCTTCTAATAGACGTATCGAGAAAATTCTTGATGATTCAGGTATTATCCAATTTGACAATAGTAGCCAAATTCATCACCAGGCCACCAAATGATCGCCAAGTTTGTAGTCAAGCCCTGGAACCTCTGACGTCACAATCGGCACCATTCAATACAGATGACCAGGACACACAAGCAATAAGTATACAGTATGAAATTTACACATGAAAGCGCTTTCAGTAAATAGCACCACATATGTATTCAGTAAGCAATACATAGCCTTAACCTTACAAATCTCTCAAAATGAACTCGCAAAATGCAAAAATCCAAGAAGAGATTCCGCTCAACTACTCAAGGTTCTCGACTCATCTGCTACACTAAAGTTGCTGTTAACTCCGTTTCTCCAGTCTTTATAACCATTGTACCAGGACATTGCATATTCTAGAACAAAGATTAACTCGATTCCTAATGAAAATAACGCCAAAAGTTTCGAATACGTAGGTACCTTCATTCCTTCAATCATTGTCGATCGCCAAATGGTCGCTAATGTCTAGACTTTTTTATTCAGCACATAAAGGGTGATTAGCGAATAGGCCATGTTTTCAAATTTAAATATATCTTCAAAAAAGATCGATAGAATTATGTGGTAAACTGTGCGTTTATTAGCAAAACAGTAAAATAGTGTAAAAAAGTTAGAAAATTTAGTTACAAAAATCGTTAACAAATGGCGCTCAGCACTGAAGACTCTTTCTCTAAAAGTAGTCTTAAGAAACAATAAAGTAATGCAGTCTTTGCAATCAAAATAAAATTTTTTCAAAATGTTCTCCGTTCGAAACAACGAGGAGGTGTAAGAAGAATGAAATTTGACATCATGTCTTACAATATCTCAACGGAAATGGAATCACATGCAAGACAAATCAACGATTCAAGCTCATCTAGAGTGGCGAGATTATTTCTATAGACAGTGCCTTTCAATGCCCCCACAGAAAGAAATCAGATCGGGGTTCATTTTTCATTTTTGACATCACACTGAAAGACTATATAGGCATTGTGATTAGAGCGCCATCTGTTAACGATTTTCATAACTAAATTTTATAAACCTTTGTACATCAGTTTTACAGTTTTGCTAATAAACGTACAGTTTACCGCATAATTCTATTGATATTTGATGTAGAGATATTTAATTTTGAAATTAGGGCTTATTTGCTGATTACCCTGTATTTAGAAACAGTTATTATATTTATAAAAAATCTTCCTAATTCCTTCTTTTTTTTATACAACCTACCTATTTAAATTTATCTGCTGGCAAACGATTTAAATTCGAGAAAGTATTTAAGAAACGCCACATCCCTTAAATAAATAAATCATACAAAGGAAGAGATTAGTATGGCTCTTGAAACAATATAAACTATTTGCTACGAATCTATTATTCACTGTCAGTCATGTTTTCACACCATTTCAAAACTAAAATATAATCTGTTCGTAGTCAAGACTGTTTAACAAATTTTCGCACTGCATAGGAAATTATGTACATAGAAATGAGTAATTAAATTTACGAAAACGAGAAAGGAACAAAGTTTGAAAATTACCCATTTAGTTTATTGAATTAAATAAATATTTTAAACCATAAGGATATTTATACTCCTAGTTTATGCAGGTTAGTTTTAAAGTCTCGATTTTTTTTTTTTTAAATGTTGACCATTACAATTGAAACATTTCTCATTTAACAAAAATCTACTTTATGTATTTAAATTTTGTTTATTTAAAATATAAAGAAAGAAAATTCCTACTTTCTGTATAGATTTTAACTGTACAACAGAACATAATTTTTTATCTTGAAGGATGAAAATTGCATACATGGAATGAAATTTCCTATGTGCCAGTTAGAATTTCAATTAATTAAATTTTTAGCAAAATTTTAGTGTTTTTTACTGCCGAAATTATTGCAGTACATATAATTTATATATCATTTTAAATCATTATCAATTTAGAAAAATCCTGCTCCTAATTGAAGTATGTTTTATAAATACTATTTAAAATTTTTTGTACTTATAATTAAGGGTTAATTTGGAAAAAAATCGTAATTGAATTCTTTTCTAAATGTTACTATTGCTAAATCCCGTATAATCACATGTATGAAAATATATAATCCTTATTCCGCTTCTATGGTTATAAATAAAAATTTATGAAGAATATAAATGAAAAATTATGAAGAGTTATGAAAATTATTGAAAGAGATATCACTTAAAGTGACTTAATACAAAAATTATGAAGAGTTATGAAAATTATTGAAAGAGATATCACTTAA
>JAPMOQ010047565.1:238986-316957 GCA_026543055.1 Argiope trifasciata | reverse complement strand
AGTTATGAAAATTATTGAAAGATATATCACTTAAGGTGACTTAATACGTTGAAAATGGCATTTTCAACCACAATTCGTCAGAACTATTTTAATTTAAACATTTTTCCTTCCAAAACTGTTTTTCTTTTCATTTTGTGTCATCTTGAATTCGAGATATATCAAATTAAAAAATTGCAGTGTAATTAAAAATTAACCTTCGAACGGAAGTTGTAAAATGGCACTTTTAACATTTTTTTTTTCCGTTTAAAACGCATATTATAAATTTACGATTTTGCTAGTGCACATCATATTGACATAACTTTTGAACAACCACTTTTCTGAATTTATTGATGGTATCTGACAACATTCTCACTCTTTCGAGCATCTATCAACATTGTAATTCTCTTTTCGCTTCTTAAATACATTTGGTATTTTTTCAGTGAAATATATTTTTTATACTATTTATTTTGATCGTGAATAATATTTAACTTTTTCCGCAATAATTTTGAACCATAGTCAAAAGACGGGGACGGCACCTGACATGGTGCCCCCTTCTCTTTACCGCACTACACTACACCCCGGACATTTGACCAGAGTCAAACTCTCTTACAGGATTGGTCTTTGGTAAAATCGTGTTTGAACCACCTGGCCACCGAAAATGCTTTGGAATGTAGTCCCAAAACAGCATTTCGGTGAGTTCCAAATTCTGTTATTCGGGTCCTATATTGCTGTGTTTCAAGGTGGCAATGATGTAAAAAGGGTGTTAATTGAATTACAAATAAAAATTGGTAGTCACCCTTATTAAGTACTAAAACTTTCTGAGTATGAACGTACTTGCTGTACCATTACCACCTGCAAGAGTTCGCAGAAAAAATATCAGAACTCAGCAAAAGAAAAAAAAATACACTGCATGATGAAACAAAAGATTTAACTTACAAATATGAGGGATTTTAGACTATTTTATGAAGAAAAAATACTTGTATACATTAAATGTAAATTTTAAACTCATTTTTCTCAAAATAACTTTTTTGATAGAAATTGTAAACCATTGCCATGCTATTTCCAGTATTAATTAATATTTTTTAATAAATTTTTCAGATAATATTCTTTATACCATTGTCTATGAAATGAACTAAAAGTTTTGATATAAAGTAAATACTTTTTACTTTTAACCTATTTTTGTTAGAAAATAGCTGCAAATTTAACAATAATTTCTGCATTGCAACATAAAAATCTTCTTAACATCCCTAACTAATCTCTTAGATTTTATTTCATTTCGAAGATAACTATTTTGTGTAGAGTGTTAACCATTTTGGTTAAATTTTGCTAAACTTTACATGAATTTGTCAATTTTTAAAAAAATTTGGCAGTCAAGGAATTTTTAAGTATATTTATTATTTTTATACATTCTTTAACTAGAAAACACAAATTAAAGCTTAAAAATTAGCCTTTATTTTATAAAAAAAACCGTACCGAAGGTACTCAGTCGCCTTAAAATATCTATTGAATAATTTTTCTTCATGTTCATTTATTTCAAATTAAAATGTTTAATTTCCTCAGGTAGGTTTTTATATTAGTAAAAAATTCTCTAATTAATGTTCCCAATATTTTTGATATGTAAGAAAATCAGTTCCTAAAGATCACTATTATAACGCGTGACGCTATTAAAGTATTATTGATTGCATGTCTATTAAAACTTTAAATGACTTGTTGAGAAAACCATCAAAAGTTATGTTGCTATTATTTCTTACGGCATTTCACAGGCCTTCTGACAGATACTACCAACGATTTAAGCTGAAATGAGAGTCTCTGGCTTTTTCAGTAGCTCCAACTAGTACCAAGATTTCAACGTAGTAACTTCATGATTCATATCCGCTTGCACAAAAGGGGAACCCATTCAAGCAACTCACAGATAGTACGCAAAAGAGCAATTATATCCGAACGGGACTCGAATTCGGGGTGTCAAGATCACGGGGAATACACGATACCTCTATGCCAGGATGCCGGCATCAAGAGTTTTAATTTTATCAAATGTTGATCCTAACGAACCAGTTGATTATCAAAATTGGAAACCATAAAATATTTTGTTTTTTTACTAAACTATACAGTTTAATTTAATTACATTAATATCACGTTTTAAAGTGGCACTAGAGCTAATTTGGGAAGAATCTAATAGTTTTGACAGATGAAGAGGAAGACACCGAAACTGGCATCTCCAACTCCAAACTTCACCAAAACAACAGAAGGTGGACTTGTGGCTCCAAATAATTAACTGGCATCAGACCCATTTACACGGCTGTTCTTCGTTGGAATTAGAAATGCTTAGAGTAGAAATAAAATGGTTTCTAATTAATCGAAATAGCTAATAATACTAGCAAAAGTGGTACCGATACAAATGGTACCATTTCAAAATCTTTCAGCAAATTCGAGCTGATTATACTGCGCTGAAAGGAAAAATAGTACTAGATATATGCATATATAACTGAATTAAAAACTTTTATTCCTATATAAATATCGTAAATGGATTTCTCATTAGTGGTTATTTAAATCATTAACATTTCATTAGAGTTGCTAAGTGGTTATATTGATATGTCTAATGACTGTCTAGATATTAATGCAAATATTTCGAGACAAATATAATAACAGCAATGCTTATAATCTTTTAATGTTTTCAAAACATCATAATATGGCCTTTTAGGTAGAAATTTCACAATAATCTCTAGGAAAAATATCGAGATTTCTTATAGCTTGCATAAATTTTAAGTACTTTAAAAGGGGTGATATTTGCTATCTATATTAGATATGTGTTTTCGTCTCTATTTTTTATTTCCATGTTAACATTCCTGAAAATTATCTGTTGTATTTAAATATGCATAGATATATAGACTGATCTTGTAATTTTAAATCCTGTCAGATGACGAGGACGGCACCTGAGCTGGCAGCCCAAGGTTTCAGATCTTCTTTACAATTCCAATAAGTGGACGTTGGGCCAGGACGGATTTAAAGGGAAACATTCCCACTTACATGACGATTCTTGGTGGAATCGGGTCTGAACCCGAAAACGCTTGGTTCCGAAGCCAAGAATTTGTAACAAGGTCACTGTGGTCACAATTTGCTTTTCCACAACAAATATAAAAATTATCATACAATTTTTAAATAATTAAATGAATCTCTATAAAATGAAATCGACTTCCTGCTTAGAAGGGAATGTAGTATTACTAAAAGAATAGTGCATACCATATGTTAGATTTCAATTTACGATGCACATTTTTTGAAGGGCAATAAAAATTCAGCAGTTTTAGAAGTTCTAATTTTTCTAGATATTTTCCTTTAAAGGAAACATATTTCTTACTTTAAAACTAACAAATGGCTTTGGAGAAAATCATCACCTATTTTCATGATTTACTCTCTAAACTACAGTTCTACACACCACCATATATTAGCCTCATATCTGATATTACTGCGTTTCATCATGCCATTTATTGAAAGATACTCTGGGGAAAAATTTATTACGTTGAAGGCAAAAACTCAAATGGGACAAAAAGTTAGTTCGCACTCTTTCTTCCACGGCTGTTAAAGTCATTGTAAAATATAGGTAACTTATTAGAGTAAAAAAAGTTCTGCCTTATTTTATTTCAAGATAATTTAACACACTTTCGCAGTTATTTTTCGCAATTTGTTTGGCGAAAAATATTTATATTATGAATAATAATAATGCATCTAGATTGCTGTGCTTTAATTTTGTACTAAAATTGCTATTTTTTCATAATATATTTTGTTATTTAGAATAAATTTGAAATATGACCTTTATGCTATCATATATATATAGGGTTGTAAGGTTTCCCCTCTTCCCTTACGTGGCATCCAAACCGGATGAAACGTCTCCCTTTTCCTACATATTTTTAAGTAAATACTGGCCCCCAGATGTAGGTCCTTTTCACTAAGAGAGCCATTGTGTCTGGTAATTTGTTACTAACCTGTGTGGAAACACAGATATGTGTCGTTTCAAATAGATCCATTATATCTTCAAGGAATCTGAACGTCTAGAAGCTAAAGTTCTCCATTGTGAAGAGACTCTTCAAATCCTTAAAAAACTATCACTCATCAGTAACAGTTGTCTTTAAGTACCAAACTCAGGTGCAATTCAGCCGTTGTCGTCTGTGAATTGATTATAGTTAACACGTGGTGAAGAAGTGGTCGGCAGCAAAGATGGATCCTTAATATACATTCCCTCGGTCGAGTTACGACCATTGAAAGAGCGTTGCTAAATAGATATTATGTGATAGGGAACTCAAGTTCACCATTGAGAAATCAGAGAAGGCTATCTGATGAAAAGAATGCGGTTTTCTTCCAGAGAAGAACGGAAAAGGCTTCGAATTAGAATTCAGAAAACTGAAAAAGTGTTTTTCATTTTTGAGAAATTTCGTATGATTTGGGTTTCACCTTTAGGATACACACGATAAAGATTGGTGAATTTCTGGACCGGCCCTGGTGTAGTCCTTTAGAGATAACCGCCTGTTAGAGGGTTTTTTTGCTGATTATTATCAGATTTAATCGAGGAACTATTTCGCGATTAAACTGTTATTTGTGTTTTGTAGATGATATTATCGTAGACGAGAAAAAGTGTAAAAAAGTGTTTGTAAATATAAAAAGCTGTAAATAAAATAATTATTTTTTTCCGCTTAAAATTCAAATGTATCAACAGAAATACTTATCCATCATTAAAATGCATAAGAAATATTAAATAAAATGTGAATAACAAAAATAAAGAGATGTGCCAGGAAATCAGATGCGGAAAGGCGGTGGGAATAAGTAGATGTTGAGGAAGCAGATATCTCCTTTCATTACTGGTAGCACGAAGAAGAAAATCATGAAATATGAATGCATTGGCGAAAGATACCGCAGGTATTCTTCTGTTTTCAATGATAAAAGTAAGTTACCTAGAACTGGTAACGTTTCTTCTTAACTGCTGTCCGCACGTGAGGAAAGGTTTACAAATGGGGAAGAAATCTAAAAAATACTATTTGTGCGTACTTCATATGAATAGAAATAGATTCAACGAATACAAAGGAAACATAAACTCGTTGGCTTAGGTTCAAACCATTGTATCACAAGTTTGGAAAATTAAGGTTCAATGAGAGGTGTAACAAGTGTGTAAAAATTATAATGAGGTTATTTTGACCAATCATAAGCATAGAAACTATGAAATTCAGTAATATAGTATTATAAGTCACATCGCTGTGTATTAATATGGAATGATTATCCTTCCAGCTAGTTCCGCGGGAGTGCGTGTGGGAGAGATACACTAAAGATGAATTTCGTTTTATATTTTTAAATCTGGTGGTGATAAGAAAGCCAGTCCTTGGCTATATGTTCCTCTTTCTTTGACCTACTTTCAGTTGTCGTCACAAGTTTGTGGTGCAAATAGGTCTCTGCCGGTCAGATATTTGTATTTTAGAGATACACGCATGTAAATTTTTGCTTGTATGATTTTACAAATAAATCTGTGTTTTTTAGATTGGCGACAGTTGGCAAATGCCCTTACGAAAGAAAATGTTGTAAAAAAGCACCCACGTGTTTATAAAGTGAGCTAAAATCAAAGGTGCTAAAGAGAAAAGCCGAACAAGGTATTGAAGAAGTGAAAGATGCGACGTCAGGGAAAAAAGATGCAAACGCTGCCAGAAGGAAAAGCGGACTAGAATCACAAGGTTCAGTGACGAATTTGACGAAAGTTATATATTTGGAGCACACTAAACACATTTGCTCAAATTGCAACGATACCAAGAAATAACAATGAAACTATTTTCTTTCTTTTCATATCTAACTTTCAATTGACTTTTCCTTTTTATACATAAATTCTGCATTATTTTTTGCACTTCTAAATTTTATATGCAAATTGTTCTATCAAAATATCGGCAATTTCATTTAAATTATTTTTAAATCAATTCAGTTAACATGTGGTCATTTTATATTGTTATTGCAATCTATGTTTATATTTTTTTTTCTTCTTTTTATATAAAAAAGGTTTAAAGTAATTGCAGTTATTAATCCTGGACTATTTACAATAT
This sequence comes from Argiope trifasciata, assembly GCA_026543055.1. Taxonomy (NCBI): domain Eukaryota; kingdom Metazoa; phylum Arthropoda; class Arachnida; order Araneae; family Araneidae; genus Argiope; species Argiope trifasciata. The sequence goes on along the minus strand of JAPMOQ010047565.1, from coordinate 310,910 downwards.
AATTTTAATAGTTACGCTTTTGAAAATTTACATTTTACTACAGCGAATGTGGAAAATACGCGAGACCTTTCATATTACTATGACGACCGTGAAAGCTGGAAGGTTAATAACCAGTTTTCCACATCGCATAAGATCATTTGTAGGCATCTGGAAGAGATGGCACTGCCAAATTTTCTAGATAATTCTTTTTGATTTATATATTGATTAACATATATGAGCAATATATACATATGAAAATCGGCAAAATTCATGTATAAAGATTTGCGTAAGAGCTTCACCTAATAGAGATGATGCTCCTGGTTGTTGTTGCCTAATGCCACTTGGTCCTGCCAAGCCGATTTAGCAGAGCTGTTTCTATTAAGGCAGAGGGGTGCACCTTTTGTTGTTAACGAGCACTGTTTAGGTGAAAGGACGACTTTGCTCGAACACACATGACATAACTCCTTTTTAGGGGGCGGTCTAATTCATTCATACAAGTCAGAATTTAGATCCAAATCAGAGACCGATTCATCCCTGATTCAATACGTCCAGAGGTATTGGTTTGTTATGGTAACTTGAAGGACTTTGCAGAAACGATATATTTAACTTACCACAACTGCCTTTAGCCAACACGGCGGTCTTTGGACAAGACGAGGACAGAGCTCAGTACCTTTCGGTTATGAGACTGACGCTCTACCATCCAGGCTACAGCGGCCCTCGTACTACTCAGGTCCAACTACAAGCCTCATATGCTCTTATTACATATTTCATACTGCAAGGATCTAATCGGTAAAAATTTAGTATAGTATACAGAAAGTGGTCTGTGTACAAATTGCTGAAGGAATTTTCAAATGATATTTCACTGTATATTAGTTTTTACCCTGAAGACAATCCTCCTATTTTCGTCTAGATGTGCTGAAATGAAATCTGATCTGTAAAATCTGTGCTGAAATCTAATGTTACTGATTCAGGATTTTGGATTGATCCGAATGGTTTTTTTTAATCTAAGAATTCATGACCGGAAAATTTGCAGTTTTTACTTACAGCAATTAGTCCTGGTATGCAATTCATTTTAAATCTGAAGAGGTCTTTGTTTCGAGAATTGAAAAAACTGTAGTTAACATAACAAAAAAAAATTGAGATGTCCCAGAGAGTTTACAAATTGCTACTTATTCATTACGATGTATGTATTAAATTTGGATCATGTCGCGAATTAATCCATGTAATAAATATGACTAACTAATTAGAATTTATTACTGCTTCGTTTTTATGTGCCTTTTCTTCTCCCAAAATATTTATAATTGGGGTCATTATATCACCAAAAAGTTTCATCTCTGAAAAAATCTGAAATTTTATAAATTATTATAGAATTTCAAATTTTTTTGCACTATAGTCCCTCTATGTTTGGATATATATTTATCAAATGAAATAGATTCAATTAATATTTAAAAAAATATCTTTATTCGCTTAATTAAGCTGCTTATTTTTAAAATAAAATCAAATAAATCCATTATTTTGCTTCTAATTAATACTTTCTTACAAGGAAGTTGAAGTGTTTAATTTTCCCAGGAAATACATCTTCGATAAAAAATTAGAAACTATAACTTCTTATTTATTTAACATTTCAACCATTAATAGTATTAATTTGTGTTAGATTTGATTAGAAAGTGAGAAGTTAATCTCTGAAAATTTTATAAATAGTTTTCACGTAAATGAATACAATTATTTAAGAGAATTATCTATTTTTATTGCAAAAGTAAAAAATTCAGTATTCTTTTCTTTATTTTGTTGTATACTTCCTAGGGTTACGATTTAAAAAATTCTGCTATTTTTTTCTATACCTTTATTAATCATAATTAAAGACGATACAGCTATTTAATAATTAATAAGATATAACTGAAAAATTTTAGAATATAGAAATTAAAATTATAATATAAATGCATTAACGATAACATGCGGTAGTTTTTAAAAATATTTTTTCCAAAAATGCAATTTTAAATTCTCTACAATGGAAGGCTAAAAATGCTAAGGAAATATATTTTGAAATACGGTACGGAAATATTCATTGACTGGTTCAAAGGCTGTATATTGAGAAAGACAACATGCAAATTCATCTATAAAAGGGGTATCATTCTTTAATGAGGGTAATATTTGGCACCCAGTATCTTCTTAGAAGAGAGGTACTTGATTACGAAATATATTTTCGATGATTATTATATTCACATTATTCAATTTTAAATAAAAATCAGTCGATTTGTAAGAACCTTTTCCTCAATAATCTTAAACTCAATTACTGCTCAAAAGCCGTTTATTTATCGCTTTAAAACAAGAACAATTAACTTTTTAGGAATATAAATTTTTAATTCCGTACATATTTGAAAAAAATTTCGAATATTTCCAATATTTATTTTTTTTAATTATCCTTATAAATGGCTGGCCTTACACAACACCATTAGATTAAAATTTTTATACACATTATTGCTATTATATAATTAAGAGATATTTCTTTAAATTGCTGTAATAACAGACGAATTAAACAAAATACTGTCATACTTTATCGAAACAAAGGTTTTTTAAAAAAATTATTAATGCAATACCATATGATTATTTGTATTGTGTATAAACACAATCATTTCAAAAACATGATAGAAGCGATTTTTTTAAAGTAATGTTAAGGGAAGTAATCCCCAGCTTAATATACAAACAAAATAAAAAACATGAATAAAAAAAAGCTACAAAACTTTTAGGAATTTTCACTTGTATGAAAAACAGGAAGATATTTTTTAAATCGATTTCATACTTGTTGTTTGTTTGTTTTTTCTGTAGAAGAAACTTGAAATTTCAAATAACATTATCGGGTAATATTATTTTGAGAAAAATTTGTTTTATATTTTTCAAAAATTAAATGAAGATAAAATTGTATTTTGCTTAATGTTTTTACCCTAAATATTAGAGAATATTTGGCCCTATTTATATAAATATAATCTTATTAATGCTTTAAAAAATCCTTTAAAAGAGTTAATGTTGAAATAAAAGTACAAGAGATGATGAATATTTTTTAGTATGTCCTTTACAATTACATAAAATCACAATTCTGCACATATTTCATAAATATCAAATAGTATCCCATGTGTAAATTATTTTAAATTTTCAGGTGTTTAAATACTCAGGTACTTCGGTGAATTCATATGAAAAATGTATTAAAAAAGTGTAAGCCAAACAGAAACGAAAACACCTTGGGAAAATGTTGTAGTTATTTCGATGATTTAGCTAAGACTTTTTTGCTTAGTTTTCGAATTGAATAGATAAATTGAAAAGAATATATTAAATATCCACTGTTAAATTTTGTTAAAAAATACAGCGCAGAATTCATAAACAATGATTATGCCATATTTATCCTCTTATTAGAATTAGTATATAACTATTATACTATGTACTAATACTACTTTTATTAGTATAAAACATTTATTTTTGCTGCAAATTAAAATGTAAATGAATGCTTCATCTTAGATTAAATTTCATTTGTAGCAAAATTATTAATTATATTTGAAAGAAATGGAAATTATAGTTAAAGAGATATGAAGGAAAATATTACAAACAAGTTTTTGTATCAGAATCTTATTGACGATAAAAAATCAGTAATATATTTCAGTTTTGATATAAAAATTCATTATAACTCAGTAAAAAAAGTTTCTTCAAATAAAATGATTTTCTTTAGTAAAATTTGTGAAATTTTTTTCGATGATAATATAGAAGAATTTTAAAAACTAATCTGGGAAATTATATTTTGGTATCATATTTTAATGTTTTAACTTAAGTTATTTTTTATTATTTTTATTATATTAAGTTATTTAACTTAAGTTATTTTTTATTATTTTTATTATATTAAGTTATTTAACTTAAGTTATTTTTATTATATTAAGTTATTTTATTATATTAAGTTATTTAACTCAAGTTATTTTTATTATATTAAGTTATTTTTTTTATTATGTCGTTAATTAAATAAAAGTTTCATCAAGAATTTTTCTGGGATAAAAAGTAAATGTGAATTTATAGTTGAAAATTGTGGATAAATATAGAGAAATGGGATAACATATGTATTATAAAATATATATAGAGAGATTGAAGCAATATGTTATCATTTATATTATTCCACATTTATGGTATATTATTAGCTAGCTAAATAAAGGTTATATTAATTTTCCTTATTTTATTTACTTGTATTAATCGAATAATTTTACAAACTAATATATCAAAAATGTAAATTTATTCAAGTCAAACATTTTAAAGTGCAAACTTCCAAACTTTTTAATTTTCCTATTCCAAAAGTCTTGTATATATATATCTATACATATATGCCAAATCTTTATATAAACACATTAAAAATAAAAAAATTTAACTGTAGAGGATAAAATCGTCTCAACTGCAATTTAAAAAGTCATAACTTATTCTTACAGTAAAATTTTCCTTTGCAATATTTAACTTTTTTATAAGATTAATTAGAAAGGACAGATTATTTATATTTGAGCTCATTAAACATATTTATTATTTTCATATTCTGAAACAGCAAGAAATACTAAAATTAAATAAATACCCTTAATTTTAATTAGTTTACAGTATTCAAACGTATTATTTAATAATCCTAAATTTCACTTTAAAATCAAATATTGATAAATTATAATTTAAACTACATTTTAGTTATTAATAAAGTACCATAATAAGGATTATGAAAATTTAAACTTCATTTTGTATCAAATAATATTTGCATCATTTGATTTTAAATACTTGCTTGAAAATGTCTTTAATAGATATCAAGTTTGTGCAAGAAATGTAATCCAATTAAATATTTGGTCCGAAAAACATGAAAACCTATTATTTTTTAATTAATTTAAATATCTTCATTAACTAAAAACATATTTAATCGATTTTAAATATAATCCTACTTCACATTCCCGATGAAAGAAAATTGCGATTTTTTCATTAGAACATAGTACAGAATTATTATTTAATTTTAAAAGAAATTATGGAAAAAAATCCGAATTTATTTTTAAATCAGATAAAAACATTTTGCATGAAATTAAGATTACAAAAATATTGCATTTATTTAAATATTTCCATATTTGGAAGTTTCAGCAGTTTTTAAATAATATTTTAATATTCAATATGTCGAAAAATCAGTAAAATATGCTTGAAAAATTTGTTTTGCTGTTGGAATTTAAAAAAAAAAAGCTTTGAAAAATTCTGGGATTTTATATTTTGTGATTTATGAAAAAATATTCACTCGAATATATCACAATATAAATAATAATGTTCATAAAAATGTCAGCTCAATTCTTCCCAGACGAAAAATATATAATCGTAATATACATAAACTAAGCACACTTTTATCTAAACTAAAATACACAACGTTATTTTATACAATTTATTAGTATAAAACAAGACCAATTCTGATTACTTTTTATTGATAGTTTTTATCTCCACTAATGTAGAGAACATTTTCTAAATATTTTCTATTGTAGATATTTAGAAATTTCCAAACATATAAAATTCCGCATTGGATAAAATCTAAATATATCTTATAGAAATAGAGTAATATCTTACTGCTTTATATAAAAGGCAAGTATTTGTATTCATTAAATGTCTACACACGAATAACCAACAAGTATTTGTTGCTTAGAACATTTGTAGGAAATGTCAGATATTAAATTTTGAATCAATTCGGTCACAATTTTTTTGATAAATTACCACATAAAAGTTAAATCTTATATTATTCACTCAAAATGTTATGTGGAACCAGAAATAGAACTATTATTTCCAAAAAAAATATGAATTCGTTTATATTTAAACAAAAAACAAATAACAATATATTTATAAAGAATACAAAACATCTACGAGAGAAAACATTCACAAGGAAATAAAAAACTGTCAAAAAACAATCCTTAGCGCAGATTCCAAGAATTCAAAAATGAAAAAATCTTCATAAACAATTTTTGAAATGAAATTTTAAAATATTATTACGAAAATAATAATCAAAAAAACTTGCTAAAAAATTTTTCGAAACAGACTGTTTTCAAAATCTTATTTTAATTCAGTAATTGTTCGAGCAAACAACTATATATATTTATATGACTCATAAAAAAAAGTAATGAAGTATAAAAATTTTTAAAATACTATTTTGGATGTTATTATTCAAGTGGAAGACATATTTATATTTATCCACAACAAATTCCCTTTCTGATATATATCTATGTTCCATATTTGTCAGAAATATTTCACCGAATTTTTTTCCGATATCAAAATCCGTTATAACGCATTATTCATTCAGTTGATAAAAGAAAATGTCATGCAGTTAAATCAAAATATCATAGATGCAATTGCGTTTCTGCCTTGGAAACTATGATTTATTTATATGTATAGAATTTATTTGCTGATCTAAGATTAAGTTATACATTTTTTTTCAAAAGAAAAATGAAAATTATTCCGATAAAAATTACTTTGAAATGTAGTTCGAGCGGAATAATGGTAAAACAAATAATATTTTAATGAAGATAATGTCTTCAATATCTAATATCACTGCCTTTCTAAATTTCGGGATGTAGTTTTACTAAACATTCAAATTAAGAAACTTTCTGCGGTAAAATAAAGGTTAACATAATGAAAATAAAAATAAATAAATATAAATGTGATAGTTTTCATTCCACTAAAAAGATTTACTAAAAAAGGGGACTTCTGAAGTTTAAAAAGCTTTCAATAAAGAGAAGAATAAACCTTTGAGATAGAACTCCAAATAAAATCAGATCGAGTTAAGATAGTGGATTCGTGTGGATTTGAAGCTCGTATAAATCTCAATTCTTTTGAATATAAACATAGAATTTTTGCCTACATGTATTGTCAGACATGTTAAAGTGAAAATATACTCACTTTTTTTAAAGCCAAAAAACCAAATATAGATTTTTTTTTTTTTTAGTGAAAGGAGGTTTTTGAAAGCAGTTATTTGTTTGCAATTTTTTAGCGTAATTATATTAAAAATCCACTGTAGACCAATATGAGTAATTATTATCTAGAGAAAAAAATCCATCGAATAGGTACTTCATTGGCCCTTTTCAATTCCAATTGTGGATGCATTAGATTCAAATCCAAAAATCCACTTGTACTATATTTGTGATGTCATGGCAGGCTATGAGGTTAAATTCCTTTGTTTTCACAATTATTCCCTAATGAAGATTTCCAACTATTTAAAATATAATATCAGACTTCATATTATTGTGAAAGATAATGTAGTACTTATGGAAGTGGGTATAATACCTAGAATTCCAGTAAATTCTATTTTTCCATTAAAGTGTAAGGTATTATTTAGCTGTTTTATCACTCTTGAAATAGAACCTTAGAGAAAAAAAAGCGAAAAAATCACTCAAGCACTTTTGGGGTAAGAAACGAAAGGTGAGTTATTCTGATTCTTAGATAATCGGTCTCTGACTATCAGAAGAAGTATTTTCAACTATCACCAAAATGAATACTTAGCCGTAAGCAAAATGTAACAATTGTACTGAGTGATGTAATTTAATAACAATATATGTTTCGCTTTTCACAACATCGGATACGTTGATAAAACAAATGGACAAGATTATTTTTTTCTACATTATTATTTAATAATATTTTACTATTACACTGCTATTTTTTCTGATTAAATCTCAATAAAAACAATTAATTATTAGATATGTGTAGCCTTTTTTTTCTTTTGGACATTTTAATACAAAGCATTTGGAAGCTATGATTTTAAATAATTCATATATTCCTCTTTTATAACGTTTTAAGCAAATGCTCTAGAAATTGCTTACTGCTCATTTGTCCGTGTTTTAAAACTTTCTTTCCTCGATTTCATCAAAAAGATTAATATAAATTATTAGATAAGAGTGATTTGTTGTCTCTTATTCGTCTTAACATATTTTTAACATAACTTTTTTAATACATATATAACATAATATATAACGCAGTAAATCCGGAGGTCTCGTTCAAAATAATCTGTTCTTCTGCAATTTAAAAAAAAAAAATAGTAGAGGAGGTCTGTTTTGTAAATTTGTTTTTACTTGTTTTTATGCAAGCAAGCTAATTTCTCTACAAAATATCGTTTCTTGGAACATAAAATAAATATCGTTAAAAAAAATCATTTCTCCTCTAGCAGACATCAAAAATAGCAAAAAAATGTTTTGTATTTATGAAATTAACTGATAACTTGCAAATTCCAGAAGTGCAGAAAAAACTACATAGATCTCAGTTTAAAGCAATTCGTGATTGTTTTAAAGTTTTTATTAGTTTTAAAGTTTTATTTGTTCAAAGAGATTAATATAAATTATTAGAATCGAGTTATTTGTTTTCCCCAATGCGACTTGGCATATTTTTGAGATACAAATCATAATGTATAATGTAATCATTTCGTAGGTTTTGACAGAAATAACGTTTTTAGATTGAAAAAAAAAAAACAGTTGTAGTGGTCTGTTCTAAAAATTTGCTTTCAAATATTTTTAAAGACGTATTTACAATGATGCTTTTAAACCAGATTTTCTCAAAATATTATTCTAAACGCTGTAAAAAAGTCGTTTTTATGCTCTTTTTACTGACAGCAAAAAGATTTTTTTTATCTGTAGGAAGCTAACAAGTAACTTTCACACTTCGTAATTTGTTAAAAATATTACAAGGTTGTGAAGTCCGACTTGTTTCTCATCCGTCTTTATACACTTTTTAACAATCATATCATTCGAAAACAATATCCTGTGATGTTTTCAGATGAAAAAAATCTCACCTTGAGCTGCGGAGCCGTCGAAAACAAGTGAGATACAAATCACCACCGTAGCGCACCACCACCACGTGTTTCTCAAAGAGAAGGAAAACATCGCTTCGGAACTCTCAACCGATCTCACCGAGCGAACTGAGTCAGAAGCATCGCCCCGAACACTACAGGCAGCTAGTGAATCTGTTCCGATTCTGAGGCAGTCCGGCCCTCTTGTCCGGCTTTCTAATGTACCAGGTAACCAACAGCGCCATCTATCGGAAAGCTGCCGGACTCCTCTTGATACACAATCGATCCTTCAAAAGTTTGCAACGGTGGCGAGAGAGAGAGAGGAAGATATATGGATGATATTTGAGCTAGGTGGAACGAGTGGATTTTATTGGACAACGGATTGTGTCAGGTTCGATTTCTTGTGTGATATTGAGGTGCATTTTTCTCTTCAGAAAAAGGGGGTCAGGCGCTTTTACAGTCAGTCCGCTTGACCATCCTCTTCTTTTTTTCCTTCCTCTTTTTTGTGTGCTGCTCTTCTTCTTTTTTTTATTGGGAGTATAAAAGACCACTACCGAGATCCTGTCGAATAGAGTGAAAATAGTCTTTTTATTCCTCGGAGGCGATTGGTAAGGGGGTCTTTGGGAATTCTATGTGTCTCGGAAGGAGTACTCGGTAGAGTTATGCGTGCAGTAAAACTTTTTGTCCAGGACTTTTTTTTTTATCAAGGGGAATTGTTAAGGAGTAAATGTGGATTGTTAAGGAAACCAAACATAGTTTTTTAACACTCGAAATATTTGCGAATTTCCCTCTTTTCTTTAAGGGAGGAGGACTTTAAAATGGAAATGGAAAAAAAAGTTTTTTGGGGTAGGTTATCTATGGAAATATATGCCATATGGTAGGAGTATATATATATATCATCAAACTCTATATGATATATTTAAGCCTCATAGGGAATTGTAACAACAATATCAGAATAATACTTAAACAATGGTAACAACTTTTAACTATTTCAGAAAATTTAAGTTATTGCAAGAAACATTCCGATTTGAAAAAGTGCAAAGTTTATTTCTGAATAGTCTTTATAGTCAGAAAATGAAGACGGCTCATGAGCTTTTTTCCCATATTCCACTGGCTTTATGATGTCCACTTTTCCAAGTCTTTTTATGAATGTTTAGCAACTGCATGCTTTTGAAGGATGGTTATAAAATAATTTTTGGATGAAGAATGGAATCCAAATTCTGTGCCCTCTCTAAAATTGAATTATTTTTTTAAGTCTGTATGGCATCCGACTAGGTTTGAAGGAAAAATTTCTTTAAAAACAAATATTTTAATATTTATATGTGGCTTTTTAATAATATAAGCAGAAAATTATGAGTAAATATTGATTTATTTAAACATATATGTAACGTTTGAAGATAAAGCCTAATTTCATGTAGCATTTAATTACAAAAACTAGGATTGTTTTAGAGAAAACAAATTCTTAAAATTCTTGATTATTTTTTCTAACATTACAATACAACAAAAACTTTTTCCTATAAGATATCTTTACCTAATATATTATCAAAGAATTTTAACTAATATATTATCTTAGAATCTTAACTAATATATTATCTAAGAATCCTAACTAATATATTACTAAGAATCTTAATTAATATATTACTAAGAATCTTAACTAATATATTACTAAGAATCTTAACTAATATCTTATCTAAGAATCTTAACTAATATATTACTAAGAATATTAACTAATATATTACATAGAATCTTAACTAATATATTATCTAAGAATCTTAACTAATATATTACTAAGAATCTTAACTAATATATTATCTAAGAATCTTAACTAATATATTATCAAAGAATTTTAACTAATATATGATCTTTAATAACATAATATTTAAAAATAATATTCAAAAATGAAATTTTTGAGCTTAATGTATGAAATTATCAACGTAATTTTTGAATTTTTTTAACAATACATTAAAAAACCATATATCCACTTAGTGAGCATTCAACATCAAGTATTTATTTCACTATTTCCTGCATAACATAAATAGCACTAAATATAAATTTCATTAAGATGCCTTGATTATTTTTGTGATAATACTTGCAATGGAGAGGTAAGAGGAAAATCTCATTTTTCAGAAAATGCATTTTAAGTTTTTAAAAACTTATAAGTAAGAATTATTTACATATCAATAGTTTTTTATTTTCTATTCGACCTAGAGACAAAATAAAGATATCACTAAAAACAGAAACGTACTAAAAAGTAAAAAAATATGAATTTTCATCCAAATTCATACCTTTAACGTAACAAAACACCTCTAATTTCACGAGATGCCTTTTTTGATAAATTCATAAATCTACTATTTACTGTTATGCTAAAACGCTTAGCAAATTTATTGCCTGAAAGAGTATTTACTTATTTGGAGCAAACAATTATAAGGTGATGAGAAATCTAAGAACAGTACTTACAGTCAAAATTATTTTTAAAGATAATAACTTGATAAATACAACACAAAAATTGAGTTTAATTAGATTTAAGTTTAAATTGCACCATCAAAGAAAGTTTTATTATTAATAGAATCGAAGTGTTAGATAAATAGGAAAATTCTATTCACAAAAGATTTGAATTGAATTTATTTTGGGAAAAATAAAATTAATTTTGAGGAAATTCTGTTTTGTGTTTGAGAATATGATTTACTTGCTTTAAAACTTTAAGTACGACCTACTACTTCATGCATAAATGAATTTGATTAAATTCCTTTGATTCTATGGCTTTAATCCCGTTTGATTCGAGTTTACCTAATGTAATTAAAAGCTTATATAACTGTTTCAAATCAAGGCAAAGCAAATGAAAAGCAAAAGAGGTATAGCTTAGTATAACACGGTTATATATAACTCTGAAAGAAAATATAAATACAAGATATACCTACAAATATATTTCAAACTACAAAGCTTCTCTTAACATTTGAAAATAAGTAATACGACAACAAATTGCTCGTTCAGAATATTCAATTACATTTAAACATTCAATGCAGGGGGCTTTTCTTGACAACTGAAAAGCATTATATACAACAATACATTCTTCGTTAAAAACATTTAATTACATTTCATTAGACATTTAAATAAAGAAAAATGAAAATCCTGATTTAGATCAAGATGTTCAGAGCATTGAAATAATATAAACATAAATGTAGAGCAGCTATTATGAGTTGTTGGTTAACATTCGATCTCTGATAAATGCAACACATACGCTGAAATGGAAAACAATACAAAAATCTCAGCTGTACTTGGTTAATTGCTAATATACGATTGAATCGAACATGCCACATTTTAAAAATATTTCATTGCATAACAATATCCCAAAACTTCTGTTTCATGCTATAAATAAAAGAGAAATACAATGAGATTTGACAGATATTGATTCACTTATATCAATTAACATCAAAATACACCATTTCGCTTAGTAAGAACTAAAATATGAAATGCGAATCGTATTATTAAGTAATTCCTTGCCACCCTTGATTGGTATAAAAATTATGCAGGATTCTATTTAACTTACTTTGATGATGGGTCAGATCTTTTCTCAGATGTGAAAGCATGAGCCACAATGTTCGTCTTAAATTTCGTGGCGGATGGTTTATCAGATAACCAGGTTGCTTTGGAATGGTAGGGATAGCTCCTTTCGGGTTTTGTTTATCAACAAAAAAATCTTCTGAAACCATTCAACTTTCCATCATTCGATTTTCCAGTCGGCGTCGGTACTTTTTTAATGAATTAACTATGACTAAATTTCAGCCATAGACGATATATACTGTATCTCAGCTCGGCGATACTCTCTCAGCCAAACGATAGCTTGTTTATTGCTGCTAACGCGCTTGCGACAGTCAGAGAGGCTGATGGATTCATTTTTAATTGTAAAAAATACTAGGTTTTCGCAAGGGATAAGTTAAAACAAGCTGGAATAACTATTATGATCAAGCTGATTATATAGAATCTTTAATGACAATCAAAATAATGAAGCACATTTTTATAAAGTGATTTTAGGCTGGATATTATCTGCAAGCTACAATGTCAATGGTTCTAATATATGATAAAATAATTATTCGAAACCCTCAATAGGGCAATCCGTTTGACTTTCTGGAATTGATGCCATTATTGCTAATATCTTTTTTCTATAATATTTTGTATACTGTTGGCAGATTATATCTAATTAAATGGAAAAGAAATCTATTATTCAATTTTTTATTTAATTGAAATATTTAAAGAATAATCTTAAAATTCTAAAAAAAATTTAACAAAAATAATTAAATACATAAAATTGCAAAAATACGTAAACTATTCAATGGTTCAATACCGTACTTATATAGAATGTAAATAAAATTATTTTCCATTAAATTTTTTTTTTCTAATGGACATTAAATATTTTTTTTCAGAAAGACGCAAAAGCAAAATCTTTTAAGAATATACTTTATCTCAATTACCAACAGTCAACAGTTAATGTCAAACTAAAAACAAAAACATAAAAATAGGTTAGAAATTTATTCGTTAATAAAATTAAGGAATATTTATCGAGCAGTTTCTAAAAAGCGTCGCTAAGCAATAAGGTAGTAACTTCTTGAAGAATAAATTATCATTTGAAACAGGAGTTTTCAAATTTTTAAAGAGATTTTAAATTACAAATTACTTGAATAGCTTATGTCTTTTTTCTATAATAATGTTTTTGAGATGTCATTAGGAAATTTATAATTTAATGAAATTTGACTTTTCACCTATTTAAAATTAACATTAACCAATCACGAATACCATTTTTATTTCTATAAAGTATATTTTCTATTTCAACAAATTATATAAATATTTTTAAAAAATATATTAATTTATTGTAGTTCTAAAGTAAAAGTTTTTAAAATATAAAGTTTATATGCTTACACATTTCCGTGACAATAAATGCACTTTTTTGCATTATAATTATCGTTACTATGTTTCTCCCCGAGGGGGCGTTTCGAAATATGGATGTAACGCTTCCGGTTGGGTGGATCCCGCTACCCTATTTTGTACATCAAAATGTAGCGTTCTTACTCCTCACATTGATGGTGGGACTTACTTCCTAAAGGAAGGATTGTACCGTGACCGATGACGGCCCTTAGGACTCAAACAGAGTTCCTGACAGTGTTGCTGTAGCGTCTGTCTGGTCATTCCGTATTTATTATCCCTGTGCCTTCTGGCGGGTCAGAGAGTCAGTGATAGCTTAGTATTACAATGAATGAAAAAAAAATGTATAGGAAAAAGAATCATGTATAAGTCATTACCATGATGGTAATTAATCAAATTAGAATCGTCATTCGAATCACCATTTTAATTTTAAAATTAGATACTAATTCATTGATCTATTTTTTAGTTTAAAAATGTGAACAGAAAGATTATTATTATATAATAGTTGAAATTCCTGATTTTTTTGAAAGTCCAGTTGAGTAAAATTATAATGAAAATTCATTTTAATTATTCTTGTCAATTATTGTTGTAACATTAATATTTCATTGTATAAAAATACATAAGGAAATTTTACATAAGGAATAATAAAATGATATAAGGAAATTTTAATTAAGGGAAACATATTTGCAGCTCTTAAAATATGTTCTTACATTCTGTTAAAATACTTATTTAGAAACATTAATTATTTGATGGTAAAAATTAATTTTCTTACAAGTTTCTCAATTCATTAATTGGTGATTTATAATTAAATAACTGCTTCTCATTTACAGATATACGATTCAGTATTTTGAGATTTTCGGAACTTAATTATAAGTCAATTAATTAGTTTTAATGTTGTTCGGTTTGAGAGGATTCTGCTTATTTAATGAATCTGAGGAAAAAAATAATAACAAGAATTGAAATATTCTATACAACTAATTTTGAAATTTTTTTGAAGCCGAAAGTGGAAGACTTCTTGAGGAACGCATTTTTTAGTGCACTAAAAAGAATACTAAATGGAAATATGGAAGATAAAATAAATTTATAATTTCTGAACAGTTTAAAAAATTTTAGAAAGGTATATAAAGGTTGTGAATATTATGAAAATAAATCCAAGTGCATTTTTGTTAAAGCAAATACGTTATGAATGTTGATCATTTTTTATCTGACATAACGATTATTGGTTAAAAAAATAATATGATTTAGGGCTTAGTTAATTAAATAGTCATAACTGTTTTTAAAGTCGTAAGAATTGTTTCTTAAAATAGCCATAATTATTTCTAAAAATAGTTATTATTATTTCTTAAAAATAATTATTACTTTTTATACTTATCAGGTATATCGATGTGGAAAATTCCAATTAATTAATTTCGAAAATATGTCTTTAATGTTTGAATTGTTGATAATTTCTGTTACCCTATTATGTAAAATTTACGTTGAATAGAGATATTTCTTGCTAATCAGAAGATAAAAAAAGACTGAAGTACGGAAAAATTATTGAATATTTCCACCTTTAACATCAGTAGAAGTAAATTTGCTTTTGTTTTTATTTGTATTTCTAAATTTGGTTGTAAACCAGATATCACGTATCACCGGATATCATTGAGATTACTAATTACTAACCTCATGTAATCTCAATTTAACCTTCATTTCTAACTAGATAAGAGAAAAAAAATTGGGTGAAAAATTATTATAAGGATTAATATTGATTTGTATTCTATAGTTATTCTTACAAGTTTCATGTTGAGAATTCGAATTCTTTCGATATGAGTATATACAATTTGAATTCATTTCCTTACAAAGTTAAATCTATAAAAACCAGAAAAGTACTTTTCCCTTTCAAAAGAGCATTGAGATAAAATATTCACCTTTTTCACCCATAGGTAAAAAGGCTACTTCTCTCTCTATCAGGAGTTAAGAAATCAATAAAGTGGTTGTACTTACATAATTTAGCTTAACCACATTTCTTGCCGGCACTTAAGATTATTCAGGTATATTAAGGGCACATCAGGAATATCTTGAGATAAAATAGTTTGTAACATGATGATGTCAATTTTATAACCAAACCTTCAAATCAAATAAAGTGCCGAAGTGAGATTTTAACAGGATTCAAATTGTCATTTTTGATGGAAATTTGATACATTCGGTTATTGATTTATCAGCCTTTCAATTCAAAAGCAGACATGAATTTTAAATGTCATCCACTAATGAAGTTATAAAATAACATAGGAAATTGATGCGATCTTCAAAGTTGCGAATAAAGATCAAAATTTAGTGAACTTCCATGATGTCATCTGAAGAATATTCTTGAAACAGAGCTGATGACAAAATGGCAAAAATAAATTGGGATGACGGCAAAACTAGCTTGTCCACATTCAATAGATCACTGGAAGTTTATCTCCACTCCTACAAATGGAAGGTGGGTGTCTAATTCTTCGAGATGAAGAATTATTCTTTGAATTTTCTTTCTGGAACCTTGGGGAGAGGGAACACGGTGGAACTAAACTCATTCTAGTTCTGATGTTGGTTTGGTCATGTTGAAGAAACGGGTCAGCATACCATATATCCATACAGCTGTAGTGAGGAGGTAAGATCCCTGATTCTCTTTGTCCCCAATTGCAAACTAAATCTGTTATTCTACATGAGGAAAACAATAGCAAGTTCCTAGAAGGAATGGTATAGAAGAGTTGCATCGAATATGCTTCCTCGCTGCAAAATTCAAGCTGTAATAAATTACATTCACAAATACCGTCTAAAAATATTCAAAAGCTAAGATATAAATGTCACTTAACCAATTATTTAAACTCTGTAGTTTCAATGGCCCACTGTTAATTATCACTTTGCATCTTTTATCAGTCTTTTCTCCCTTCTTTTCCTTCCAATTACGAATTGGTTAGATAACTCAATGTTATAGATTCCAGGGGCGCAGTTTAGTGATATGTTATGTTGTTAATAATAATTTGTGGTGAGGTGTGGTTTGAAAAGGAATTGCTTTCATATGGTAATTGTTTGTTGTGCTAATCCACAAGCATAGTAAAGGCAATCATTTATGTACAGTACTAGTATTTTGTAAATCATATCTCTGACTTAACCTCACTTTTTATATATTTCAAATCATTCGACGAACATTGATGTTAATCGAGGGAAAGTGTGAATACAGGAAAAGCACTTCTGTCATTATTTGAATGCCTACTAAAAAATGAGGCGAATAAAAGAAAATGCTAAAAATAAAGAAAGATGAAGTAGCATAATATTCAAAGAGCAGAATGCAATTAAATTGTTCTATGTAATTGAAAGAGAAATTTGATTAAAGATCATTTCAATTGTTTCATCTGATTACCTGAGCACACCGGATTACTGGGCACCGGTAAATTAATTTTCTGTTTCTAAAGACAACTTTTATCGGATATCCTGCTCATTTCCGATAAAAGGAAACAAAGACTTTCCGTTCCGTGTCTTTTTATGTCTATGTATTTTGGTCATAAGTCTTCCGGATCGAATGAAGGACTATTGCTCGAAACATTTCCATCCCTTATAAATATATTCTTTAAATGACGAACTTCTGCATCATTCAGCTCTCAGAGAATAAATTGTGCTATACGTGACTGCAACAAATGTATCAAAATGATGGGCAACAAAACGTGATCAGTTCTGAGATAACAATTTATTTCGAATCAGAAATTCTCTTCTATAAGTATAAACGTGTTAGTTCGTAAAAAGAAACATTGAATATGATTTATGTAACGTTTGTCTTATTTTTTTATCTTAATATTTGTTGTCTTGTGCTTACCAATCTTCTTAGGAGTGATTTTATTATAGTTGGACTGAGTAAATATTTTTTCTGAATAAATTGAGATGTAGATTTACATTAGAAACTATTTTTAAAAATAAATAAGTAGTTTGGGGCTCATTAACTTGTTACTTTATCACTACATCATCTGTATGTTTACAGAAATATTTAAAAGATCACATAAGAAATATTTTGAATTTAAATGAAATCCTTAATGTATTTGATATTTCAGTTCTTTATTTATATTCATAAATATTTCTACAAATTTATTATTTTCAATTTTTTTTTATTTATTTTAATCCTGTTATTTACAATATGATTCATTTCGGAATGACTGTCTGTGTTTCCTAATTGAAATCTAATGTGTTAAAATTCTAATACTGCTGGTTTTCAAAAAATTAGTATTTGTTTGTAATATTCATACAATATAATTTTTTATGCAAATTGTTGCTCATTTGTTAGAATTTTCTTCAGTAGTGATGTTACATCATGAACTTTCACATGAAGCGGAAAACCGAACTCTGAGGTAATATTTATCTACAAGGAATGTACTGTGAAATAGAAGTTGAATCTATTTCTTTCAAAAATGGAAAGTTATGATGATATGCAATGCATATTGAAGGGGAAGAAGAAAAACTTTCATAAGAAGCAACACATTTTAAGATTGGTTCATAGATTGTAACCGATGATATCTGATACTAACTTTCCTCTTAGAAAATGGTAATCGAAGAATTATTTTTTAAATTGTCCTTGAAAATTGACCTGAAATAGGAAATGTAACTATTAAAAATATATCAATAAATCATTCGATTTATATGGAACTATAACTGTAGAAATCTGAACAGTGGATATAATTAATTGACCCTGTGAGTGTATGTTTAAGGATATTTTAATATCTAATTTCTATCCAAACTAATTTCCAAAGTTTAATCTTAATTGTCCATATCAAAATCAGTCTAAAATATTCTCTTATTTCCTGATCCCATTCCACTTTTTCTAATAAAGTAAAAATGCTTTCGTCAGTAGTTCTCACTCCCCGAGCGAAATTGATAAAAATTGCTGAAAGAAACAAATTCTTCTGAAAGATCCCTATAACTGCCTAATGTCATTGTATATAAGCACTTTGATAGATATTTTCCCTTTCTTTTTGGGCTAATCTGCTGGTGTATCATGCTGTGAATGAACGTGCCTAGTCGCAGCCTCTTGTACATAAATCATGACTTCTGGGAGGAAATAAAACGAAGTTAAAAATTTAATTTATAACTTCAATATGAATATTTTTCCTGTATATATATTTTTCAATATGAACATTTTCCCTGTCCACGATTCTTCTTCAAAAATTATGTTTAAGAGCACACACACACACGCAACAACAACAACAGTTGCCTATAATGGATAAATAATTAACATCAGTTTTGGTCATATTATTTTCAACAAACGACGAATCAAAAAGAAAATTGGGAGTTGTTTTTATTTCCCTGTCAAAAATAAATGTAATTAACGATACAAATTGTAACTATTAAAGCCAAAATGATTGTGAAAATTTAACAATGAAAAATCCTTTTTAACATATAATAACACAATTACGAGAATAATAACATTGAAAATAACTTATTATTCTTTTTTCTTTCTTAATTTCTTTCAAGGATTGGTTCATTTGTTTTTGAGAAAATAATAACGTAATAGTGCAGAACACATTGAAACACTTGTGTATACTTACTGAAAAAATATATAGAGAGTAGTATTTAATTAAAAACGTATGATGTCCTTATGTAGTTGTTGTTTTCCTAAAATGAAGCTATTATTTTAAGGATCTATTTTTGTATTTTAGCATTATTGCAAATATCTATTATTGCATTTTAGCATTATTGCAAATATCTATTATTGCATTTTAGCATTATTGCAAAGATTTATTATTTACACACCTAGCGAATATTCGTTGTTTTTCTTTAATTATATTACAATCAGTGTATTTTTAAGGATAATTAGTTTAAATACCTTTCATAGAGAGAATATAGCACATTTTATAAGACCTAGGATTTCAGAATTATATTTTGAATATTTCTTTTATTTATCTCCTTGATGTTTCAATGAAATGTGTTGTTTAAAAGGATTTTTCAGCGTTTATTTTTTAAATACTTTCCTTTTTCTTAGTGTTTTCAATTAATTTTTACACAGCATTCACATTTTGGAATTTGAGTAGTATCGGCAGTATATCAATCATGAAAAAAAAATGTCATAAAATTACAGAAGATATGTTTGGCAATTCTCTTTGTGCGTTTGTTAAACGCATAAAGATCATCATATATTTTAGTTTTATTCTTTAGTTGTGATAAACCAAAGAATAAAACTAGAATGAAAATAGAGATTTGATGAATATTTAAATCATAATATCAACTGACAGTGAAATCTGAAATACTGAAAAAGATAAAGATTGATTTTTTTTGAAACTTTTTTTTTAAAGAAAACCACAATTACGTAAGAACTATCTGATTTTGAAATAGAAATAAACTGTATGAAAGGAGCGATGCATCCATAAATTCTTTGCGCCTTTCATCAAGAAATGGTATCCTTCTTGTCTCAAACAAATACCTTCAATTTAAAAAAATAATTTTACGTTGTTAGTACTTACTAATAATAAAATCTCTTTTAATCATTCTATTTTAATTACGAGATTTCGGCTTTTCTAATTAACCGTACTTATTATTTTACTTCTAATTGATTCTTATTTATTTTTAATAAGGTATAGAAAAGTACTAAAAATCATATATTAGCAATTTAACATGTTATTGAAAATAAATGTTTGCAAATCATATCTAGCAGAAAATCGGTTTAACTTTACTTTATCGGTTTAACTTTAAAACTTTAACAAGTCTGGTAATCAATCATATATGATTCCCCTACAAACATCTACTGCTTAGGATACCAGCAACTTCATGTTCAATTTATAACTATTTTATGCTTTTTTTATATGTTGAATATATGTCTTTTTATAATGCGTTGAATATTTTTACGAAAAAAAAAAAAGAAAATATAAAAAACACAGAATTTTATAAATATATCTAAATATTTGCCTCATATTGTTTTCTTAAACTTAAATTAACAATATTTTTTTGTGTCTCATCACCATGGGCTGCAGAGTTTTTAGATATTGAAACTTTTTTTTCATTTTTCTGTTTAGTTAAAATTTGATACTGTTCCGGATTTCCTATATTAATCCGTCGGGTTCTTTTTACCTCGTATATAGTGGGTGTGTATGGTGTTAGAGATGATGACTCACAAAATGATCAGTCCTTTAGTTGTCGAACACAACACAGACGTTTATTTACAGGAACAGGACTGGACAACACACAGACGACAAATATTCACAACACAAATATATACAGGAGATAGCTATTTACAGCCGAGATGAACACACAGGACAGCACACTGCAGATAATAGTCCACAGGCAGAAATTCTGTAGTGACAATGTCCACAGAGCGGCCAGACAGGATTCAGCCGGAGAGGGAATCTTTAAGGGATTCGCTTTACACCTTCTGGGTCTCTCCAGAATAAGCTGAAACTATTCCTCTATCTTTTCTTGTCTTTGCTGTCGACTCACTACTTCGTAGTTAGGGACAACTCCGTTCCCAACGACGGCACAGCGGGCTACGACACAGGCTTCGTCAGTATATGCCACACAGAGATTAGCTGTCCTTCGTTCAGGACTCCACAGTTCAAGACTTCTCTCTCTCTTAGGTCTTCTCGATAAATTTCACAGCGTTACTTGTCTTCGTTGAACACTAGATCGTTCAGCTTAGGCTTCTCTCCACTGCCGCACTTCGGCTTGACTCCACTGGATTCTTCCTCAGATCTCCTTTCCCTTTTCTCCGCTGCTTCACTTCGACTTTATTCGACTCGATTCATTCTGACTGGAGCCCTCTTCCTTATATATACCGGTGGTCGGCGGGGCTAACACTTTCTGGACCAATCAGGAGCTTTCTAGCTGGATCTCGGCTCCTAGTGGACGGATCGGGAAAATTCTCGATGTTTTAGGTACTTTCCATTTTGTTGCCAAAGTCGCCAAATAGTCGCAAAGTTTGTCGCCAAGCCTTGGGACTTCTGATGTCACACCCATTTACTATTCAATACACATTACTGTCAATCTGTCTTCCTTACGATGACAGTATTAGCGCGGGAAAGCAAAACCACAGGTTCGTAACAATATAAATATTTTTAAACAATGAGTCTCCTTTATAAAATAAAATGCTTCTTATGCGATAAAACACAAAAATTTTAAAGTAAAAAATTCCATTTTCAGAATCCATTTCAAAATAAATTTCAAAAAATCCATTTCAAAAATTCCAACAGAATTTTTTAGTGCATTTCACTCAATGCATTAAAGACAAAATCCCCATTTTCTGTTTATGCTCTAACATGTATTTGTATCTTTCGAAATAAATGCTTTCTTTCCACAAATTATTCTGAGAATTTTGCTTTGATTAGAAAGACACTTCATAAATTAATGAATAAACATTTAAAAGACCTTAAAATCGTATTTTTATGCATTATGTGTAAAATGATATAGAAACAATAATAATAATTGGAAACCTTCTGGAGTCTTTCAATGATTGAATTGATTTTTCGAATTTCAAAATAGAATTCCGAAAGAAAAGAACAGATAAAATCGAGAAAAAAACATCGTTTTGTAAATTTCAGCTTTTAGTTATTATTTTTATGGATAAGAATCCTAACAAAAAATTTTGAAGTATTATCTTTCACCAGGTACAAACATTTATACATTCACAAGAGAAAATTTAACAAAGAAATGAATGAACATTACATCAAAGAAAGCTGAAATTCCTAGAAAATTAGAATCATTAAATGTGCAAAGAAAAAGTAAACATTTCCCGAAACAAATAAAAAATTGAAAGATAAAGGAATAAGACAGAGAAAGGCATTTATACTTTCAGAAAAGACAAATACAAATTTCCTAAAAACTCAGATCATATTTCGTTATTTATATTAATATACTTCAGAGAAGTTCATTCCTACTTTTAATGATGTTTAGAGAAAAAGACAAAAATACCCATAAATAGAAGTTTAGCGAGTAACATCAATAAAAGCAGCTTTCAAATGTATTTCACATTCGAATAATTGAAAAGAGAGCAAAACAATGGTTGAAAAAAATGAATTAATATTTGTTCAATTCCAACATGGGGAAAACAATCTATATAGTGATATATTTATAAAATTTGTATCAATCACTCAAAACCATAAATTGTAACATTCTACAATCTAATAATTTATATCAGTATGGAAGAAAAGTTAAAATATCAAAAATAAACTGATGGATGAATAATGAACACACATTCAAGAATAAAATACAACCATAAAAATAACGATAAATTAATTGTTGAAAAGATCAAACACTGACTTCATTCTCTCCATGTTCCAAATCTAAACTGTAACGGATGACAAATAAATTGCAGACGATTTTTTTTAAAACATTAAAGTTCATATAGAAATTCATTCTTTCTACTCTTAGAATATTCACAAACGAATAAAGAAATGAAACGTGAAAGGCTTGAAAATAAATAAATAATTCAGTTCATTCGAAATCGAAGGAAAATTACAAAGCCGAAGACTAATAGATACACTGCTGAAGAAGAAATATATTCGCTTATATATATATTCATTAAATACAAGATGAGAACGAGACTCATTAAATACAAGTGAATACCTAATTAATTGGATATCAAACAGTGATGCATGAAAGAAAGGAACAGTGATTCTTCTGTGAAAGAAACAACGATGAAAAAAATTATTTTAAACTAATCAGTAAAAGCAGAACAATAGAAATGGTTGTTTCAACGACAAATAAATAAAATTATTAAGAACTAAAGAACATTTTTTCATATGTAGACCAGAAGGATTTCAACTACTCAAAATAAAATAAGAGTACTCAAAATAAATAAATTTTGACATTTTTCGTTGAGTATGTTATATGATATCAATTTTATATTAACTAATTTAAGAGAATGCTTTAAAAAGTTCAAATTTTACTAAACGATTTTTATTCATACGAAAATAATAAAAATGTAACGAAATCATAATTTAAAAATGTTACAGATTTTTTTGTTTGAATTTTTATTTTAACTTTTTAAGAAATTCACTTACAATCTATTAATTTTTAGCACTAAAGACGAATATAGTGATCCATCACTTTAGAAAAATATCAATTTTTAATAGTGTTCTCTTATTACTTTAAGTGTATTTATTTCGATACTTCTAAAAGTTAAAAGATTTTTTTTTTTAATTTTGAAAAAAATCATTTTTAGAAAAGGCAATTTTTTATGTTAAAATTCTATCTGTGTTTCAGGAAAATGTAGGAAATTGAGAATAAAACATATTTAATTAATGTAATAAATTAAAAAGTATTTTGAATCTTTTCTGTTTTTATTTCTAAATTTGTAACTTCCTATGTAAATTGGCTTATAATTTAGCAAAATTTTGAGTGGATAATAATAATTCCATGATTTTTTTTTGTCTATGCTATGAATTTGCTATATCACTTCCCAATATGAATACTTCCCAGTAAAAGAAAGACTATTTTACGATCAGCTCTAATCTACATTGGCTTCGGATTGGAGCCCATTAGGGAACTTGGCGAAGAATTTGGCGATTTTCAAGATAAAATAGATAGTATTGGAATCTTCTACAACTTTGGTATTGGAGTCAATCGGAACTGAGACATACCTGATTGTTCAGAATCTTCTCTGTCTGGCTCCGAAAACTATAAAGGATAAGTTGAATACAATCTGCAAAAAAGTCAAAGGTGAATAGTTGGATCAGTCTGCTAGTGAGTGCTAGGAAAGATATAAAATATGATTGTGATGGGATATGATTATAATTAAGTTGACTAATTAGCTGCTTCTATTTTTCAGCGATTCCTTAAAATGTATACCACAAGTTGCAAGAGCCATCTTTCAGAAAATTTTTAAAACTTTTTAATACTTATCTTTTAAAAATAAGAATTTATATAGGAGTTTTACCTTTGCCTCTTTTTCAGACTTTACTAAGGCAATTTCTTGAATGTTCGCCATATAATGCAATTATAGATCGTCAGAATTTCATAACAATTATAACAATGTGTGATGAAGCATAATATGAAAAATGTAGTTTATCTTTTATCATCGACACGCTGTATGAATAGTGAAGAAAGTAATTTTAATCACACAGTTTTATATAATTTTATTGACGTTTTGGCTACTCCAACGGCCCAAGAAATTCTTGTTAATATAAACAATGCATTAAAATGAACTTTTATGCGTAATTTGACATATCCTTGAGATTCGTTTTAAATTTCAAATTTTGATAAATAGATAGTCCTATTTTAGAATCCTTAAATCTAGTTTAAGTTCGATTCCTCAAAGAGGACTACTATAAATATTGATATCTTAAATAGACCGGTTACATCTGAATAATGGGATCTGAAATTTGGAATTTGCTATAACTTCCTTAAAATTAAAGATAGAAAAATAAATCTAATTAGCAGTACAAGAAATTTCTGCATTTAAAGATTTTCGATAACTATAATATTGCTATTAACTAGCAAAGTTGCTTCTCAGCAAGGTGAGTCGAATCAATGTAAAGACTGTTTTACAATCAGCCCTGTGAATGCATATCGGGTGTTGTGTCAGTGATTTCATAACTGGGCGACGTGGGGACGACTTTGGCGACTGAAAAAGATAATGCTGGAACCTTCGAGAATTTTCATGATCCTTCCAATAAGAGCTCAAATAAGGCTGACTGCTCCAGGAAGTTTTCTTCCCACCTCCAGGTAACTATAGAAGACTGGCATGTCTAGCTGCAAGGAAATCAGAATCGTAGTCGGTGTCATAAACCAGTCTTCGGGATGATAGCAAAACATCAGCGGAATAATCCAGTATTGGTCGGAGCTCAAGTGAGTGAGTTGAACTGAGTTGTGTGCCGAGTCGATGTATTTATTTTGCAAGCAGCATGGAGTCCTGTGAGGAGTAGTCGGTTGTCTTGTAGTGAGGCTGCAATTCGACACATCTAAGGTGACGAGATAATGGAGAGTTTCAGCTGTTTGGAGAGACAGTAGAGTGAAGCTCCGAAGATCCCCTCTCCTGTTGAATTCCTGTCCACAACTTAGTGTGTCATTGTTGAATACTACTTGTGAGCTACTGCTTGCTGCTGCGTCCCGTCCTGTATACTTGCCGTTTGTGTATTTTTCGTCTTTGTGTTATGTCTTCGAGTAAATAAAAGTCGTATTTTGTTGCTGAGGCCTGCTTATCGTGGTTTTACACCATATAGTCACTTCAAGCAAACACGGTGACTTTACGGACTTAATAGAAGCAATGAAGTGAGTAACACTGTCTATGAACAGTTAAAATGATGTTCAATAATTTGAAAAAGATTCATTAATTTTGAATTTTCTAACATATGCCATTTATGTTGCAAGCTATGAAGAAAAAACTAAATGAAAAAAAGTTCTTTTAATTCTTTAATTTAATATTGTTTGAATTCACATGGTGTAAAGATTAAAAACTGACAATAATTAAATAAAAATAGAGGATAGAAAGATTTAATTTCAACATTACTGTAATATATTGTGTTAAAAATGTGTAACAGTAAAAGGCAATCATAATGGCTTGTATGGATTTTTATTAACCGACTAATATCAAATAACCGTCAAAAAATGGTTGGCATAAGTATCATGTTAGTCTAATTAGCTTTTTTAACAAAACAGTGGTCAATATTAAATTTTGAAAAAAACTTAATCTTACTTTAGGAACTTTAAAGAATATACGGAATAGTGGTATAGACCAAGGAAAATATAAATAAATGTAAATAACTTTCATCAATTGTCTTTTAAATTTAATGTAATAGGCCTACTAAAAGTGTTGTAAGCAAATGGGAAATGATATACAGTAAATAAATGTGAGATAGCCCTAAGTTTAAAAGACAATTTACCTTTAATACTTTTTCAAGATTCAATGAAAAGATTGAGTAAAAGAAAAGTGAAGTCATTTTTTTCGGATTACCTCGACACATATTCGATAATTAAATTATTTGTTTCTAAGAATAACCATCGGTGAGAGATAACTATTGTATTTTCAATAATAAGGAAGCTCAGTAACATTTTTTTCATTTCTCTATTTCCGTCATATATATTCCCGAGAGAATAAAGATGACATTGTTGGAAACATTTCTTTTCCGTATAAATATTATATACATTTTAAACCTCGATATTCTTCATTAGTCACTGTATAGAAAATACATTCTTCAAGACGTAACGGCTACAAAAAATATATCGAAAGACTTGAAAGCGAAACATAATAAATTCTGTGGTAACGATTTCTATTCCACATAATAAATGTATGTATATTGAGGCATACATTTATTTTGTGGAGCAGGAACGTGTCGTTTATGAGTAACATTTTTTTTTATTAAATTGTTAATTTATCAAAATACTTTAAAGATCAAGAACTAATTAGAGCAGGGGTCTTTTGATTTCGCAATTCAGTGACAAAAATGCATTATTTAAAGCGGGTTTTTTTTCATCTTTTTACTTTTTGAAAAAGAAATATGCATTGTGAACTACAATAGATTTTCAATTGAAGATTTTGACAAAGTTGTATATTTAAGATCTCCATAAATCTGAAAAATACATGTATGAAATTGTTATTTTTCTCTGTGAACACAATAACTCAAAAATTCTTCTAGTCAGACAGCAAAATTCGGGTATATTATCTTTATACCAAATCCATTGATTATTATAAAAACATTATTGAAAGAGAAAATCTATCGTCTTGATTGTCCAATTACAAGTGATCTTCAGAAGTAGGAAATGAAATTCCTTGGGTAAAATAAAATTTGGTAAACAATTTTAACACCTATTGCGGCAATGCGAATTATTAAATTTGAAACCAAATCCATCAAATCGATGAAATTAAAATGAATTTCAATCTTCATCTGTACATATACATATACGCAATAACATAAAAAAGTAAAACTTTAAGTAAGTGAATTTGAATAAATGCTCTACAGTTTTGCACTAAGATGTATAAAATTTTGAGCCGTATATGTCAAAGAATTCACCATTTGTTGGTTTGTACGTTTTTCCCTCCGGTTGCCAGAAAATAATTGATCAAAAAGCTAATAGCTAATATATAGAATAAACTATAAAATCAATTTGGTAATTTGTTTCTAATATACTTTTCTCAGTCAGATAAACTATTAAAAAGCGTTATAATCATAAAATTGTGAATGCGATAAATATGAAAAAATCATAATACTAAAACAAATTGAAATGAAAATAATATTTTGCTATTCTTCAACGATTTTCTAAAGAATGGTATTAGAATCTTCTGATGTAGTAAGGGAAATGAACAAAACTGAAATATAATAATTAATTTTATTACAGTTATCGAGAAACTTTCAGCTTTTTACTTAAAACGGATTTGTTTTAGCAATTTTTCATAATGCTTCAAGCAAAACTCACTCGCGTATTAAGCGGTATTAACGAAGTGTTTTCAAATTCATTCTTTTAACAACCATAGCACTTAGATTTGTTTACATATATAAAAGTACATTGTCTTAAATTAAAGTGATAATTCTTACTTGTTTCTCCACTCGAAAAACAGAAACATATTATTTATGCAATCCTTTAATGGGAAATTATTTACGGTATTTAAAATATACTTATCTTTTACAGATTATTTATCAATTTTTAATTTATAAATAAGCTGAAAATATAAATAATAATAATTGATAATATTTCATTATTTATCAAGTTAATAAATGATAAATAAGCAGCAAAGGGTTTTATAAATGTTTTTAAGATTTTTTTAAATTTCATCTTTTTATCAAGCTAGATATAAAGAAAGCTGTCTATCCTCAAGCAAATAGACAGTCTCATCAAAAACCCATAATTCATTTTATAAAAAGTTTTGTATTTAAAGTAAATATGGGTATTCTGATTACAAACAGAGATACATTTTAGCATTTTTTAAATAAATGCACGAGAAATGTATCTCGCTATATAACTCTGAGCGCATTCAACATAAAGGTAGCGCCGAGTCGAAATCTATTTCCAAACTTGTTTACAGGCAATTCCATTTCTTGTTTGCAAAAGGTACCATATTCTCGAATAAGTAGTTTTTAAAATTCCTTGTTAGTCCAAGAACTTTTTCGCTTCTTTCGTTTCTATTTCTTAGATCTTATAAAGGATGTTTAGGGAATTTTTTTAAGATTGCTTCTTTTCCAATAATGGAATATTTTGTACAATCATTTAACATCCAAAGACGCTATTTATTTTTTTAAATGCTATACACTTGGCGTTGAAAGAAAAACACTAATTGATTCTATTTCTCATGTAGTTTATATCTCTAATTTTTTTGTGGAAGCACTGTATTGCTCTAAGATATCTTTTCTTAATTGGTATTTTTGATATTGAAGTGAACTACTTTTCAAGTTCTCGATTATTTCTTAAAAAAGATATACTTTAAAAGGTGATGGTGCAAAAAGTTATCCTATAGATTTGTATTGCTTCAATTTGTTTTCTGCAGTATGTTTTCTTCCTTACGGTATTATATTAAAATTTATGTAAGCTAATATGAAAATTAGAATTTTTTAAGCTCAGATTATTTCCATTCGAATATTGTCGCATCTACTTACATTTATGCTTATCTATATATATGTAAAAGACGCGTCAAAAAATATATACACTCTTTGAATGGGCATAGAAAATTTATGATCCATTCTAAAAAGGTTCAGTTGTTGTAAATGGAAAGCGCAAAGTCCAATTTGAAACATGAATGTATTCTCTGGTGCAAATGTGATTACTGTTCAAAATGGTGGTCTTCAACATCAATACATTTAAGAGTACGAGTTATCACTGATTCTGTACATCGTGTCGACATGGCCAATGGGATTTCAGAACAACTCTTGAGTCTCATTCTAAAGTGTGTCTAGGTTAAGTGTGTCTTTACTGTCTGCAGAAGAAGAAATCTAACGACTAAGTTAAGTGATGATGATCCGCAACAAAAGTTAGAATTTTGTAAATAGGTTCAAGAGGTGGTGAGACGCGAACTTGGATTTATGGGTAGCGTAATTTGATCGGTGTACAAACGTAAACCGTGTAACCTATACACACTTTGGAATGAGATTCAAGCGGTGTGCACAGAAATAGCATTGGACACGTTGACACGATGTACAGAATCAGTGGCAACTCCTACCCAGCAATGTATTGGTGCCGAAGGCAGTCATTTTCAACATTAATCACATTTGCATCAGAAAGTGCATTCACATTTCAAATTAGACTCTGAGCTTTTCATTTACAGCAACTGAACTTTGTAGAACGGAACAATTTTTCTATGACGGTTCAATATGTGTAAACATTTTTAACGTAATCTACAATTATCATTTTCCTAATAAACATTTAATTTACTCGAGTTTTCTTAAGCGTTTTGTTATTATCAAATCAGGTATTAAACTATTTTTTTTTAAATCTCAACAGATTTTTATGACATTTCAGAATTTGTAACAAATACTCTTGATAACAATAACAGATTTTTCACTATTATCCAAAACCGTGAAACTGATGCTGTTACATAATAAGGAATACACTCTTCAAGACATGGCGACAAAGTTTTAAATTTATATCTAGTTTTATTTGCTGCCAGTTAACTCCTATCTTGTTTAGAGAGGATACAATACTCTCGAGTATATATTTTTTATTACATTTATTGGTCCTAGAAACATCGCTCTTTCTTTTATTTTTATAGTTTTACTGTTGTTGATGTCCGTTAAGGGCTTTTTTTCATCGTTGTTCCTATTCCGAAAATAGAATTCTTTGCAGAAATGCTCTTTGACATCCAATGAAGAAAGCATTTACTTGTTTCTTCCTTCCTTCTTACTTTTATCGTATTGTGCATTTGACGACGAAATAAAGATGCTATTTGATGGGGGGTTTTTTTCTCCAGAAGTTTATCTAATAGTCTCCATCAACGGAGAATTGTTTTCGATCTAGATTGTGCTTAATTATTTATTTATTTTCAAGTTTTCATTTTCTTTCACTAATTGGAGAAGCAATCATCATTATATTTGTTCCAAATGTTAAAGATTGAATTTCAAGGTTATTTATAGGCCATTGCTTGGTTCCGTTCTTGAATATGAAAAAATTCAACTTTAATTTAGTTACATTAAAGTCTATTTTTTAAGGGACTATATATATATGTGTGTGTGTGTGTGTGTGTGTGTGTGTGTGTGTGTGTGTGTGTGTGTGTGTGTGTGTGTGTGTGTGTGTGTGTGTGTGTGTGTGTGAGTTTCTGAAAATGCATTTAAAGTAAGTTTTGTATTTAACCGGTTGCAGTTAGCCATTGAGGTCACACGAGCAGAAATTACATTGTAACAAGTTTGTACCCATTCTAAGCAAGTACTTGATATTGCCCACATTTTCAGAGCATGTATGATCTTACTAGTTAAATGTAAGCTGTTGAACCCTTCTTAAGGAAAGGTTGGAATTATATTTCTGCTATCATATTCCTAAATTTTGACGGAACTGGTCCAGTGTCATTTCAAGTCATGCTTTCTTTTAAACTGAGTCAACAGACTTTTGAATATGATTTCTTTGTCGAAACTCAATAATTACAAACATATAAGCTGATTAAAATAGAAATCCATAACTTGTTAGCTAGAGAATAAGATTTATTGTGGAATGCGGATGGTTAAAAGCTCCTGAAGCTTTCAAAAAGGATGATATCCATCAAGAGATAAAACAGAAGGATATCAATGTAAGAGTTGATTGCGGTTTCGCCAATCACTATCACAAATAAATTACCATTCTAGGTATTTGAAGAAAATAGGTTTCAAGTTTCAGGCGCCCAGTTTAAACGGAAAGTAACAAACAGCGCCACGAATCACTAGTAGATTTTGAAGCACATATTTAATGACATATTTGCACTAACCACAGCCTTATGATAAAACTAATGGCAGGGATAGATTTTTGGAGCAAAATATTTTGATACTAATTCATCAAATACAGTGAAACCTCGTTACAACAATATTTTAGGGACCAAATAAATATATTGTTGTAGAGAGGCATATTGTTATATCGAGGGCCCACATATTTTGAGCATTTAATAAGAGTTTTTTTTATTATTATTAGTTTAAGGTGCATAACGTACTACTTTTAAGTCTATATTTAGAAGAAATTAATTTGTAAAATACTAATAATAGCGGTTTAAATACTAAAAAAAAATAAGATAAATTCAGAAAATAAGCACATAAATATTCACATACCTGAAAAACTTTTTATTGAAAATAATCCAATATTTTTGTTTGTTTATTCATTTTTTTAACTGTTAAGTTCACCAATGATGTATGCATTGAGTCTAGTGCACGAAAATGTTCTTCATTTGTCGACGGAAGGCTTGAAAAAAATGTCCGTAGAGAATTCACGGATTGAAGAGCTTCCTGGGATGACAATAAGGACTGCGATGGACCTGTATTATCATCATCATCAATATCATCATCATCTTCATCATTGTTTCCTATCTCATCAGTAATTTCAGAGAGAATATCTTCATCAGTAACTGCTGCGAAAACCATAAGATCATCATCTGCTGTTAAATAGTCTTCTATACTAATTCCAAACTTTTTACC
Organism: Argiope trifasciata; assembly: GCA_026543055.1. Lineage (NCBI taxonomy): Eukaryota > Metazoa > Arthropoda > Arachnida > Araneae > Araneidae > Argiope > Argiope trifasciata. The sequence continues at coordinate 278,714 of JAPMOQ010047565.1, read as the reverse complement.
GCTTGTTTCTTCAAGTTGGGATACGGATTTTTTGATGTGCAAAACACATTCTTGATTATCTGAGAGATCATTGTCTATGGAATTTTCATCATTATCAGATTTCTTATCTTCCATAACACAAAGACCGGCCTTTTTCCAGCAATTCCGAATGGTTTTTTCTGTTACTTCCCACCAACTTTCAGCAATATTGTGACACGCTTCCTTGACATTTACAGCTTTGAAAGGGTCTTCTACTTTATTTTCAAAGTTTACAAGTATGGATTCCACCAACCGTTTTCTGTAATATCCTTTGAAGCACTTAATTATGCCCATATCAAGTGGCTGTAAAATTGAAGTGCAATTGGCAGGGAAAAAAACTATTTCGATATTTTGTAGCTTTGGAAATGACGTGTGAGCACCGCAGTTATATATCAACAAAACGATTTTTTTCTTTCTCTTCTTCATTTCATTGTCTAACTTCTGTAACCATTCGGAAAAAAGTTTAGACGTCATCCAAGCCTTCTTATTTGCTTTATACTCCACGGGAAGACTTTTCACGTTCTTAAAGCACCTTGGCTTCAATGATTTACCAATGACGAGAGGTTGTATTCTATGCGTTCCTGTGCTATTTGTACACAGAAGAACAGTCAGTCTCTGCTTTGATTTCTTCCCTCCATAACACTTTTCACCCTTAAATGCCAATGTTCGATCGGGTAGGAGTTGGAAAAACAGCCCAGCGTCATCTGCATTATAAATGTCTTCTGGAGCATACTTTTCTAAGATTTCTTTCATCTTGTTTTGCCGCCATTCATTTGCATCGTTTATCGGGGATGACTTTTTCTCTCCATGAACTTCTTGGAAAGTTATTCCATGACGATCTCGAAAACGCATTAACCAACCATTGCTAGCTTTGAAAGTTCCGTTCCCTAGCATTGCTGCAAATTTCTGCGCTTTTGCACATAATAAAGGTCCATTTATTGGGACATTTGTTGCTCTCATCTCTTGAAACCATTTTAAAACAGCAGCATCAATGTTTTCACTTGTCGCAACCTTCAGTCGTTTTCGCTCTGGGTTAATTTCATTTGAAGTTACAGCATCTTCGATTTGCTCTCTCTTCTTTAGGAAGGTTGCAACTGTAGATTGCGATAATCCATGTTTCTTAGCCGCATCAATCTGCTTCATTTCCTCATCAATATCATTGATAACTTTCAGTTTATCTCGAAAAGATAGTTGCTTTCGCCCAGCCATCTAAAGGCCTTATCACACGGCAAAATATTTTCGGCGCTTTCCCTCAGCAAACGACAAGGAAAGTTACGTCACTTGTGTGACATCACTTAAAAGTTTCACATGATTTGTTGAATTTCGTTCGCGGACAATATTTTCGATAACATTTTCTAACTTGTTCAAATAAGTTGTCGATTATGAAACTTCCATGACCGGTCTTTGAGGGTAGAAACGGAAAAGGGCTGGCGCCATTTCACCGTGTGATAAGGCCTTTAGGGAACAATATCGCTTGAAAGAAAGAAAAGTTTAAATCAAATGTTTCGCCTAGAGCTCAAAATCGTTAAAGACTATAAAACAACCTTTGAACTCACTTTTCAGTACGTCACTTAACAACACCCCGCCTCCATCTCCCTCTGTTCCTCTAACAAAGGGCACTTGTTCTGTGACAAGGTGAAAAGACAGGTCCAGATGTCCTTAAATCTAATCAGAATTCCAAAGCTTACTAGGAAATGAGACTAGGCATACATTTACACTTCACCCCCCCTCACCCACTCCAATTCCCAAAAGGGTGGTCTCCATCTGTTTTGAAATCTGAACAATAGCTATTTATTCAGGGATAAGTTGAATATCCACAATGAGTCTTAATAGATGGAAAAAATAACAAAAGAAAACGAAAAAAAAAAGCGTTTGAAAATCAAAATATTACTATAAAGGGAGAAAATAATACTGAAATTTAGATTGAAAAAATCGTTTTACGGAGGTTTATTGTTCTAGAGAATATCGCAATATTGAGGGGAGATTAACATTAGTTTATATGCAAAATCGCCGGGACCACAAAACATTATTGTAGTAGAGGGATTTATTGTTGTATCGGGTATCGTTGTAGCGAGAGTTTACTGTATTTATGAAATTTCACCCTTGCGTTTCATCCCTACTTATTTTGATGTGAGATTTTATATTTAATACATTTAAAAAGACTAATTTCGTATTACAACATCACTATTCACTACTGGTAATCGAAAACCTTTTTACTTGCTCAACACTTTTCAGCCTCGTATTCGTGGTGACACCATTTCTATAGAAAAACATGTGAATACTTTTTTATTCTTATGTAAATACTTTTGTCTAATTTGAATACTTTTTTTTCTTTTACAGAACCAATGGAATAAAATGAATAAATAATCATTTTAAAAAATATACCATAATAAATATTATTTCATATGAATTAAAAAGAATGAGAATTTGAAACAATAAATTTACCAACAAACTTCACAGATAAAAATAAACCAGAGTCATATATAATAAATCTTAACAAAATTATCACTAAATAATATAACAACCATGCAATTTAAGTTTGGAATTTATTTGCATGCTAATTTCTGTTAATGGTTTTTGTCAATTTTTTATAACAATGGTTAATTTGCATGGTTTTATATTCAAATTATCATAATTTCTCAAATATATTTAATGATAATGAATATTTAACTTGAAATTTGAAAATTGTGAAATTGGTAACTGTCAATTTAAAACATTATAATTCATTTAATAGTGAACTTTGAATTACTTCTTATTTCGTTTCTTAAACATATGATTCTAATTTCATCGAATTTCTCTCCGATTCTTTTCTAACGTAATCACTTATCTTTCCCATTCTAATTTCAAATTCAAGCAAGACAAAATATTGTTATTATGAAAAAAAAATATTTCCATATTATGTGCCAATTAGCAAGAAAAAAATGAAATACATTTTAAACAAATATTGTTATCAATAGTTTAATTAAAAAGCAAGTAGCGGAAAAAATTCAACCCCGAATATTTAATGATACCTACGAGTGTCTCAATAACATATTGTGAATTTAGTTTTTGGTCCCAATGTCCTTATAGCAATGAAAGAAGATTAATGGTAAATTGTGATAAAGAATTCGTTATATTTGTCTTTAGAAATTTATAAGCGTATAATTAGTTAATTAAGTAAATTAATATTACTAAATCAAAATCTACCTATAGCACTCATTTAACTTGTTTGAAATTTTGTTTTATTCTGACGTTAATAAAGTTTACTTCTGTAAAATGGAAAAATTTAAATGTAATAATATCCATTTGCTGGATAATTTCTTTATAATATCTTCACATTTTTTTATATTACTCATTTCTCTGAAATATGTTTCCAATATTCTTGTTTATTATTTTTCTGAAATATGTTTCCGAAAATAAATTATAAAGTACTTCTTAAAGTAGAATTTGATTGGTAGAAAACTAGAAGATTTTCAAGAAGTTGAAATCAGAATATATAATCGAAACTGTAAGGCATTAAATAGCATGCAATCTGCACTTTACTTGTATCAATGCCACAAAATTATTTCATTAAATTGAAGGAAATTCCCAACGGATTTAATATAACATATTAAATTATTTTCAATTGCAATTCCTCATTTCGCAATTATTCTTATCTCTGTAGATGAATTCATTTTAGCTATTCATTAATTGGTTATCTTCAGGCTGTTTGACACCAAAACGTCCACTAACTTTCTGCATGATTTCCCTCAAAATTAGAAGTAGATTCGTTTGAATTTAAGATAAATATTTATTCCCACACTCGCCTAATAGTTATTCATCGTTTCCTAAGATGTTTTGAAAATCATGCTGAATTTACTAAAAGTGTTTATTTAAAAGCAATTCTATCAGTTTGGAGTTTGACTAGAGTTTGTTTATTGATTAATTAGACTAATTAAATTAATAGAGTAAGACCTCAATAAATCACTTTAAAACATAATTTTGAATCGCATGTTACAATTAAAAATTATCATGTGTTACAATCACTATGTTTGAATCATGTGTTACAATCACTATGCTTGAATCATGTATTACAATCACTATGTTTGAATCAGATGTTACAATCCCTATGTTACAATTTTGATATAAAATTTTCTGTATAATTTGATAGAAACTGTTGTTATGGAATAGGTATGCCATTTCAAACTATTTGCCGAAAAAGAGTTGAAAATGAAAAAAAAATGAATATTAACAATCGTAAACAATTGTTTTAAGAAGAATAAAGTGTATCAGTTAAGTTACGCAGTGTTGTTAAAAAATTTTAACAAGAAATTTATAGATTGATTTTTACGAAGGTCTATATTACGTCAACAAAGTCAACGTTCATCGAAAAAAAACATGCATTTATTTTAAATTGTTAATTGGTAAAAATATTTAATAAATTTTTATTGAAATAATATATTTCGGTTTATTGAAGTGATATTTTTAACACTTATTTTTTATTTATTTTGTGTAAATTTCAAAATTTTAAATTCTGATTTACCTCACTATTCGTTACAATGTTGTAAATTTAAAAAAATGTAGAACTTCTGATGGGTTCAAGTAATAAGAAAATTTGGGAACAAATTGTGTTTTATTTCAACTCAGGAATTTCATGTTTTGCGTTTGGTTCAGATTTTCCTATTTTAAGTATTATTATTAGACATTTCCTATTTTAAGTATTATCATAAACCCTGAGTAATCTGTTTCATTCCTGAAAATGTACTACTTAAAGAATCTAGACAAACTTTAAAAATATAGCTTCCCAACTTTACTGACTCATCTAAAAAGAAAGGTATGGAAAATAGATATTGTTATGAACCTGCAATTTAGCTTTCCCACATGAGTATTATCCTTATAAGAAAAAGTGTTTTACAATAATATGTATTGGACTGAGTCCGAATGTCGAACCAGAGATCTGAGAGCTTGGCTGCTAACTTGGCGACCATTTGGCAACGATTTTGGTAACAAAATATCGATAATTTTTTCGTGTTGGGTCCGGCATCAACAAATGTCGGTAGGCAAATCGCGCGTGATCAATCCTCAACCTGGTCCAAATTTTATTTATCAGTTAAGTTTATTAATAATTTGGAAGCTATTCAAGAATTTTTTGGGGATAAAACTCTTATCCTTTCAATGAAAAGAATTATATTGTAATATTTTTTATTAGTATTCCTTCATTATAACAAAATAAAACGAATTAAACGTCATTCTATACCCTTACTATTCTTATGAAATCTCAAATCATATCTGGTGGGATGCCAGAACCATGTAAACGTTATAACATCGTTGTAATCGTACCTCAAACTACATATTTTTTTTAAAAATTTTAAAATAGGATGTGTTCAAATTATCATTTGCAAATAGCATTCTCATCTATTAAATAATAATGATCTAGACATATAAAAACTTATTTCGTGACAGGGAAACGGTGTTTTAAGCAGCAATGCTCACAAAATTGATACTTGACTAGATCAGTTAAGGGTATTTCAAAAGATTGCTTCAATTTACTAAAGAAAATTGCCGACCGTTTATGGTGCAAAGAATAAGAAAATGCAAACTATAGTACACATGTATCTAGCACTTTTCAAACAGTTATTAATCGAAATCATCCATTTATTAGAATATGATAGTCTGAATGAAATAAGAGATATATAAATGGTTGTGTTAGTTGGAAACGCATATATCTTCTACATCTCTGCTACGGTAATTTGACGATGATGCAAGTATATTTTTAGCATTTGGCTGCTCTTTAGATGCACATTGCTTCAACGTTATTCAAATATTGAACAAATAAACACAAAATATTATCCAAAGAATACAAGCATTGCATGAGAACGATTGCTCCCAACTTATTACATTCTTAAGCTAATATTTTCAAGCTTTCAGATAATTTCTCACTCACTCATATCTTCTTTCCTATGAAACTTTTGTTTACCCTTGAAGCTATTATGCATGGAAAGTATTCTTAGATTATAAAGATTAGTACAAGGAAATCCAACGAATAGAAATGTCCATATAAATAATGTCATCGTAAATATTTTGTCTCCTATTATAACTGATTCTTAATTACAATCTCAACATATCGAAGGCAACATCTATCCCATTATTTTTAAAAACAATGTCGCAGCATTTGATGCTAGCTATTTCTTTACAACGGCATACATGATTTTAGCATTCGAAAGTGTATAGGCACTTTATATATATTATGCCCAAACAAAATTATACTGGTGACTTTATTACGTTGGACATGACCCAAATGTCAATATGATTTTTTGTTCAGGATCATCTGACATTCTACTAGTGAATTATTTAAATTAAATAGTAAAATCCGTGAATGATATACAAAGCGGTTATTATATGAGTGTCCTAGAACATATATGTAGAGAAACATTCTCCCATTAAAAAGGGGTTATGAAACATTTTGAAGCATATATATTTTGATAGTTTGAATGGATTTTAATATCGTTTTTGCTTAGCATGTGTTTGATAAAATCATGTTCAAACCACTGTTCTATATTCTTTCTCTTTTACGCTTTTCATTACTTGTGCAAATATTACCTTCTGTTAGTTAGCTGCCACGATTTGAGGTAAAATGCTTTTAAATTTTATGCTTTCATAAACAAGAATGTTAGTTTGTTGATGGTCTTTTGAGACATCCTGATTAATTGATTTCATTTAAAGTAGAAATTCAATATTAATTCAATTATCAACAACTAAGATCATAAGCAAGATATTTATTAAAACGTTCACACACGGAGTTGAAAAATATAATAGTGAATGAGAAATAAATGAGCTAGTGTATGCGGTATAACCATTATGCGATTAAGCACAGAAATTAAAAATAATTTTATTAACTTTGGGAAATAATTCAAAATTTAAATTATAGTTAAATATTTGTAACTTAATAAGTTTGTCAAAGGGGAGTGTTTTATTGTTGTGAAGAAATAAACATCTGCTAAAATTCAGAAAAAAAAACTAGCACGGAAATAATTTAATAACTATTTATTTTTAACCTACTTCCTTCCATACCTTTTGATAGCAGTTTTTCAGCAAGAAATATCAAGCAAATAGTTTTTACACTCATAGTAAAATTTTTACATTTTCAAAAAGACGTTATTTATACAAATTCAGAATTATATGATGCAATAAAATTAAGCTAAAATGAAAAAAAATGAAGTTTGATATTAAGTTTATACATCGCACAAATCAGTTATGCTTCGAAAGTGAAGTAAATAAAGTCGCGGAAAATTTTGAACGCTGCCATTTTCTTTTAAGTCACTCATAGAAATCTTTCACGAACTCTCCTTGCTTTAAGCAAGGGCGAAAATATTTCCGCTTGCGTTCACTACGATTAGTTGAAAACTCTTTTCTTACCATTTTTTTATCATCTCAGTGAGATATATTTTTTGTATGTGGATATACATGTGGACATACACAACTGAAATATAAAATTCACGGGAAAAAATTCTTCACCTTCTCTGTATTTTTTTGATTTCCTACAGAAATTGCTTACACCTTAAGCTGTCTACTTTTAACGTTCTAAGTCGTCAAGAATTTCAAAGTTTTTCAATATTTTTATCATTTCTCTTTTTTCTTTAGACCGTGGTGGAAGAGTTAACCTAAAGAATGTTTCTTGATGGAATATCTGAAAAAGCATCTCCTTAGATACATGTTTATATGAAGAAAGTATTTGAAGTTAAGATTGAGAAAATAGAACTCCGTTTTTGCTTTTATTTTTTCTTACTTTTGAGTTTGAAGTTGTATGGATCTTTTTATCACAGCGAATATGGAGAAATTCAATTCGTATCGTGTTTATTGTATTGGTTCGGCCTAAGAAAATGTCTGCCAAGGAACTTTTATAAAATATGCTTTAAGAGGAAAGAGAAGGCTGCATTCACTGAAATCTGCAATATATATATATTTTTTCTTTTTAATATATTTTTTTAATAAAAAGAATATTTTTCACTTTCAAACTCATATACATGTATTTTCAAGTCATTCATCTATATTTTCAACAGATCAGAAACATTTTATAATTTTGCAAATAATCTGGTCAACTATTTAGAATATTCAATTATTATATGTAATGATTTAATAATTGATTATATTAAAAAGTTTATTTTTTTCAAAATTATCATTTTTATTTAATACTAGCTGGTAACGCGTTGCTGCCACAAAAGAAATAATTTTGGGAAAGTAGTTTGAAATTTAAAATAACTTTCTTGTTTAATTAGAATTAATAGAAAGAATAACGTTTATTTTCGCATCGGAAATGATACATTCATTTTATTTATAGAGATGACATAACTTTACTATGCCTACAGCCATCCCGTAAGGATAAAGTAATAACTATTCGTAGTTTTATCACAATCGTATGAGCGGTACGGCAGCTTATAGAAGACATACAAACAAACATTCATTTTTATTTATATAGATTTGAATCGTTTCCTTATAAACACCGTTAGAAGAATTTATGTAAGTCAATTTTTTAATTAGACTTTTATATTTTAATTTACATACGTTTTGATACTAATTTATATGCCATTTTCCCGCATCCTAATCTTTGATGGAATTTTCTTATGGAAAAGCTCTTAGATTTTAATACGTATTTTAGTTTAAATTTGGTATAATGCCTTTTTAATATGTTCTGCAATTCGTGAACTAAAGAATCAGTAATATATTCCTTTAGAAATATTTCTTAATTTTGTTCAGAGCTAAAAAATCTGAGAAATATAGAAATTCTCATGTTATTTATCAATCTAACCACAATAATTAAAAAGCAGATCTAAATACAACCTATTTATCATTTCAGAAATTAGATAATATATTCCTTAAGCTCTCTGCAAAATTTTAAACACATCATTTGATAAACCTCTAAATTAGAAAATATTTTGTTTTACATGTCTTTTTATCCTAAAAACTCTCTTTTCCTGCATTTTAAGGACAGTTTTGCCATTTAACTGGTATATTTTGGTTTAAAAGATATTTTGCCAATCTTTGTTATACAATTATCTATACTTATAATAAAGCTCAATGTGTGTGTGTGTGTGTGTGTGTGTGTGTGTGTGTGTGTGTGTGTGTTGGCGCTCTACAGGCCAGACCGTTGGACCTACAGCTACCAAATTTAGTACATGTATACCTTGGAGGTCGGGAATGTGCACCTCGGAGCCCTTTTTTCGAATTTTTAATTAGAATTTGAATTAATTAAAATTTAAGCGAAATTTCGACGCTTTTCCTCTATAACTTCCGAAAATATTATCGGACAAACATAATTTTAACATCAATTTAAAAATAAAAAAAAATTAGCTTTCTAATGGTATCAGTGTTTTAATGTATAACTCAAGCTTTTATTTTTAGCGACTTTTTAAAGAAATATTTGAGCCATGTTTTTTTAACACGTGACTGGATAAAATAAAATAAAACAATGCCGGAAGTTCAAATGAAAAAACAACATTTATCATCGCAAATCAAATCTAAAGAAATACAACTTTCAGCACGTGACTGGATAAAATAACATAAATATAAAATGTGATATCTTCTAAAAAAATAAATGCAAGGCAAAGGATTCTAAGAAATCGTTTGCAATATTTATATCATTAATTCCATAAATTATCTTTATTTACAGTAAACCTGATTGAATTTAGACAGGATATGCATTGAAATCCCGACTTAATGGCATATTTCTATAATCGTTTGCAATATCTGTATCATTAATTCAATAACTTTTTCCCTTTTTCGCTTTCTTTAAAAAACATATTTAACATTTTGGCAATGTCACCGAAAAAAACATTTTTAATATTTTGGAAGCATAATTGATAAATTATTAGAGCATTAAACTCAAAAAGTTTTTCCAAATAAAGTTACCGACTCTTTAACTACTAATAACTGAATCTTTTAACTTAAACTATTTCTTAAATTTTGGCTAAAAAATATATAATTTATTTGGAAATTTTAGAACGCATTACTCATGGCGAACCAGCTGGTAGCCAAAGGCGGCTAGTTCATAAATATAACTATTTACGGACAATTTTCAGAAATTTACATACCTTACTCTAAGTATAAAACTATAAATGCAATTTAATGCCACTGAGTTTTTATAAAAGTACTTATTTCTCCCATATAATGGTTACAATTCATATGTGTTTTAAATTGCATATTAATGAGATGAATTTTAATTCTGCTTTTCCCAGGACAAAGTTTGGATCAAATTATAGAGTTACAGAGAAATCAATTATTTCAATTTAAAAGTCTGAATTCCTCTTATATGGATGCTCAATTCATTTAATGATCAGTTAAATAAATTTCTAATTAGTTACCCTTTTACATTCATTAAAATGATCTATAACTGAAAGTGAAACACTTGAGTTTTCACGATTTTACCATTCCAATTCGAAAATTTAAACGAGTTTAGTTTTTTCACTAGTTTTATTTTTGGCAAGAGAAAAGTATGCATCTCGAGATAATCTGTTTCTAAAAAGATGAAGTATAAGCTTGAATTTCTTTTAGAGGTCCTTGTATTTTTGTATTTAATGTCACATTTGCAAATATGGAACATTAATTTCACATTTTATATTTAATGTTGCTTGCAAATAATTGCGAATTCATCATAAAATGGATGCATAGAATCCTTAAAAAATATTTATTTTTTCATCCATTTCCTAATTATATCAAAATATTTTATAGAATTAGAGAATATTAAGCATTTTCAAATATATTTTGTAATTTTTAATGGTGAAAAGAATGACTAAGAAAAAATTTGATATTGAACGAAATTCTGGAGTTATTGAGCTTTGAATAAGCACAGCTTTAGCTTGCTGCTGGCCAGTATTCATGGTAAACATATGATGAAATTGAGTTTCCAATCTAAAACTACCTGGCCTACAACGAAGCCTACATTTCTAATACATACACGAAAGCTGCATCTTGTTACATAGGAGAAATAAGAACATAAGAGAGAAGGATGAAGGAGAGAAGAATAGTATACGAAGGAGAGAAGAATAGTATACGAAGGAGAGAAGAATAGAATACGAAGGAGAGAAGAATATAATACAAAGGAGGGAAGAATAGAATATAAAGGAGAGAAGAACAGGAAGCGAAATGTACATTGCCTTGAATTTTACTCCCATCATATTGATTGGATAATTAACATGGTGCAAAAGCAATTACTTGATAATAATTGATATATAAGTTGATATGACTAAAACACGTTGATATATTTGGTTAGTATACATATATTGAAAGTTCAGTTGAGATATCTGATTTAACAGTCAGATTTTGTTGGCTTCCTGGCTTGGTGATTGCGCGTCTTCCCTATGTTCTGAGTGTCCCTAGTTTGAATCCAGACTCGAGCATGGTTCTTCTGTTATCTATCCGAGAGCCTACATATATAATAAATGGTTGCGCAAGTGAAACTGACGCATGAAATAGCTAAGTCACACACTTGGCCCTAGTTGGCTCTATTGAAAAAACAAAAGACATTCGTTCGGTTTAAATCGCTGAAAGCGTCACAGCTTTCAAATTTTTGCTCATACTTATCCCTAGAAACCAGAGAAAGAGCGGAACAAGATCAGACGTGTTATGACAAAATTTTATCAAAGTTACGTGAATACGTAACTAATCACCTTTTCAATATTCTGTATCAAAAATGCCGTTTGCAACAACATTTGTGCACGGAGATATGCAGTGGGTATTTAATGTTCAAAGTATAGCCTCTATATGGATAGGAAATGTTTTTATTATGTCGTTTCTTTACAAATATTCATGGTAGTTAATTCCGCTCACAGAGAAAGAAAATTATTCTTTTACAAATTCATATTATTTGTTAAAGGTTGTAAATAAATATAATACTTAGAATGATCCATACATCTGATGTTAAGATATATCGTAAAATGCATATAATGTGGAACACTTTGAGATTCAATCTCACCTCAAATATTTATTCTCTGATGTATTTGGATTGTGTCTGCACTGATTCGATTTTCTGTTTCAAATATCAACCTTCCATGACCGATATCCACACATTTCCGATAAAAAAAACAGCTTTGAGTCTCTTGCTTTTCCTGTCTCTTTTTGCAATAAAACTTTGAAAGTGAATAAAGGAAATCAGCTCGAAACAATCTCATTCTCTATAAATTTAATATTTCAATATTGATATACTTCATCCATCAATATTCAGATGATATGTATTTTTTGAGACGTCGTTGTTACACATGAACGGAAAAGTGAAATAAATGCAAAATATAATGGTTTGTAAGAAAAAATCACCAATTGAAGTCTGCCATGGATCTATAGTGCATTAAATTGTGTTGGAATTATCAAAGATATAATTTGAAATAACAGTTAATCATACATTCTTTTTATTGAATGTAAAAATTTTGCTGTGGCGTTTGTTTTAAACATATTTAGTGGAATAAAATAAAAATTAAAAGTGGTGTTGAAAATTATATTAGATATTAGAAATAAGACTTTAATGCTTCTTTTGTAATTTGAAAGTCTTTTGAAGAACTGTAGAAACTTGGGTATTTAAAATAAGATACTCTCTAAATTAATTCTCACACTTTAATCATATTTTTAAAATGTTTACTTTTATAATAAAGTTTTAAATGTTTTCGTTCCTCACATATTCATTGAGGAAAAACCACCAATACAAATTTTGTAACGGTAATTAATCAGCGATGTTCCTTAAGATTTTGAATTTTACAAAAAGAAATACTAAATATTCAATAAATCTTGAAACAATTTTCAAAACGTAAAGGATTTGTTAATAATGCTACTCAAAAATAAGGATTAAGTTTTAAATAAAACTCCTAACAAATTAATAATTCTAAGGCCTAATTTTCTAAATCTTAACAATGAAATATTTATAAAAATTGTTTTTAATATAAATAGGTCCCATTGTTTTTATTACTTTTAAATAAAAATAAATAATTAACAGTAAGGATAATTCTTTTAATTTATCGATACAGAATTCATGGAATAATCGGTTTATATGATGATGTCGTGTCTGTGTTAACGAAAGGGGATGCAATAGAATCTGAGGCCAAAGACTCCTGAGCACCCGAAGACAAAAGTCTGACTTAAAGCTTTGATAAAGATGATACATACACACATTCGCTTGTGCAACTCCTTTTTCCAGGGAGGAACATTCACACATCTCACAGATACTACACAAGGGAAGGCCAACATACTCGAAACAGCACTCGAATCCAGGATGCCCAGACCATAGGTAGACGAGCTAGCCCTATGCCAAGACGCCGGGAACCGGTTTATATAAGAAATTAATAAGCATGTTCATAAAAAGAAATCATGACAAGCCAAAACATGACATGAAAAAAAGAGTCTAGTAAAACTATAAAATTCCTTATTAAAGGAATTTCATGTAGATAAACAAATTTAATAACATCGAATAGTTCATTCTAAATCCAGCCAAATCAGTAAGCTAACCGTTAACTAATTTCTAAGCAATTTGAGATAGACATAAATTGAGATACATTATTCTACATGAAATTGACGAGACAAAAGTCTTAAAAACTCATAGATTAAATTTTTAATTCAATAATAAAGATGATTTTTAAGTTGGTGTATTGAGTGAGATCAGTATTAAAAGACATCTAGAAATTTTTATATAAAGACAAAATTCTAAATTTAATAGTACCAGAATTGAAAAATGTTTTTAATTTATTTAAACATATTAAATTGGGCATTTTTTAAAATTTAAAGACGATTCAAATGTGCAGATTTATCAACTATTTTAGAATGAATTTTTTGAAAACTTTACCTCATTATATATATATATATATATATATATATATATATATATATATATATATATATATATATATATATATATATATATATAAAACACTGATACGATTAGAAAGCTAATTTTCTAATCTTTAAATTGACGTAAAAATCGTGTTTGTGCGATAATAATTTCGGAAGTTATAGAGGAAAAACTTCGAGGTTTCTCTTAAATTTTAATTAATTCAAATTCCACTTAAAAATTCGAAAAAAGGGCTCCAAGGTGCACATTCCGGACTTCCAAGGTATACATATATATATATATATGTATACATATAGGTATACATATATATATAGGTATACATATATATATATATATATATATAACCGTTGGACCTACAGCTACCAAATTTGGTACATGTATACCTTGGAAGTCCAGAATGTGCACCTTGGAGCCCTTTTTTCGAATTTTTAAGTGGAATTTGAATTAATTAAAATTTAAGCGAAACCTCGAAGTTTTTCCTCTATAACTTCCGAAAATATTATCGCACAAACACGATTTTTACGTCAATTTAAAGATTAAAAAATTAGCTTTCTAATCGTATCAGTGTTTTAATACATAACTTAAATTTATGTTTTAACGAGTTTTTAAAGGAATATTTTATCCATATTTTTTTAGCACGTCACTGGATAAAATAAAAAAAATTTGAAATGTGATATTTTTTAAAAAAATAATAATAAATGCAAAGCAAAGATTTTTATAACCGTTTGCAATATCTAAATAATTAATTCAAAAAAATCTTCTTTATTGACGGTAAACCTGATTGAATTTAGACAGGACATGCATTGAAATCCCGACTTAATGGCATATTTCTTTAAACGTCTGCAATATCTGTACTATAAATTCAATATTTTTTTCCATTACAAAATGTGACAGTTTCTAAAAAATTTAATGCCAAAATATCTATAATCTTTTACAACATCTAAATCATTTATTCAATAATTTTTCCCTTTCTTTAAAAAAAAAACATATTTAATATTTTGGCAACATCACCGAAAAAAACATTTTTAATTTCAGGCCAATCAATGCCCGGAATTAATTCAAGGCTAAGAATATGTGATTTAATTGAAAATTTTAGAACGCATACCAAATTTGATATTTAAATAATTGCGATTTTAAGTCTACATGTTTCTGACGGTACAAACTTAGAGATAGACGGTACAATCACAATTTGAATTGGGCTCTAACTTTAATGTGCATTTACGTTAGAAATGTTGCTACTTTGCGCTGAATTTTATTTATCTATTTCTTTTTGTTTTGTAATTATCTTATATTTAATTAACTTATACTTGAACGGTCTATGAACTGATTATATTAAATTTTGAAACAAATCTATAAATTTGGTTTCCAGAAAATGTACCGAATTTCATTCATGTTATTCAAAGCGATTTTTGTTTATCTCCGTACTAGACAAACGGAAAAAATCTATGTTTTTCGAACAAGAAGTGAGCTCAGAGATAGGTCAAAATTTCGAATTCGAATTTGGTTAATTACCATTACCTTTTCCATACTATGTAGACGAGAAAGTAAAAGATAGTAAACCTATATTGAAAATGCGCATATAAAATTTCTTGCTTCAGGTATTTTTGAAATAAATTGAACAACCACCTGCGTTAGAGAAGATCTTTGGAAATACAGTATTCTTTTCACTCACTTTTTGCATAATATGTTTTATTAAAGGAAGATAAGATTTTATTTATACCTAAGCTATCTTCTCTTTACTCTGAAGATTATTCCTTCGTTTGTCAAGAACCTAATGCTACATGGGCATCATCATATATTTAAGATGAATTTCAAAATTTTCTAATAAATTTGTAAAGAAATTTAACTTTGTTTAACCCATTCCTTTTTTCTTCGACAATCATTGCCATTTTTCTTGATATTTTAATATTGTTACGCATATACCAAAGAGGTAATGAAGTATTTTTTCCTTATTAAAAGAGGGATGACGAAAGTATGAGTACTTTCCTTGGACCAGTGAGTCATTTAAGCAAAAGCAATGTATAAAAGTGAAATAAAAGGCATTACGTGCAAATTCTATTTGAGAATCTTCCTTGAATTATGGGAACAAACTCTAACTTTTGGTACAACTTTGATATACCCCCCAAAAATTACGCGCCAAATCTGGCATTCCCTAAGGACTTTTTAGGGTTGCTGTTTCTAATTTTGGTGTTGCCAATTTAGGTTTTTTCAGCAAGAATCCATCTTGGCGAGAAAAAAAGGCGCTAAAAACAGGCATTTTGCTTGGCGAGAAAAAAAAAGTTGCCAAATTTCCGATTTGGTGGGGTATATCAAAATGGTTCCTATTAGTGACATATAATCGAGAGTATGTACAGGTTAAACTTTTATTTCTTTTCAAATTGTTAAAAAATATATAAAAGTTAGATATTATATATAAAAAAAGATATTATGAAATTGCAAAAATATTGATAGTGCGAAGAATCATGGCAAAATAAAGCCAAGGCAAATATTTTCAAAATAAAAGAGACAGAACTTCATGTGTCTGCAAACTACCAGCATAATTGGAGCCAAATATCGAAATCCCACTTCACTACTCAGAATTGCATTCTGTAATCTGATTTTCAAAAAGACTTTAAAGCAGTGATTCTCAACCTGTGGGGCGCGCCCCCCTAGGGGGGCGCGAGCATATCCAAGAGAAAATGTTATTTAAAAAATGTTTAAGTGACTGAAAAAAAAGAGCACACCAACACATACAAAATAAAATACATTTCGACATATTTAATAATTAATTTATTAAATTAAAACAACTTACTAAATTAAAAACAAATTTAATAATTATTAGTGACTTCCTTGGGCCTGTCTTGCAGAGCAAAGTTTTTCGATGGAGGGTTTAATATTAGAAATAGACACTCTTAGTTCTTTTTTTATATTTAGCTGAGATCTATATTTTGTCTTCAAAGAAGCCACCGCAGAAAATCCAGTTTCACAAAGGTAAGATGTTGAAAATAGTAGTAGAATGCGAAATGCCCTTGTTCTTAGTGCAGAAAACTCATCATCCACTCCTGCCCAAAATTCAAAGGGTGATTTATTACTAAATTGTCTTTTGGTTTCGCAGCTTGCCGTGAAGTCTATGAAGGTTTCTGCATCTTCAATTGAGGGTCCTTCGGAAGTATTTTGAAATGGATCCCTCACTCACTTGTAACTTGATATCAGTTTGTCCTCAGCAAGAAAGTACTTTTTAAAATTCTTTGCTAGCATTGCTAAATGACTTTCAATGGTTACAAAAACCACTTTTACACGTTGTTCTTCAGCCTTGTAAGTTTTAATATAATCATTCAAATTTGCAAACAATGTTACATTTTCCTGCTTTAAATTTCTGCTCCACAATTCGTGGAGCAGAAATTTTCAGCAGCAGAAAGGAGCAGAATTCGTGGAGAATCAATATCCTACAGAAAGCATTAACTTTATCACTCGTATCCAATATATGTGTATTTGCTCCTTGCAGTTGAAGCTTCAATTTATTTAATTTCTTGAATATGTCGACCATATAGCTCAATTTCCTCACAAATAAACTATTGCGAAAATTCTCAGCTTCTGGTCTGTTTTCCTCTTCTAGGCAAACGGCAATTTCTTCTCTTATTTCATAAACACATTGCAAAAATTTCCCTCGTGATAACCATCTTGCCTCGCAATAAATTAGTAACGCTGAATGTACTGCACCCATGTCTTTACAGAGTGAGGAAAAGACTCTTGATTTCAGGGGTCTCATTTTTATATAATACACTACGGTGACAACCGTAGTTAAATTCAAACCAGGACTCTTTTCTTTGGAAGCCAAAGCTTCTGTGTGGATCATGCAATGTGTCCAGACGCACAGTGGCGATTTTTGTTTCACAAGTGCTTGAAAACTTTGGAATCTTCCTGACATAGAACGAGCACCATCGGTGCATATTCCGACGCAATTTTTCCATTCTATGTTTGCCTCGTTCATAAAATCATTTAAGATAGCAAATAATGCGAGTGCTGTTGCTTTGAGTTCTATTGGTTTGCAGAAAAGTAATTCTTCTACTACTGACAAATCATCGCAAAATCTAACATAGGCAATGAAATGAGCATCTTTATTACTATGTTGCATCATCGAGTTGTATTGAAAACAAATTGTCACGTAAAATTGACAAAAGTTGACACTCTACATCTTCAGCTATATTAGCAATTCGACGGGCAACAGTATCAGTTGAAAGAGGTATATACTGCAATTGTTTTGCAAAATTATCTCCAAACCTAATTTCTACAATCTGAATTGCGGCAGGCAAAATAAGCTCTTCACCAGTGGTGTGAGGCCTTTTACATTTGGCTATTTTATATGAAATTTTGTAAGAGGCAATTAAAGCTTTTTCATTCACAGACAAAGTTTTTTTAAGCAATGAATTTTTTTTTCATATGATTTTAATTTTAATTCGCAGAATTCTCTGTGTTTGTTTATGTACTCACTTTGAAGCGTTTCCAAATGTCGTTTAAGTTTATTAGGTTTCATGTTGTCTGCCACCAACATTTTTAAGTAAATGATACACAGGAGCCTTTCTTCTTCATTTACTTCAGTACAAGTGAACACAAAATTTAAGTATTCTTGAGAATATTTTCTTGATTTTATTTTCGGAACCACACTTGGCTGTGTACTTGTTGATGCTTGTCTATCGTCTAATGCTCGCTTACGCCCTCTTAAAAATTTATCCACGATTCTGCATTAGCCTGCTGCTGTGAATATTTAATGCGGGGAATTGCAATTACACGAAAATATATACTATAACATACACATTCAGAATAGATTCAATAGCGATAGATGGATCGACTCGAATGAGATTGTCTGGAATTGAAATTGGCGTCATAGAACTTTCTCCCTCTCCCTATGAGAAAATATTTGTTCACATCTGCGCATGCTCCTAACTTACTTTTAAGTTCAGCAGACAAATTCCAGACAAATCGAAATTTCTCGCGAAACCGTTAGAATGCAAGACATGGGGGACGCAAGAGCAATAAAAAGTCAGGATTTTTCAATGCAGAGACTCGGTGTTGCAAAATGTCAATAAATTTCCGTATTCTTGGTCATTTGTAAAGTTTGAAATTAAGGTTGTAAGCTTTAGCTCCAAAATACTCAAAATACATTATTATTGTGCACATTTTATTGTATGCGGTGGGGAGAGGGGGGGCGTGATGAAAATTATGATTGAAAATTGGGCCGTGAATACTAAAAGGTTGAGAAACACTGCTTTAAAGGCTTAAATTTTAAATTTCGGATGTTTTCAAGTAGTGGATTTCACCTTAATTTAGAGTAATGTTCATTTAAGTGAAGTCAGTCGCAAAATCAATTGCTAATCATATTTTAACAAATATAAAATGCAGGAGATGTAAATCAAGTCTTGCAAATTGAGTTATCATTCCAAATATTTTTAAATATTGCACTTTTTCACAAGACTCATAAAAATAAATCATGAAACTAAAAATAAGATAATAGATATATCGTGACGAATTACGTCTCGATAGTAATAAATTTGTAAAATCTGTCGTAAAACTGTAATTCCAATTTTTTTTTTTCTTTCTCTATCTTATATTTATTCACGATGTCTATCTGAAAGCAATGGTTATTCGAAACATAGCGACTAGAAAGAGAATCTGTATCAATTTCTTTCTTATTCTACTTTATTCGATAAATTATAAAATTAGAGCAAATGAAAGTATTGAGCGAGGATAGAGCAATTGAAAACAAGATGTTTCGCATTTTCTATGGAGGTTCACATTTTCTGTTTATATCCCGCAGAAGAAAAACTCAATGATTTTTATCTTAACAACTTTTACAACATTTTTGAGGTTTTAAGGAATGTAGAAGTCCTTAATAACTTACCTGAATAGAAGAAATACTTTTAAGCGTTTGAAAATCAAGATATTATTCCGAATTAATAACAGCTCAAAAGACTAATGCTGAAACTTCTCAAGATGGCGGAGGTAAGACGCTTTCCGATGAAGAATCCTAACAGTAATGATTTTGAACATTCTTTAGATTAAGTGAAATGCATTGTTTAAAGGCAAATCCGAACAAAGCATAAAACAGTACTACGTTTGTTGTAGTTCATTCTTTTTCTAACAATGCTTTTCATTGTTAAAAATTTTTGGTCATTTAGTTCTCAAATGGACATTGACTACATAGAAATTGACTTTTAATGAAATGGTTAAAATTGAACAATTTATAAAAATAGGAATTTCGTTATGAGTTCGATTAAAAGGCCCGTAGCACTGTCACATTTTTGCAATGGTTGAGATATTAATCAGCCTTTCTATTTTGGTCAATGATTTCTTAATCTTCATATTTAAGAGTTATCCTTTGGTGAGGTGACATAATTATGCTTTTAAAGTATTACCCATTTACAGAGAAATATTTACAAAAAATTAGTCATCTTATAAAATTTTTATTTCTAATTTTCTCACGAAGAGAATTTCGCACGAAATGAGTTTATTAAATTCAATTACACTTTCCTGCTACAGAAATGTTTAAGATTATCTGTGTATTTATCTTGTTATATATATAATATAAAAGTATAGGAAAACTGTCAATTTATTGTATTAATTCGTCGTTTATTATAGCTTTTTTAAGATTTCTTCATTTAACGCTTCTTAATTTGATTCCTGAATTACATTATAACATTTATTGCAGAATCCTAAATAATTGCTTGTGCTATACCACAAACTATATTAGCTTTTTAAAAAATAACGTTATACAAAAGTCTTATTCCCTTGGTACTGTGATATTTAATAAGATTTAAGGACATTCAGGATAAAACATTTTCATATAAAAGCAATAAATTTTCTTTCATTTCACAACTAAGTAGGTCGCTAATTTCTAATTTGTAGCTTAATTTTAGAATTATTTCATTTCAACTATGAATTTTTTTTTCGATAAGACATTTCTGCTTTGAATATTTATTCTTCTTCCTTTCTACTATTTAGGTTCATTTTGCTTCAAGAATTTTTCAAAGCACCGAAATAAAATTAAACGTATAGATAAAAAAAATAGAATGTTAGTTGTCATCTTATTTTCTTCATTTCGGAACGATAAATTAAAAAAAAAATTAACCAATAAATCCCCAGAAGAATGTAGTTTTAAGTTACTAATTTTTAAAAGTAGAATGGTTAAACTGAAATAGAAACGGAATTGAGCAGTAATTTTTCAGTTGCATGACGTCTGTTACAGTTAGTCGTGTAAACTTATTCTATAGCTTTTCTTCAAAATAAGTAAATAAAAATCGAAAACACATTTTTTTGCCAAACTTACATATATAGTCATATTGATTTTGTTGATGCTCGAGAAATAATATTACTGTCGTATTCAAAGTATTTCAAGTGATTGGTCTAAAATAGTTGAAATTATATTAAAGTTGCTAAATACTCTATGAGACTTCTTACCATAAAAGATGATGAAAGAATCGCCAATCTTTCTACCGTGCTTTATTTCTGTACATTATTGAATGAAATCGAACAGCTTTGATATTCATTCATATTCACACACACAAATAGTCTGTCACCAAATTTTAGCAAAATGCCCGAAAATGGCGAGTAAGACAGCAAATGCGCCCCAGAAAAATTGCCAAACTCGCAAGGCGCCAGATAACTCTACATCAAAGTTTAGCTGACGAAATTTCCTGAATATAGGAAAATGACATTTTTCAAATGGATTAAGAATTGTATCAAATAGTAACATTTGTTATTAATTTATACATAAAATCTCATAAATGCATATGTTTTTTAAGTATATATAGAGATTTATTGAATTGTTTTCACAATAGAAATAATGTAATAGTGTATTAATCACATTCCGGTGATAATAGAATAAAATCTATTTCCACGATTATAGAATCTTCCGTAACTAATGCTCGACACTGGCATTGGTTGATATTTAAAGCCCATTAGTTATTCAACTGATGAACGATTGCAGAAGTTAATAATAAGAGTTGCCAACATAGAAGAATTTTAATAATGTTTTCCGTGACTTATCTTCCAATATTATGAGACAAATATAAGTTTTGCCTCAAGATTTATGAGAAATTTGAGTGACCTTAAGTCGTAAAATATTTATTTATCCTGCTGAAGAAGCGTCAGCGCTAAATTGTTTAAGCAAGTATTTCGTTCATCATTTTGCTCTCATTTTTACAAATGTTCTTTTAAGTTAACAAAAATAAAAACCTTTACATATATTCTTCATGCTAGTGTTGTTTGGATAGCTAAATGAAATGGGTGGTTTTTTCTCTAACCACTTCTGTTATGCTTTATTTGAAATTTACAACAAAAAACCATAAATTCTTCTTGTTGAAATAGATATATTTTTAAAGAATTTTGTCTTTTTTCGGTTCCTATAATTAGTTCATACTCTCCCTGTATATACATATTTATTTAAATATCTTATTCAACTTTTCAATAGTTAATAAAACACTTTTTTCCATCCGCTGAAGTTCAAATACATTTTTTAAACTTAAAGGATAACACTTGATGTTAATTAACTTTCATGCATTAAATAATTAATTAAATTCTTTCAGTAATTTCGATTTGGTATCCAAAGGGCTTCCAAGTTTATCTTTAAGCTCTGAAATTACTGACGCGAAACCCAAGAACAAATGATATAAGATAGATAGATATATGAATAATATAAGGTAACTATTAGGATTTGAATTTGATAAGTTTTTATAAATTACCAGTTTCAAATTTGAATTTGCTCTGAATTGATTAAAACAAAAATTTGTTAATCGAATTTCTTATAAATTTCTTACTTTTTCTGAATTTATTAAAATAAAAAATTGACAAAAAACTATATTTGTAGCCATTAAACTCCATACCAGATTTTATACTTTTAAGTCACTCCTTTTTTAAATTATAGCTTTTACATGTTTCTGAAAGTAAAAGCTGACCAATAGTCAGCCAGTTGAACTTTTCTCGTAATTTGACATGTACACTATAAATGTTAAATCAGTGATTGAGGATATAAATCTGTCTCTCTTCGTTTTGTAATTATGGTTCTAAATTCCTATGAACAAATTTTGCACCAAATTCGGCAGTAATCAGCATATTTGGCATAATGACAGTATATAAAATTTCACCCATTTATCTGAATACCTTTATGAGTTACTTTTGTCACAGACAAATAGATGGACTTTTTCCAAAATTGTGTATTTCGACCGCAGGGATGTCTAAAAAGGGAAGATTTATGAAAATCTCGAGTTCAAGTTTTTTGACAGATTAAAATTCATCTGTATTATGTATACTAAAAGGTAAACAGTAGATTGTAGGGATAATTTTATAACATAAGCAATGACAATTTTATAACATAAACATAAACAATCTGAATACTTTATTACGAACAGACTAGTATTAAGTTAGCAAAATATTAATTTGCTGGAAGAATGTGAGGATGGTTCCTTTCTTTTCTGATTTGAAATTCGCCATAGTAAAAATGCAGAAGTCTATTTAATTAATTTAGAATTTTACAAAATATGTTATTTATTCATGATTACTCAATTTTTTGTCACAGTAATAATACAAACACATTTTTTATGTTTCGACACATGAAAATATTAAAATTATATTTAATCCTGCATTGATAAGGGTTCATGGATGTTGCAGTTGTATGGCGATATAAATAATATTTCCTGCATCATTAAAACATGTGAATACACCTTTATACTCATATGTTGTTGCATCAAATGGATGCTTTAAAATGAGCATATCCCTGATAATAAAGAATAAGCGAACAGTTGATAATATGATTTTCACCTCAACGCTCAGGAGAAGGTTTTTCCCGAGGTGCAGGGAAGATTTCATCTGTATACATGCATATCCAACAATTCTCTCTCATAATTATCCACATAACATTAATTACGACCGTCCCATATTTGGTAATACGTCCGTCGTCCTGTCAATTCTCGCCAAAATGCGCCAAATCTTTCGCTATCTTTTCACTAACATTCGGCGATAATATCGGGTTTGGCGAAAATGATCTCAAGAAACCATTCATGAAAAGTTGATTAAAAAAAGGCACTACAGACATATAGATATATATGTTTAACAAAGAAATTATTTTTAAAATATGTCTACATGTTCTACAACGATTTCATCAAATACCAATAATACATCAGAACGATAAAAAAAAGGATATGATAAAAAAAAGAACACAAGAGAGATGATAAAAAAAGAAACACAAATCTAAGCATTTAGTAAAGATAAAAGAATCAAAATCTGCCAAATGTGCAAGAAGATTTGCTGAGAAAAAAGATCGAGACATTTTAAACTGTCTTATGAATAGAAACCCTACTAAACAAGAGTTTTTGAAGGATTCGGTTCAAAAAACGAGTGAAGAACAGGACAATGATCCACTCCTTAAAATGCATCTGTTTGATAATGAAATGCTTACCAGCAACGGCAAAGTCCTTCCCAATCGACCTTAGTATTTTTCTTCCCCTTTGTGCTTTTGTCCTTCTGTTACAGTCGGTGTCTTCTTTTTGTTGTTGTTGTTTTTTCTTTTCCCGTCATGATTTTCGAAACAAAAATACTGAATTAAAGGATCTTATAAACAAACATCATCCCGCATTTCTTGCGTTGCCTGAGACTTACCTCATGACAGAGAAACATAATATCCCTCATTATAAAATTTACAGCAAGCCTCACGTCCAAGAACGCGTTTCAAGTGATGTTTCAATACATGCAGCCAATGACGCCCCTTCGATGCATCTGGCTCACCCTGCAGTCTGTGGCTTTACGTATTCAGATACAATTCTCAATTACCGTTTTCAACTTTTACTTACCTCCAAATGAAAATGTCAGTCAAATAGATCTTAATAATTTTATTTAACAGCTTCTACCTCCTTTTATAATTATAGGCTATCTTAAAGGCCATAGTCCTTATGGAGTCGTTCCGATAACAATGCCAGTGGTCTGCAGATGAAACAATTTCTTTCAGATAATAATTTATGTCTCTTAAATTCCGATGAAAAAAACATATTTTCATTAACCCATGAGTATATTTCCTTTCAGCTGATCTTGCAATTTGTTCTCTATTGCGTTTTTTGAATTTATCAATTGGCAATAACTTGTATAACAGTGATCATTTCCCATTAGTTATAACTGACAATAGATGATGCAAATAGTAATTTTCTGCCATCTAAATATATTTTAATTACAAAACACATCCAAATATTTGAAAGAAAAATCTGTTGTAAAAAATAATTTCTTGATAGTCCCAAAATTAGAGATTGAATAACAATGAAAAATTATTTTGAACTTCGAAATTTACATTTATAAATCAAATGAAATATCAAAGAAACATTCACTTGAAATTTGGCTTTGCGTCACATTGATACTAGTAACATAACAAAAAAAAATAATCGAATTACATTAATAATCACCTTCAGTCTTTCGCTTCAATGTCAGGTAATTATCACTCTAAGAATCAGGAAATTATTAAAACGAGCTCGTTTCGCTGACTTTTCTAAAATAATCATCTTGCACTGCTTGTTTTCTAATTCTAAATTCAAGCAAGTTATTGCTTATAAATATTTTTATAAGCAATAACTTACTCGATGTTCCATAAATTATCAAGAATACAAAGAAAGATGTTCAGACAAAGCAACACAACTACATAATTGAAACTAAGGCCAGAAATACTACTCACACTATGTAGATTTAATCAATTTTGATGAGGATTTCATAAATTTTTCTTTAGAATTTAGTTTATTTTTATTGAAATTTAATATCTTTTATCGATCGTTTTGAATGAGGATTTATTTTAAATTTTCATTTGGAACTTAACATGCATAAAGTTTCAATTTTAATTTCACTGTAATTTAGTTAACTGATGAAAGAAATCTTGAAATAAATGTAATATTTTCGAAACTTATCGGTTACTTTGTATAAACTTATTATAAATTTTAATTTTGTTCTTTTGTGAGATCATTGTTATGATTTTGATTATTATTATTTTGCTGAAAGATTTTATTAAAGTCAGTTTTTTTAAGCAACGAAATAGAAATGATTTTTATTTAAATAATATTTGATGCATAATCAAATGAAAATTTCATTCGAAATACCTTTAATTTATAATATTTTTTTTTCATTATGTGAACTTCCTTTGCCTTAAAAACTATCTTTAAAACAGATTGATTAACCCTGGAATCTACAGGACAAAAAAGGTTGAAATCAAGGTACCATACTCAGCTCAAATGTATTTCGTGGATTTTTAAAATTCGTGTGAGAAAAAGATTTTCAAAACTTTAATTGTGATTATAACAAAGTAAAGTTATTCAAATTGCTATCTGATTTCTTGATTATCTAAAAGGAAGACTCAAAGACATATTTTGGAATGTGTCAATATGAGTTACAAGTAATTCAAAATAATTATACTAAGTTTTACTTTAAATGTGGATCATTATAATTTAGTTCGAATTCAAACTTCTAATATTGTTTTGAAATGTAGATAAATCTCATATTACTAAATAATCCTTATAGTACAAGCAAAGCCCGAAGTTATAATAATCCTATTTATTATATTATTAATTATAAAAGGTAACTTGAATTTTATATCTCCTTCAAATACATAAAATTATTCATTAGTCCAATTTAATAAAATTTATGAACTGAATTAATTTCACTATTTCCTATATTTTCAACTTTCATATAATTCAATATAATTTCCTGAACCTAAAAACTTTAAGCTATTTCACTTTCATACAAAATATAAAAAGAATGTGAAATATTTAAAAAAATTATATTTCGTATGCAAAATATATAATAATTAATGTAATCATTAGAAGAAAAGAATTCGAGAATTTGATGACTCTCTATGTTTTAGACTCCTTGAATCTGAAAAAACATAATTTTGGAAGAATACTTTTCTGTCTTATAGCACGATATATAAACAAACTAGTTAAAATTCCAAATTATTATTAATTACAATTTCAAATTTTAATTAATTATAATTCCGAAGTAAAAATCTAAATTATAATCAAATTAAATTTAAACAATTAACTTTTAGATATTAAGTACTACATTTTAGTGAGTAAGGTAGGATAATTTTTACAACCGTATATTTGTAATTAATTTAAAATTTATTAAATTAATGTAATTAATTAAAAAACTTTTCCCTAAGTAAGTACTTATAACTTCATGGATGATATGGATATAACCAAATTTGTACATTTATTTTACACTTTGAGCGAAATTTTTAAAGCGGAAGTCTGTCAAAACACAATTTAACACTATTACTTCGAAATGAAGACAGGCGATAACAGTTTTCAGATCTAGAGCAAAGAGATCTATCAGATTTGAAATAAAATTAACCAAAAACTGGGCCCTTCCCTATTTTCACAAGTATGTTTTCATTATAAAGCAAAATAGTAATGATTGAAATATATAAAATTTTATATATTTCGTAATTTTATGACTACAATTATAATTTTGTTTTTAATTTTGGTTTCAATTAATTGAAAAATTAATTCAATAATATTCACAAATAATTTTTACGTATTATCCAATAAATCCCAGAAATTAATAGAAAAATGTATTATAGATTCAATAAAAATGATAAATTATCGGTTAGCAAAAAATATATTGCATATCTATTGCCTTTTGATACGACACAAAAATACAAGGGTTACTGAAGTCAATAATTTTAAGTGAATAGAAATGGGAACTGTTTTTATTTGACAAAATTCGAAACAGTTTGAGGAAAACCACTCTTGTTAGTAAGCATAGTTTAATCTGAAGCAATAACATTTAACTCAAATGAAAAAAAAGTAATATATTTGACGCATATAAAAATTTAAGTATTTATCTAGGCATAAATATGTTATGTTTTGATTCTAAAGTAAATAAAAAAAAAATTGGAAAAAAATGGTGACTCTATGTCATTTTCTTTCCCACACTCCCTCATTGAAATCCTCCAGGAATTTCTTGTGTTCTAAGGAAGGCCAAAAATAATTCTTGCTTCCGCTATGAAGTGTTGAAAACTCTTTTCAGGAAATTATTTTAAATATTGTTTTTATCTCTCTCGCTTTCTTCTGAATGTTCTTATCTGTACGAATGTAAGACTTCCGAGAAATAAAGTTTTGCCGAGAACTCGGTTATTTGAATGGGAAGAAAAAATATATATATTCCGCATTCTTTCACGAATTTTACTTATTTATTTAGCTTGGAATTGCTTACTTCTTATTCTGTTTATTTCTAACACTTCTAAAGCACCAAGAATTTCAAAAGTATTCAATATTTTTAGAATATCTTTGACTTTTAGGACTAGGTTAAACATAGGTTATAGTTAATTTATACTGCTATTTGATGGAATAATAGGAAAGGCATGCATCTTCTGGATAATGGTTATGTAAAGAAAACATTCTGAGATTATATAAAGATAGGAAACATGTAATGTATGCATTTTGCTTCTTACCATTGAATCTGAATTTTTCTATAGTCAATTTTATTACACCAAATATGGGGAAATTAGTTTTGTGTTGCATATCTTTATCTGTTCATTCATAAAAGAACAGCAGCCTGTTTTCAGCTATTTTTAAAAAGCACTTAAAAATTCAAATGTTTGCTTTCAATTAAAATTTTTAATAATTATCTTAATTTAAGATAAGTTTACAAATAAATTTTGCTGCAATTTATAAAAAATTAATCATTTACAACTCTATAAATGAGAAACATAAAATTGCATATTATTTTAAATAATAAATAAAAAGTAAAAAAATTCTGGAATATTTTGCAACACTTTTAAGAAGCTAAAAAAATGAGAAATTAAGCACATTATATCCAATGGATCACTGTTTAATACTGTAAATATATTTGAAAGCTCTTGAAGGGGATATGAGAAGAGCGATCCCAAAAAAGTTTACAAGGCAAACGAAAAATGCTTTATTAACATTTCGTTCATTCGACCAACATATCTTGAAAAATTCCCGACAGAAGAGTAAATCCATAAAAATGTACTAAATATTTAAATTTAAAAAATTGGAAATTGGAAATAAGAGTATCATTTCTATGAAAAGGAAAGCTGTTATATAGGACATTTGAAGAGGTTTGATTAATATATGTACCAATAAGCAAAAGGACATTTGAAGAAGCTTGATTAATTTATGCACAATTAAGTACTAAATAAAGCAAAAGAAAAGTTTGTATCGAAGGAAAACAACGAAAAAATGAGTTATTGTAGCAGTATAAATTTAAAAGTTAGATGTAAATTCTCAGTGGATCAAAAGCTGATCTAGTATGAATTAGTATGAGAGTCCAAGAGATAAACTTTATATAATGAATACGGGATAAGCTCCTGGAAACTTTCTGATATGCTGTCCAGTAGTGATCTATCCTCCGCATAAATTGGTGGGTCTTAAATAAGGCGCCAAATATCAAGGGTGATATTTGTAAACAATAGTTATGAAATATAATTACTTGGTATGAATCTACCATTTTTCTGAACTGACCATGAAAGTATGTAATGTGCACAACTGTGTGAAAATCTGCTGGCACTAAAATTTGACAAGACACAACAGCTTTAATCAGGATATAATATACTGAATTCCGTTAGTTCAAGTACTTGAGCTATGGGTTATTGCATCTATATCCAATGAGAAAGTACAGACCAATTGGCAGTCAACAGTCTAATCGATTTTGTTCAAAATTTCATAAACATTTGTATTTTAGATGCTAAATTAATTTACCAAATTTTAATAAGCGAAATTTCTGCATTTTGTAGTTATTGAATTATCTTGTAATTGTTCAATTCATAAGGTTATTTTTTTTTGTCATATTCATAGTGAAACTGACAGATACAGTGACAGACATAACGCCAGAAATTTGAGGAAGTAGATTTGGAGTTAAGTAATTCTTAGACGTGGGAATTGTCTAAATCTAGAGCTCAGCCTTTGAAGAGTAAAATATTTTCTATACGTCGAGTACAAGCAAGTAAAAAGTGTCTCATACATTTTAAGTTTGAAGACTCTTTTCACTGAAAGCATTCCTTCACTACTTCAGTAATTTCCTTTTTGCAGAGATTAACTTATGAAATTTATGACATAATTATAGAAATAAGATGATGCTATTCGAAATTATACTAGTAGAAGTTGGTAAACTTTATATATAAAGATCTAAACAAAATTAAAATGCGTTTCATTTAACGTTGTTAGCAATGAATCTCATTTCAATAATATTGTTACAAACCTGTAATTTTGCTTCCTAGCATGAGTAGTGTCATCATAAGAAAGACTGTGTTACAGTCGAATGTAATGGATGAATCCGGATACAGAATCATTGATCTCCAAAGCTTGGCGACAAACTTGGCGATTTGGCAACGACTTTGGCAATTGATTTACAGTAATCTATATTGGATACCTCCGGATAACGAATCATTGATATCCGGAGCTTAGCAAAAAACTTGGCGATCATTTGGTGACAAAATGTATATCTTTGAGTATTTTGTCGATCTGTAAATTAGGAAGCAAAATATGTCCAGATACCTGCTGATTGGCCAAGACACTTCTAGCCTTGCCTCCCGGGAACTATAAAATACAGCTTTCAAGCTTTTCAAGCTTTTGTGATTTTGAAGCGGTGGTCCTGAAATTGAACGATGGTGGTGAATAGTAGTCGGCGTCACCAAAAGAATTCCGAAGTAACGGCAGAGTGCTGAATTTTTGTGTGCCTAATCTTTTTCGTAGCCCGTTGTGTGAAATAGTCAGTCGACAGCTAAACGAAAAGAATCAGAGGAGTAGTTCAGCCGTCTGGAGAGAACGTAGAGTGGAGTTTGGAGGATCCCCTTTCCTGCTGAATCCTGTCTGACTGCTTTGTGTGCTGTGGACATTGTTGCGTGCCGTTGTGTGTTCATCTATAATGTATATAGTTGTCTGTAAATATTTTTCGTCTTTGTGATGTTCTGTCTTCGTGTAAATAAAAGTCATCTTTGTGATATTCTATATAACAGAGACCCTCTTTTGATAGTGAAAAAAGATTCTCTTTTGATCATATAACAGAGATTATCTTTTGAAATTTAACACATACTTATCGAAAAAGATACTGTTACTCGAAATTATATTAAGAGAAATTGAGAAACCTTATATAAAAGATCTAAAAAATAGATGATTAAAATGTGTTTGATTTAACGTTAGCGCTTAATCCCATTTCAATTATATTTTTCTTTAAGGCGTATATTCTTTTTTGGCTTTACGTTGTTCCTTAATAA
This sequence comes from Argiope trifasciata, assembly GCA_026543055.1. Taxonomy (NCBI): domain Eukaryota; kingdom Metazoa; phylum Arthropoda; class Arachnida; order Araneae; family Araneidae; genus Argiope; species Argiope trifasciata. Next base: position 247,677 of record JAPMOQ010047565.1, on the reverse strand, counting down.
ACAGCTAGATGAATTTCTTTTTATCGACTGTTTTTAAAAAGTCACACTATTATATTTCCCATCCAATCATTTAAGAGAAGCATGTAGCAGATTAAAAAATCAATTTGCTCCTTTTTATATTTCACAAAAAATGCTTTTTATTGAAACTTAAAGGAATAGTTAAAAAATTGAACAATTGGTTAAAAATAAAAAATATAATCCATTTATGGATCAAAATTGCCTTTCATATAAAAAATATTAACTGGTTAAGATTTCTAAGTTTCTGAATCAGTTTGATTGCAAAACACGATGATAATGTTTATTGTATGATAATATATCTATTTATACTCGTACATTTAACTTTATAGGTACTTTTTTCAGGCGTTTAATACTAATTATGTATATAATAAAAATTCGCTGTAATAACTGAATTTCTCTATGACGCTTAACAGAAATTTTTACGTACCTTAAGGTAGGATTTAAGAGATTGATGCTCAAATATTGGTTCGATAATTTGCAAAAATTTATGCATCTTTTGTTATTTGAAATACCATATTTAATATAATATATGACAAATTCTGGAAGATGGATATTTGTAGAAACAATCTAAATACTTCGTATTGAAGACTAGAAAGAAGAAGAAAATTTTTGTTTATTACAAAGAAAAATGATATGTTTTGATAAACATTCTCTCAGATCTTTTAGGGATATGAGTATGAAAGATTTAAAACGTATCCATGTTTCTTTATAAGTTGAGAAATAAAAGCGTTTTCTTGATTTTTAAAATCACAACTTATCCAAATGTTAATAATTTCAGCTTATAATTATGTTTAAATTACCATCATATGCATAGTATAAATGAGGAATCCTGAAGTCTGGCTCTGCCAGATAAAAATCACCAAGCGTTGCAATTACAGAGAATAGCATTGCTATATTCTCCTCAATTCGGAGCAAATTCGAAATAAAATATGATATAAAAATTATTTATATATGTTTCGTTTTTTTCCCTTGATATTTTGTGGGAAATAAGGCTTAATGCAATAAAAAAATCACGTATCTTACTTCCTTTAACTTAAAAAATGTTATTAACTAAGGTATTTTCAGTTTCAAATCCTTGTCGATCATTTATTGACATAGAAATTTGAGTTATTCAGAAGAACTCAAGAATTCAATATTTCGATTTTCTCTATCAAGCTTCAACTCCCTAGGACCAATATTCAAAGCATTTCCGATACATGAAAAAATGAACTGTATTTTTTATGTCCTTTCTACAAAAATCATTTTTTTCTTATAACTCTTTGGTAAAGAATGAAACAAATGTGATCGAAGCATTTCTATGCAGCATATGTATATTCCTTTAAGATAAAAAATCGTCATCCATCGCTGTTCAAACGATATATTCCTCCAGACATGGTTGCCATAGAAAATTAAAAAGATGAAATTCAAGAAAAAATGTGCTTTAACTATGCTTCCTTTAATATACTAAACTCTTGATTTGATTTTAGTTTAATTTATATATTTACTATTCATATTGGATGCAAATTCTTGAAAATAATGTGCTTAGCAAAATTTCGAAACAGTTTAAAGAATGAAAACTCTAAACCTACCTTAATATATTTTAGGCAAGGAATGCTGTTTGCATGGAATTTTTTTCGCACATGTTGCTCCCCATTTTATTTTCAAAAGACAGTATTCTCCAACATACAGTTCTTATTTTTTCTTATTAGTTATGATGACATTCTCATACCATTTCCATTGTTAAAATTTGTTTCATGATTTTTACGAATGTTACTTATTTATTTGTTTCTTTTTGCAATATTCGATTGTTTTGTTCAACAATTTGATTTTTTTGACAACAATTTATTTGCTTGTTTCCATATGTAAATTGTTTCGATATGCCATGCATTTAATTAATTATTAATTCTCAAGTCTTCTATTGCTTTCACTTATATGACAATGTTTCAGTATAATAATACGAATTATTCCTTTTCAGTGTTGTTAAGTTCAAAGTACCAAAAAAAAACGTTTTACTGATAGCTCTAGCTAGAGCTGAATAGAAACCTGTTAATTGTCGCCAGCTCGGAGAACTTATTGAGCTCTTGGTGTTGCTGCATTGTTTAATAGCGTTATGCTGTTTGTGTTGTTCCTTTCTGCAAGGGCTGTTTTGAGTACAGTTTTTCCGCTTCTATTGTATTCCATTTTTGTGATGAATGGAATGCTCTTATCGTTCATCCGGTCTAATTGATTTTCCTCCGAATACATAACAGACGAATTTTGCATAGCAATATAAAAGATACGCATTTTATGTAGTTGAAAATGCTAAAAAAACCTTTTGTATGTTTAATGTGTCATCCCGCTATATTTGTAGTTTTGACCGAATATGCTATTTGATACCACTCATACTACAGTTAGGCATCGATATTCTCAAGTAAAGAGTTCTGTCTTAATCGTCCAATGATTAATCATTTTATAAAATTTAAATTTTTATTCCTTTGATACAATTGTTTACAATCAAACTGTATGAAGCATCAATATATTGTTATGAGTGAAAAATTCATATTCAATAATTATCATCATATATCTTGTTTTCAATGTTTAAAAATCCAAATCCACTACTTTAACCTGTGTTTGTAGATTTGTAGAAATTAAACATTCTCTTAAATACAGGATTGCCAATCCTTTAACTTTCAGTACTGTGTAACTTAAGTACTATGCATTTTAGAGCAATCCTTTATACATACCTGGGCCTTTTTTCAGATATACAAGTTGAAAATATTATAATACTCACATATTTGACCATTTTATTCGAACTTATCATCTATCAATTTCTCTTATCGTAGTAGAGAAATAAATCTATATTACTATAATGGAATAATATATGTATTAATGGAACTAATGTGATTTTATATTTTCATTAATTCCTTAATTTTCCCAAGTCATAACTTACCGAAATTCCCGTTTAAAAATAAGATATAACGATGGTTGATATATTTGATAAAAAATATCCGCGTATAATTGTTAAGATATGAATATAAGTGAAAGAGATTTTAAGGTAGGTTCATACACTTGTCTTCCCTCCAAGTATATTTTCTTTATAGAACATGTATTTAAGTATTCAAAAGCACTTTATTTTCCTTTTTTTTTTTGATGAATTTTATAAGCAAAGTTTTAGTATCAATTAAATTTCAAAACATGTTAGAAAATTTTGGATTTTTAAATGTATTTAATATTTAGTTATTAGGTTAAGTAGGAATATTCATAAGAGTTAAGAATTATTGAATTTCCAATACTTAACGGAATATTTTAAAAGTTTTCCTGTATTCATTATCTATTTTTGGAGAATATCAATTTTTCCAGTGAGCAGTTATTCTTTTTTTTTTCAGAAGACTTTTGTAAACATGAAAGCTTCCTTATTGTTTAGACAATATATATTGGCCAAAATTAAAAGAACTGGTTGTTTGAAATAACTTACGACTCACGCAAGACTTTTGCCTCCGTCTGGCACAAGTCATCTGCATATTACAGCAAGGATAAATAACGAAAAAGAAAATGCTTCATAATGCCATTTTTCTCAATGAAATCTTTCATATTATTGGTTCTGAAAAAGGCAAAATATATTTTCGTCTGCTTTCACTATTATTTCCAGAAATTTATTTCAATCAGTTTCTTTAATTTTCCTTTATATTTCTCAACATCACAATAGTCAGACATGAAGGCATGTATCTTAAATATAAAATTATCGGAAAGCCTTATACCATATTCATAGCTATAAGAAAAAAAAAAGAAATATTTTTCACGTGGTGTTCTTTCTTTTTTTTTCAAATTTTGTAAGTTTGCAAAAACTGCTTACTCTTATCGTTTTCCAGTTTTAACGATTCTAACTCGTCAAAAATTTCATTTGCTTCTTTTTTGATTTAAGAAGAAAAGTTTATCTTAAAATTTTACCTGGAGGAATGTCTGAAATATGTCTGGTATTTCTGCTTTTATAAAAATGTACTTAACTTAAGAATCAACAAATGGTGACTTATCTTTCCTATTTTGAAAACCGAATTTTTTTATCGTAAATTTTAAGCTCAAAATAAAGTAAAGTTCATTTTATAATCGTATTCTTAGATTGAACCGGACATGTTTTTAAAAAAATCAAAAGTTTGATTTATCAAATATTCATGGTACTGTGTAAACTAAAAAATAAAATCATGTTAAATTAAATTTCTATGAATTATTTTCTTTATATTCTATCAGTTTTTATCATGGACGCAATATTCAGCTTCCCTCTTTTTTCGGTGTATTAAGAATTGGGTATTGTTATTTGGTTTTTCACTTCTTATAAGAAATTCTTTACAATTTTGAACAAATTAATTGTAAAGAAAACATTATTTTTTGAGTTAAATATGTGACTGCATTTTTATAGATGAAGAAAATGTGTAATAAAATATCTTCAGAGATTGTTAAATCATTTTAAAAGTTTTTAAAAAGAAAACATTATTCTTGTGTTTCACCGATACGATTTTAAAATGAATGTTTAATTATTTTGAACAGTCAACTTAGCTAAAGGAGTATTTTTAATATAAAATAGCCTATCAAAATTATAAATAAAAATAAATCTATTAGAATCGTAATTTATTAAGCACATAAATGTTCTGTTGATTGTTTCTAATGCAGTATCTTAAACTGCAGCATATTTGAACACAGATTTCAGTAGCACATTGCCTAGAAATATTTTTGCTTTTAAAAGTATAAATATTAACCCCTTCTCTTATAAAGTTTAGAAAAAAATTGCAAAAAATCATCGCATTTTTTTCACTAAATATAATTAAATTAAGCAACGAAGAACTAAAGCAAGAAGTGTTGAGTGATATAAACGATGCAAACATGTACTAATAAGTCACTTATTTTTAGAAAACTTGAAACTAACTGGCTTTAGCTGAAAAAGCAATGAAGACGATTGTTAAAAGAATTCAATTGCTTGTTTTCTAACAATATTTTACTATGTTGGGTAGGTTTGATGTAAAAATTCCGCAATAAAATTTGGTTTAGAAATTAGGTGTCATTAATTTTTGTCGAAACTGAATATGTAAATTCAGAGGTTTTAACCACTTTCCTTATAATTTTTTTGAAAAAACAATGTAAAAATGAATCACATCTTTTATTTATTTTATTACTAAATACAAGGAAACGAAACAAAACAAAATATGCAGGTTTTAAGTTGAATCTTAAAATTTTTATGCGTATAAAAGCATTTAGTTTTGATATTAGTTTACTATTCCGAGTTGAGGGCCGCGGTGGCCCGGTGGTAAAGTCTAGGCTTCAGAACCGGAGGGTTTCAAGTTCGAGACTTGATTCTAAAAAAGATCCGTCATGTGAGGAGGTCTCTTGCATGTTAAATCTGTTAGGCCAAACGTCCTCCTGCTGGCATGATGTGGAGAGGGGGGTGCCAGTTCAGGTGTCGTCCTCTTCATCTGACCATTGTTTCGAAATTACGAGGTTCGTCCCAAAATAGCCCTCATGTTGCTTTAAACGTGACGCTAATATAACTAAACTAAACTATTCCGAGTTATCAGGGGCGAATGAAAAAAAGTTAAATATTAGACTTTGTATGATAGTTTTTGCAATTTATGACAACAAAAAATGATGACATTCTGTACACTGGTATCTAGTCTCTTTCTTTACTGGTTTACATCTGGAGTCTCTTTTACTTAAGCGCAGATTATACTAGTTCGTTGGATTTGATTTTTTTTTCAGTAGCAGGAATCACTATGTAAAAATTCAGCACGTCCTCTATCTTGAGTCATCGATATTATTTTACTTTTTTTCATCACAACTTATCAGCATTTCCTAATGGAATGATAAGCACGTTACAGATTGGACACAATATTAATAAAAACCAAATCGGAAGATTACAAATATACAAATGAACTATTTAACTGAGAAAGGTTTTTACTAATTTTATAAATTAAATTTAATATATTTTAAGAAAAAAATTAAGGTTAATCCAGAGTGATCAGCAAGTAAGCCCTGATTTCAAAATTAAATATCTCTACAACAAAGATCGATAGAATTATGCGTTAAACTGCACGTTTATTAGCAAAACTGTAAAAATGCTGTATAAAAGTTTAGAAAATTTAGTTAACGTTAACAGATGGCTATAAAATCCCAATGCCCATAGACGCTTTCATTGTGACGTCAAAAAGAAAAAAATGACTCTCGATCTGACTCCTTGTGACTTCTTTCTGTGGGGAGCATTAAAAGACACTGTCTATAGAAACAATCCCGCCACTCTAGGTGAGCTTGAATCGTTGATTGGCGTTGCATGTGATTCCATTTCCGTTGAGACATTGCAAGATGTGATATCAAATTTCATTATTCGATTACGCCACTTCATTGTTTCGAACTGTGAACATTTTGAAAAAATAGTATTTTGATTGCAAAGACCGCATCACTTTATAGTTTTCTTTAAAGACTTCTTTCAGAGAAAGAGTTTTCAGCACAGAGCGCCATCTGTAAACAATATTTTCTATTTTTTGTGCACTATTTTTATAGTTTGGCTAATAAAGGTACAGTTTACCGCATAATTCTATCGATCTTTTTTGTAGAGATATTTAATTTGGAAATCAGGGCTTATTCGCTGTTCACGCTGTAAGTATATAAAGTTTTAATGTTCTCTATAAATTAACTATTTAATGGAGTAATATACATACCAATTTTATTAACTAGATTAAATTTTGACAGTTTAAGAAGGAAGTTAATGGGAACATATATATCAAAATTTGATGCTCTTCTTTCGAATTCAAAGAAATTAATAATTTAAAAATTAGCTGAATTAAATTTGTACATAATTGAGAATTTTTATTCGAAATTTAATAAACAGTATCACACAAACCATTATGGCTCTGGTAACTATTGATGAAAAATTTTTAATTAATAAATGGACATTTCGAATAGAATTTAGAAACTCGGGAAATATTCAGAATTATTTTAAATATTCCTATGCAAGACTATAATATTTTCTACATTAAAGAATGAATTCATAAACCAGAATTCTGTGTAGATGAACTGTAGAGTGTTTTGGATTTGAAAGGGCAAACTGCAAGTTTCGGACTCAAAACTAGAACATGGATCTCATTTTAGGATCGACGAAGTTTCCAAGTTTACTTGAAACCTACATGACAAAGCTATTATGTTCCATAGAGTGTAAAGCATCTATTCTTGGATTAAATTATTCAACAAATCAAAGCCAGGCGCGATCAGCTTTGAATTCTACCGTGCAGTGACCAGCTGTTCCTGTCTGAATACTTTCAACTGAACCACATTATCATCCTCTAAAATAATTTCAATTAAGTTGAATTTCTAAATAAATAGCTCATTTTCATTCAATTTACGGACTGTTTTATTTATATTTCAATTGTTTTCCAATAAGTAAGATTATGCTGTGCTAACACGTTTTCGAAAAGACAGATATCTCCAAATTAGAGTAAGAAAAAAAGTCAGATACTTAAAGTAATTAAACACTTAATTACTTAAATAATACGATATAAAGTATCAAATACATTAATTAAATTATTTGATTTTTTTCTTACTCTAATTGGGTGACATCTGCTATTTCGAAAACGTGATATTTTACTTATTAAATTAAGATTATGTAATACAACTGAGATAAATATGGATTGAATTATATTATGTTTGCTCTCTTCAAAAGTTTTAATTCGAATTTATTATTTCAAAAAGAGGAAATTCTATCACTATGTGGAGGAACGATAACTGTGTTGTTATACGTAACTGATGACAATTGGAAATTAAAAAATTAAAACATTTAACAAATTAACAATATATTATAAATAGTGTATATTTGAATTTCATTATCAATGTTATATAATGTTTTGTTCTGTTTTTATGGTTAAAACATTTTTATAATGAAATCAATGAATTAATAAATAAAGCTTTTAACTTCTGATGATACTGATATTTTGAAATCAAATAAAATTTGTCCCTAACAATTGATGCCATAAGGAATAGTTATAGAAAGAATGGTGGCTGGGTATATAAAGAATAGAATTTAACGAATTGAGGCTGGGGTGGCCTGGTTGGTAGGGTGTTAGATTCTCATGCCCTTGGTTGCGAGTTCGAGTGCCGTTAGCAGAAACCTCTGCCGTTTGTGTGGTATTTGACGCGAGTATAAATCTGTCATGGTTCCTTATAAATCATCCCTCTCTAGAGTCATACCACTAGTGGTACTAGATCAGAGGTGACAGTTCTCTGGTCCAGGTCTACATTACGTGGATGAGTAAATGAATAAACGGTGTGACGCGTGAGTAGTTAATTCGTACTCTTGGCCCTAGATGGCGCTATTGCAAAACAAAATTCTCAAAAAAAAAAAAAACTCGAATTTAATTACAATGGCTCTTATTCAACGGACATGTCAATGACAAGTGCCATTAGCAACAACAGAATATTTCTATTATTTTTATTCAGAATCATCATCACCACTAAGCTAATATGTTGAAATCAGTAGGTAATCCATAAATACTGCAGATATTATCAAAGGATTGCACTTAAGAACTGACCATGCGCAAATGTGACACAGCTTAAGCATACATCTTAGCTCAAAATACAGCGATTGCATACCATTGGACAAGGAAATAAACCATGGATAAAAATTTTAAAGACCATGAGCATAGTGATAATATGAATCATATATGATTATACATTACAGTC
>JAPMOQ010047565.1:196768-233986 GCA_026543055.1 Argiope trifasciata | reverse complement strand
TGATTGGTCCGGAAGGTTTAGCTCCGCCTTCCGTCACTGTATAAGGAAGTCAGTCTGTGCGGCGGAATCAATCGAGGAGAAGACCTAAATAGAGAAGTCGGAAACGGCGTTAGATAACGAGTCCTCCAGAGGAGAAGACAAGAAGCGGCTGACTCAAGCAAGTGCTGAACTGAGCTGTGTGCCTTGTAGTCTGTTGAGGAAGCAGCGTCGAGTACTATACTGTGGATATTGTTACTACTAGTGAGTTACTGTCGTTATTGTGTGCTGCTGTGTGTTCGTATCGGCTGTAAATAAACGGCTGTGTTGTGTCTTCTACTAAAGGACTGGTCATTGTGTGCCCATCTCTTCTTATACATCCACTATAGGAGTAAAAAGAACCCGACGGCTTGAGAATAGGAAAATCCGTAACAATACGGTTTCGATTTGTCAAGAAAAATAAAGTAGTTCCAAAAAACCCAGATTGAAAAAATTCTGAAGGAACAATCGGGAGCTTCATTATGTAATTTGCATATACGGATACTTTGTGTCACGGTATCGGGGGTGAAAGGAAGGGTTGTGGGTATTCAAATCCTACTGCTAGAATTCACCCGTATACTGTGTTATCACTGTGAGACCTCATTCTGCGTAAGTCATAAGCTCTTTCAGTGTTATTAAGATATTCTATCGCTCCTGCCTCAAGTTCTCGTTCCATCTGTTTATAACTTTTTTCTGTGCATAAAAAATTTTATTCGCTGTAAGTGTTTTAAGGTAGCCAACTACTTGCAAAGGAAAATTTTTAAAAAATTTGATTTTAAAAAATTAGATGATTAGATTTTTAAATATATTGTCAGTTATAAACACAATAAATACAAAAAAAAACTTGAAAATTTAACATATTTTGATAAAAAAGGAAATTTCATAGTAAATTTTAATGAAATCTAACCAAAACGGTTAACGCTCTACACAAAATAGTAATGTAGCAATCCATTGTTTATATGCACGCAAGCTACAAGCTATAATGATGAATGAAATGAACCAAAATCCAAAAAAATGATGAGATGCAAAGAAGGTACGGGTAAAAACATACGTATATATGCATTTTTTAATGAATTCACAACTTAATTTTTCTAAAAACCTCTATAAATGAAAAATTATTTGAACAGCAATAAAATTGTTGGTTCATTTCATTGCTCATATTGTTTAAAACAAGCGCTGAAATACCTGTATTAGTTTTTGAGGCACCATGTAAATGGTGGTGAATATTTATGAAAATTAAAATTGAGGTTAAAGTCAAATTTTAACTCAAAAACATGGTTTGCTTAAAATTCATATGAATAATAGATCAGACCTTCCTTTTCCTAGAAAAGATGAACTGTTTTGGAAAGAGAAAAGACTAAACTACAAGAAATAATAATAATAAAAAAATTATACAATGTTCTCGATAAGCAGGGTTTTCAACGTAGTCGGATACCTAAAATCATTCAGCGAAATAAAATGACATCTCGAAGATTATTTCTTGCCCAAAACACAGCAATTTTGGAAAGAAGGTGTAATGAGACATCTAAGGAGATAGGAGAAGGTAATACAGATAAACAGTAAATATTGTGTATTTCTTTTATATTAGAAAAAGGAAAGAATCTTATGGAACAACATTATACTAATGCAGAAGAAAGGAAATATAATGTACGAAGGAAAAATTTTGAAAAATTGGACTTTCAGAAACTATTTATGGATTTTTGATGTATTGTCAATAATAAACACAATAAAGTATGATACATTTTAAGAAATGGGAAAATTGGTATTAAATTTTATTGAAGTTGAACCAAAACGGTTTACACTCAACACAAAATTGTAATGCAGCAATCTAATTGTTCTTTTCACACAAGTTATAGAATACAATGATGAAGGAAATGAAACAAAATCTAGTAAAAATTTAAGATGCAACAAAATAATGGGTAAAAATATGTTCATATATGCATTTTTATCATAAATTTACAACTTAATTTTTCTAAAAACACCTCTAAATGAAAAAAGTATTTCACCAACAATAAAACTTTTGGTTCATTTCATAACAAATATTATTTAAAACACTCGCTGCAATTTTTACGTAAATTTCTCTATTACTTTTAGGGTTATCATGTTAACGGTGGAGAATTCTTATGAAAATGAAAGCTTTGAGAAAATTGAAGAGAAAGAGAAATTTTAGTAAAAAAATATGTAACCTTGGATAATAGGTCGGGCCTTCATTTTCTTAGCAAAGACAAAGTGTTTTGGGAAGATAAAATTCTGAACTACAAAAAAAATTATAATTTTTTTTTAAAAAATCGCCAATGTGGCCAATAACTAGTGTTTTAAACGTAGTCAGATACCTTAAGCGCAATCATTCAATAATTTGGCAATGATTTATCGAAATAGGATGTGCGATACGGCATTATATAAAATACGAACAAACAAATATTCATTTTTATATATTAAATTTGTGTATTCTTTTAGAGTTGTAAAACTTGGTTTTCTTTCAGAATGGTAATGAAAAGAACTAGTTACTGGATCTCGTGACTTGTTTATTATCCGTTCAGATTTTTCAAAATTAATTTCAGAAAATGTGATTAAAATATTTTCTTTTAACACAGAAAAAAGATGAATACCATAAAATCGTTAATATAGTTGAAACGATAATTTTTGAAAATTAAGATGGTGCCAAATTATTTGTACTACAATATTTTTGGTGAACTGAATTTTACTGAGAAAAACGCAAACATTCAAAAACCCCATTTTTGGTCTCCCCAAACCTTTTTCGCATAATCTATAAGAAAGTGGTTACCTCTGAGAATGACTTGTATGACAGTTTTATGTTAAAATTACAAAATATCAGCCTTTGACTTGGATTTAGCATTTCTACAGAATCTATTGTCCCCTTTTCTGGTTATTTGGAGATTAATCCTTTGTAAATAGATGCAATTGAGATTCGAATTTTTTAATTGTAGATAACTGCACTATCCCTATAGCTATCCTGCAAATGTAAACATTAAACTAACCAAGTTTCATTGAAATTGTATAAACGATTTAGGAAGGTATGAGAAATATACAGACAAACATTCATTTTTTATTTATATAGATAAAATCGGAAAAGTTTAGGAAAATTTTTCTCCATTTTTTTCCAACTATTTAAAAAAAACTTTTCATGTTACCTAAAGTGAATCTTTTACCTATGTGTTATCTACTGTGTCATGTTAAAGATACAGAATACATGAACCTATTGTTTCATGCTATCTATTCGCTTTGAAGAGACATATATGCATATCAATAAATAAATAATGAAATGATAATAGCATGAGAGAAAATTGATTTAAAAATATTGTTGTTTCTAACGGCACTTGTTACTGGTAAATCCTCTAACTAAATATCTACTGTGATTTAATTCAATTTTTTGCGTCTGTAGTATTTCAGTAACGCCATCTAGGGCCAAGAGTACGAGTTAGCTACTCACGCGTCACAATCTTTTTTTACTGGTCGGACTTCATCCATTTCATTCACTCATCTACAGATCGTCATTTAGATCTGGATCAGAGAACGATCGTTTCTGATCCAATACCACCTTATTACTCTTGTCATGGATGACTTTTTGATCACGACAGATTTATACGCTTGCCAGACACCACCGCACGTGGGTCTCGAACTCTCAACCAAACGGATGCGAATCCAACGCCCTACCGACCAGGCTACCAAAGTCTATAAAAATATTAATCCAACGAAACTTTAAAAAAAATCCAGTAATTAAAAACATTAATCCAATGAAATCCTAAAAATCGCAATAATTAAAACTATTATGCCAACGAAACCTAAAAAAATCGAATAAAAATACGAATCCGACGAAACCTGAAAAATATCCAATAATTAAAAATATTAATTTAAAAAAACCTTTAAAAAATCAGTGAGTTAAAAAGCTAAGGTATATCATTTTAAACTTCAAAATTTATAATTACACTCTTGAGAAAATCTTATAGTACAAAGTTTACAAAAGGATTGGATTTGATTAATTTTTTATGGCTCAAAATCCAGAATTGTTTACGCTGCGTCAAAGCGCATGGTATAGTGATATGGGATGATTACAATGTAGCTTATAATGTTACCACTTGCGTTACCAATTGTATCGTGTTAAATATTCACTTTGAAGAGACATATATGTACATCCAGAAATAAATAATGAAATTTGAATAACATGAAAGAATTTTTTTTAATAATAATCCAACGAAACATAAAAAATAGTGAGTTAAAGGGCCAATGCATATCATTTTAAAACTGCAAATTTATAAATACACTTTTGCCAAAAATTTGGCAATGGAAAATTTACAAGTAGATTGGATTTCGACTGATTTTTTATGGCTCAAAAGTTAAATTATGCTGCACCAAAGCAGATGGTATTTTGATAAAGGCATGAATACATTATAGCTTATCATGTTACCACTTGCGTACCGATTGTACCATGTTAAATATTTACTTTGAAGATAGATACAAGCAAATCCAGAAATAAATAATAAAATTTGAATAAAATGATGGAAAAATTATTTCATAAAGCCAATCCAAAATAGTGAGTAAATATATCTTAACAAATCATTTCGCCTGATTATCCCGAGTTTTCTCGTATTCGTATATTCAGTTAACTATTATCCGGCAAAAAACTCGGACGGAGCTGAATTTGTCAATACGATTGGGTTTATCAAGGTTTTACTCGGCTTGAAGGAAATGAAAAGAAATATTTTGATTGGCAGTTTGCCAGATTTTGTTGGGTTCGAGTTTCTTTTGGTGTTATTGATGCAGTGTTTCCTTATTGTATACGCCTGCTTGTGGATTAGTAATGTATAAAGAAGGATAGTTGCAGTTAATAAAAGTACAATAATGTCGATGATGTAAACTAAAAAAAGTGAAAAATTTTCAGACATTTATTATGAAGATAGTGATTCCTGCTTCTGAAAAAAGAATCATATTCAACAAGGCGGTGTAATCTGCACTTCCGTCAGAAGAGTTCCAGAGGTAAATCAGTAAGAAAAGACACCAGATACCAGTTACAGAATGTCAAACACTACTTTGTGTTGTCTTTTGTTTCAAAAGCTATCATAGAAAGAGTAACATTTAACGTTTTTTTCATTCGCTCGAGATGACTTGGGACAATAAACTAAAATTAAAACTAAATGCTTTTACACCCAGAAAAATTCAAAATTCAACTTAAACCTACATCCTTTTTTTCAGTTCCTCGTATTTAGTAAAAGAATGAAATGTGATGAATTTTTACACTTTTTATTTCAAAAAAAGTTGTAAGGGAAGCTGTTAAAATCTCGAAATGTACAAATGCAGTTTTGACAAAAATTAATGAACCCCAATTTCTAAACGAAATTTTATTGCTAATTTTTGCAAAAAATCTCCCCAACATAGTAAAATATTTGCAGATAACGAGCAATGGAATTCTTTCAACAATCGCCTTCATTTATTTTTCCACCAAAGCCAGTTAGTCTCTACTTTTCTAAGAATAAGTGAATTATTAGTACATGTTGGCATCGTTGATATCGCTCAATATATCCTCCTTTAGTTCTTCGTTGCTTAGTTCGAAATTAAAACAAAATAAAAATTTTACATCGGTAACTTATCCAAAATTCAACAAATGTGCAGAAACAAAACGAAACATGTTCGAACAATACAAAGACAACGACATAATTAAAACCGAAGATCATAATTATAATTCAAACTCTGTCGTTTTAATTAACCTTGATGAATGCTTTATCAATTCTTCTTTTGAATTTTGATTATTTTGATTGGAGAATCATTAATTTTTATTGTATTTTTGACCAAGTTTTCATTCCGAATTTTGATTAAAGATTTGCTCAACATTGTTTTCTTTTATTTTCCAATATTTTTAAATTAATCAGGCAACAATTAAATTTCAATAATAAGATCAAATCGATCGAATGTAATGTATAAATTTATTCAGAAATTTAATGTAAAGTCTTGTACAAAAGAGATGATTTGCAGAGGAATTTCTCTTAAATAAATTTCTTTATTTTTTTCGAATAGGTTAATTTTAAATTAAAGTATCTTAAAATTAAATTAAATTAAAATTATGTTAAAATTAAATCCCTCAATAAAAATCCCTTTCTTTAAATTTGACTATTTAGTTTTTTTACAAAAAATTGTTTAATTATTTTCTTTTTTAAACTCCTATTTCCAAAATTCGAGTCTTTTTGTTGGGCATTTTGATACAACTACAATAAAAGAAAAAACATGTTTTAATTTTATAATGTTTTTAAGAACATTACTGTAGCTTTTTCGTTACAAATGTCGTTGAAATAGACTTTTGATAACACTGCACAAGACATGTCTAAATTTGGCACCTAAATCTTGAGTAGTATTTGATTTTAGGAATGAGTTTAAAAAAAGCTTCCAAATGGTCCTAACACTTTTAAGTGATACTTAAAAAAATTATTTTTTTGCTATTTATTAAAAAAATTTCGGTATTTCTGCTATATTGATGACAAAATGAATCAAATATTTTTTTTAAATACAATTCATAGAAATTCTTTAAAAGTACAATTTCGGCTCTTTCCAAATTGTCTTAAAATAGTTTGCTTTTACATATCTTTCTTATTTATTTTTGTTTTTCAATTGACAGTTTAAAAACCGAAGTAATAGATATTTCAATTGACTCTACTCAATAAACCTAAAACATTGTTCAGAAGAAAATTCCTTTCTGTTTTTTTCCTCCTCTTTCCACAGACGCATGCAAAGTAATATAAATCATATGCACATTTTTTTCCAAAATTTTGAGTATAATTTACCTTGAATTCCGAGAATAAATTAAATTTATTTACCATTTGATATAATCCAGTATCAAACATTACTTATATTTCTACTGTTGTCTAATGAAAGCAAAAAGGCTATCTTAAGTATTCCAAGAAATAAAGCATTCCGTTCTTTGCAATTATAAAGTCAGTCAAAACTTGTCCCGTTGAGCTGTGAATATTAGGTTTTTAATATGTTATTGATTATTTTAAAATATTGTTTTTAGTTCTATAAAAGTAATAGTTAAATTTACATATTTAGTCTCTAAAAGTTCGATTTCATCTTACGGCATTCAAAACTTTTTTCTGGAAGATAAATGTATCTTTGATTATATGCAAACCACACATAATTTATCTTTGCAATTTTTAAAGAAAATGCCCAGTTTGAAGGGATTTGATATCATCATTATTAATTTTTAATCAAAAATGCCCCTGTTTTTTTATTAGATACGATTGTCATTTTATAATCTTTGGAACGAAGATTTATAAGGGTTTTAGTCTTTATAAGTCAATATAAAGTTTTCATATTGTTAATTTTTAAAATTACCTAGATGGTTAGAAGAAACTTTAGCGTGTTCTGCATTCAATCATAGAAATGAAATTCAAAGTATAAATGTGTGCACTGATTATAGTAAAAAATATCAATTGTTCCTCTCAGGTTACGGTTACGATGAAAACATTTCAAAGCTTTCGAACAGCATAGTACTCTCTTTTTTTCCTTCCAAAAAAATAAACATCTTACTTAAAACCTTAATGTAGTTGAACTGGTATATGTAAGACAAAAAGGTTCAGTGCTAGACAAATGCAAATAACAGCATTTTAAACAACAAAATTCTAGAGACAAAAAGAAATGAAAAATTTTATTGAGGTTACAAATTTTATCTAAATTCATTGGCAACTAATTGTCATTTAGTAACGATAAAGGGCCTTGTAACTTACCCTGTCCCATTCACGATAAGCGACATTTCCAGACAGCTGTTCACCACTTGTTAAAACCCTTCATTGTTAAATACCTCCATATTGATAGGTGGGTGGATCTCCTTATCTCCGAGTGGTCTGTGCATTTGGTCATTAGTGCTCAGCTGAGGGACCACACATGGAATTCATTGTTTGGGAGTTACTTCTCGTATCTTCAAGGGAAAGGAGTGTCCACCCATCTAAATACCTAATGGTTCCATTATGAAGGAGCTAGTATTAACAAGTGTTACAGAGCAGTCAGTTGCGAGGACGCATAATTGATTCCCACCACCAGACTGAAGACACAAAAGTTTGCAAATCTGATTTACGGCTATTGGGCGATAGAGAACAATTTGAAAGAAATAACAAGACATTTGACATTCTGTGCATATACATTACTAAATTTCTAAATTATGTCTTCATAATTCAAAAATACTCGATGCGATATAATCGAATGAACGAATCCAAAACACACAAAATAAAATATTTCTCAAATGTTTGCCTCTATTCTTGAGCCTACGTTAAACTTTACTGTCTTTTTACTACATTTTTCTTTGCTGAAGTTATGATCAGATATCAACTAGAAAAATAGATTAGAAAACAATTTAACATCTGCATTTCAAAATTAAAGAAATTAGTGGGAAGTCTATTTTGCGTATAAAGAGTTTATGGAAAAACTGCTTCAGATCATAGATAAGAAAAATTGTACACTAGAATACATTAGTGTAACATCATCCATTTGTATCAAGTACAAGCTATTTATTCAACTAAAATTCATGTTTAAATTAGAATTATCTCCTTTAATAGTGAGCTGATCTTTATCTATTTAAAAAAAGTTTGTATAAAAGAATTAGTTTTAACTTTTAATTATAATAATGTCCCAATTTAAAACAATACTAATCTCAGGATTTTGAACAATGATCATACGACAAGGACTGCACCTGAGCTCTCATACCCTTTGTTATTTACCACAACACATCAGAAATGATATTTCGGTCTTTAAGATTTAATATAGTTCGATCATATGGATGGAGTTTCTTGGACAGAATCTGTTATCCTGTTGTCCAAACAAGATTGCCGCAATCAATACCTTTTATTTTCCTTTGAGAATGATTAGCAGAATATTTAGTATCATTTCATACATAAAGTTATATGAGTATATAATGTTACGAACGGGTAGTTTTGCTTTCCCACTCTAATAATGCCATCGTAAGGAAGACAGATTTACAGTAATCTATATTGAATAGTGCCTAGGTGTGACGTCATTTTTTCCAGAGCTTAACGACAAACTTAACGATCATTTGGAGACTTGGCAATGAATTTGGCGACAATATAGATAATACCGGAAACATCGAGAATTTTCCCGATCCGTCCATTAGGAGCCGACATGCATCCAGAATGATCCTGATTGGTCTAGAAGGCTTTTAGCCCCGCCTTCAGTCACTATATAAGGCAGCCAGTCTGCTGTGGTAAATGGAGAAGACAAGAATCGCGGCGGTGTTGAATCGAGAAGAGAGAAGTGCGGCAGAGATAAATCGAGAAAATCTGAACTGAGAGGTCAGTGGAAGCTGAACGAAGTACGGCGGTGGTCGACCGAGTATACCTAAGTAGAGAATCCTTGAACTGAGGATTTCTTTATCGCTGTTGGCGTATTTTGACGAAGTCTGTTCTGTAGCCCTTTCTGTCATCGTCGGGAATGGAGCTTTCCCGAACTGAGGAGTAGTCCCGTTGTGCGAAGTAGTGAGTCGGCAGCAAAGGTAAGATGAGACAGAGGAGTAGTTTCAGCTTGTTCGGGAGAGACCTACGTGAGTTTAGACAGAATTCCTTAAAGATTCCCTCTCCTGCTGAAACCTGTCTGGCCGCTTTGTGAGCTGTGGACGTTTTCATTACAGAGTTTCTGCCTGTGGACTACTGTTGTTTTTGTGGGCTACTATCTGCAGTTAAGTACTGCTGTGTGCTGTCCTGTGTGTTCGTCTCGGCTGTAAAAAGTTGTCTTCTGTACATTGTGGTGCTGTAAATATTTATCGTTTTTGTCTTGCCCTGTCTTTGTCCTGTAAATAAACCACTTTTTTTTTGTCTTCTACTAAAGGACTTATCATTGTCTCACACTGTACACACCCACTACGCAGGTAAAGGGACCGAGCGGATTGAAGACGGGAAATCCGTACATTTTTTTTTTCATTTCGTTATACACTTCATTAAGGATGCACTGTTCTGCTATGTTAGTTGTTATGCTATTCTAGTTAGTTTTCTTCATCAATTCAAACAGGCAAAATATATTTAGAATTCATAGAAATATGACATTATATATATCATCTATTATAATTTTTGATATGGTTCATTCTCTGTAATTCAGTTTTTTTTCTATGAAATATTAATTTTTCTTTTAACATGCAAATGAATTTAGAATTTAATTGAAAATTTTTGAATCTCATGAAATATTCCTTTTTATATCAACGTTACTCTTTAGTGAGAATTTAAGTTTCCATGTCATAATTAATCATCATCTATCATTTTGCCTCGTCATTTTTAGTCTTTCTTTCATTATCTGTTCAGTAGAGTCCTTTCTTAAGGTTTCTTGAATTTCAAATTTTTGATGGAAAGGATTCTGTTTGAATACTTTAGTGGTGTTTATCAATTTTGTCTTCAATCGAAGAATGAACTGGAATTAATTTGTACTCTTTAATCGTATAGGTGACATTAATTTGAAGAATTCCTTGAATCATTAATGTTTAAAACATTTCTAATTTTGAATTGGGGAACTTAACATTTTTGACTGGTATATTCGTTTTAGGAATTATTTTTTTTATTGATGTCCACCGAAAAATAGTGAGGTTCTATGATAAAGATTGATAATTTTCAGCAGTTTTGATTTGGCCTTTGACATGACGTTTGTCAAATGTACATCGATAGGTTTCGAGATAGGAAGGTATAATCTGGTTGTATTTGTTTATTGCGGAAATTTATTGTTTCAAGTAATAATTAATTTATAATTTAATTAATCTAAAACTGTAAAATTTTACAAACTAATTAAGTGTTTAAATATCAAGACTAGTTTGTAAAACTTTCCAAATACTTTCACTTTTGTAATTATTTTATTAAACATCTAGTTATGGGGGCATCTAGTACTACATAATAAGAGTAGCAATTAATAGATTTAATATTATATTAGAAATTCCAAACATCACGCAATGCAAAATAAATCCCAGTTATCCTTTTGTCATTAACAGTAATATGATATGGCTACCTCATATTGAAATACACTGATGGAAAAAAATCCCAACACGAAGAAAAAAGTATTGCACAGTAATGAAATTTTGGAAAAACATTTGTCTAGGTAACATATTTAATTGATTAAAGTTTCAAGATCACAGGTAGAGCCATTGGCGAGAAGAGCCATTTCAAATGTGAAATGTTGGTACATTAGTAACCGGTGTAACCGCCAGAATTTTGAGTACAAGCATGCAAACGTGCATGCATTGTGTCGCACAGGTGTCGGATATCAGTTTGTGGGATGGAGTTCCAAGCCTGTTACACTTGGGCTCATTGCAGGGACGGTTAATGCTGGTTGTGGATGACGCTGGAGTTGTCGTCCAATGATGTCCCATACTTGCTCGATTGGAGAAAGATCTGATGATCTAGCATGCCATGGCAACATGTCGACACTCTGTAGAGCATGTTGGGTTACAACAGTGGTATGAAGGCGAGCGTTATCCTGTTGGAAAACACATCCTTGAATGCTGTTCATGAATGGCAGCACAACAGGTTGTATCACTAGACTGACGTACAAATTTGCAGTCAGGGTGCGTGGGATAATAACGAGAGTGATCCTGCTGTCTTACGAAATGGCTCCCCAAACCATAACTCCAGGAGTAGGCCCTGTGTGTCTAGGCCGCAGATAGGTCACTAGCAGACGTTCACCTGGCCTCCTTCTAACCAACAAACGGCTATCACTGCGACCAAGGCAGAACCGGCTTTCAACAGAAATTAAAACAGATCTCCACTCCGTCATCCAATGAGCTCTAGCTTGACACCACTCACCTCGCAAACGGCAGTGGTTTGGAGTCAGTGGAATGCACTGTACAGGATGTCTGGCTCGGAGCTGTCCTTGAAGTAACCGATTTGTAACAGTTCGTTCTGTCACTATGGTGTCTACTGCAGCTCAAATTTCAGCTGCAGACGCAGTACGATTAGCCACAGCCATATGCCGAATACGACCGTCTTCCCTCTCAGTAGTACCACGTGGCCGCCCGGAACCTGGTCTTCTTAAGGCAGCACCTTCCCTTGACCACTGCCGCCAAATGACCAGTGGATAATGCATAGTGGATCATGCGCAGTGGATACATTCCTGCCAAGTCTTTCAGCAATATCGTGGAAAGAAAATCCACCTTCTCGTAGCCCTACAACTCGACCTCGTTCAAACTCAGTGAGCTGTTGATAATGGCTTCTTCGTCTTCTCAGAGGCATCTTTGACTAGCATTAACCCACTACGTCAAATCTCAACTGTAAATAACGATCACGAACCTTACAGCGCTTATTTAAAGCAAGCCTCATTTGCATGTTCATAGTGTCACTACTAGCGCCACACAAACGCGCGTTGCTCGAAATTTGAATCGACGTCATCTTTCAGATGTATAAACACGCCTACCAAATTTCGTTTATCTAGCCTAGCTCCTTCCTAGTGTAGGGATTTTTTTTTCATCAGTGTATATGGAATGGAATAAAAATAAAGTCTATTACCTTCGAAAATAAAAATAGTAAATAAATAAGTAGTCAATCCGCTTTGCAAAAACTCACCTACAGAAATACCAATAGATAAACTGCAATATTTATAGAGTCAAACAATGCCTTTCTTTTATCATCAAATGCACAATAGACTAAAGGCAAAAAAAAGGAAGACACGAAGACACAAGAGGGAATTCTTTCTCTAGTGGATGTCAAAGTCTGTTTTAACAAAACATTCGATTGTGAAAAGAGAAATAGCAATAAACAGTCCTCTAAACGGCATCAGTAAACGCTAAACAACAGAAATGGTAGGAATAGGGATGTTGTACTATGACCAAGAAAGGAAATAAAAACTTCATACAAGACATTATTGCGTTCTTCGACAAACAAGACTGAAATAGACCAATAACAAATAAAATTTTAACTGAGTTTCAAGCTTTATCACTGTACTTCGTTGTACATCAAGTTTGAGAAAGCGTTTTCATTTTATTGTTACTTGAAAAAATCATTGTCTGAAAGTAATAGTACATGTTAAACTTTATTTAAATATTTAAGAGAAGTGTTAAATAGGTATTCGAATTGAAAGAGATTATTTCAAATATTATTATTAGAAGTACTATGATTCAAATTTCATTCTGTTGCATAGTTTTAGAATTAATTTTATAAATTAATTCGTAATATAACTCTGATTGCTTTAGTTTAACAGTTTCAGATTGTTAGATAATAAATTTTGAATAAAACTTACTGAAGATGCAAAGAAAATACTCACTTGATCCAATAATTCTTTTCTTATAAAATTATTGACGAAGAAATACCATGAATATATTTCATAGATCAAATCTTTGGTATTATAATTTTTTCTGTTAAATTTTTTATTTCTATTCTAAAATAAATTAATTACTGTTTTTTTTAACTTAAATGGAAAGGGATTTAGAAAACAAATTTTAATTTATTAATATGTTTCATTTAGTAATAAAATTTTTTTATAATAATTAAATTATTAGTTACATTTTGAATGCCAAATTTGTATTTAAAATATTTTATTTGTTATCTTGTAACATAAGTTATATCGGCAGTTCATGAATGTATAGAACAAGTAAAGCTGTATTGCAAAGAACGTCTACAATTTTGCACATGCATACTTTCAATACTTAAAATATGCACACAAGAACGATTTTTTTAAAAAAATAATTAATTAAAATTACGTGAATTTTCACCTTAGATGTCAAATATACTAGATTCAAAATTTACTTATATCTTCATAAATGCATGTGTTTGCAACAATAAGAAATTTGTTAACCATATCATTTGTTTCTATTTTAACTTCATTTTAAAAGTATTTAAAGCATATTTTACAACGGTATGTTTCAGTGTTAAATTGGAATTCAAATAATTCATGTAAATGTTCTAATATTTCACATCGGATTTTTTTCATGCTAAATACTCAACATGAGAAAAACCGATTTATTCTTACACATTAATTCAACATTCCGCAAATAAATAATGATTTTAAAGAAATAAGCAGGCGGAGGGTTAATTTTTATAACACAAAACTGATAAAGTGAATCTAGTAATTAAACTGTTTCATGTTTAATGATAAGTTATAATATATTATTGGATGTGAAATTATATAAAGCATTTTTGAATTGATATTATTGCAATAAAATATTGTTATTAAACATAGTAATTAGATTTATATGATTTTCATAATCGTATTTCAAATTTTATTTCTTTAAATTGAATCGTAATTAAATTAAATTGTATAAACTATTTTTTATTCGAAAAGTAACTCTTAGATTGCGATGCTCACAACAAATATCAAGATTAATTGTTGTTATTTCATAAAATAGACTTGTGGTTGTTAATGTAATTTTGATGGTAAGTTTGTTTTCTATCAGCTTACAAAACTCTCGCAGATCCTTTCAATGATCTATTCTATATAGAACCTCTACAAGTGATGACAAATCTTTTCATGGAAACGTTAGTGAAGTATAAAGTGTATTCAGCTTTCTGTCTAAAATTCAATTTCAAAAATACTGAGATTTGAAGATGAGAAAATATGCACACAAGAACGATTTTTTTTTTTAATTATATTTCATGAAAACGTTAGGGAATAATAAATTGTAATTATAAGTAAAAAATTCAATTTCAAAAATACTGATATTTGAAGACTGAGAAAATATGCACACAAGAACGATTTGTCATCACTATATAGAATCTCTACAAGTTATGACAAATCTTTTCACGGAAACGTTAGTGAAGAGTAAAATTATTTAGCTTTCTGTCTAAAATTCAATTTCAAAAACAAGAGATTTGAAGATTTGTTATCTTTTTTTGACAAAGAAAATGGAATTGATTAGTCATGCATATACTTCTTGTAAATATATACTTAAGAAAATACATTTCAAAAGGAGAAAATAAAAATCGTTAAAAGTGAAACTGAAATATGTAAATTACGGCATGAATATTAAAAGAGATTTAAAAATTTATTATGAAAGATTAAAAAAATATATGAAGCGAAATCAAAGATCAAAATAAGTGGAAATAAAATATTGCTTGTTAAAGTTGCAGCATTTTTACTAAAAGCTTCTTATGTTTTAGGCTTAAAAATGTGTATAAAACTTTAAAAAATATGTCAGCAAACAATATTTATTCCTTTCTTTAAAAATATTTTTAAAATATTTTTTATTTTATTTATAAATTAATATTTTACCAGTAATGTTTAAACTTAAATAACATAGCAAGAGTTTACAGGAATATGAAAATGCATACTATTTACCCCTTTAAAAAAATTAAAACAGATCGAAAATAATTAAATCACACTTTTAATTCATTAAAAGAAAGTATCAGATTCGAATTTTATTTTTAAGTCAAAATACACCAACTTTTGCATTCCACCCCCAATCGATTGATACAAATTGCATTTTGATATTTATTTATCAATACTTTGATATTTGGAGATTCCATTCACGGAGAATGGAATTATTGCTCTTTTATTCTCAAAAGCTATGAAAAAATATTTTTTCCTTTCATTTTAATCCAGATCGAGAATTCTTAACCCAGACAAAAACTTAATTGATTCTTGAGGTGGAAATCCAAATATCATTACCAATACACGAGTCAAGAAATCTTGCTCTTAAAATACCGCTAATTTCTTTTCTCGTCTGGAAAGAAAAAATAAAAGCACAAAATTATTTTAACCACTCATAATGCAATATATTCCTAAATCAGATTCATATTATAATCTTGATTAAATGAAATGTGATAAAATCAAATCATACTTTTAAAAAAGGCCAGTTTAATAATAAGGAAATACTTATTCGAAATATGTATTCGAAAAATGAATAAAAAACACTTATGTTTTCATAATCCCATTTCGCATTTTTCAAATATTAAAGTGTATGTTATTCAGTTTCAAATCAGACAATTTGACGTAAACAATAGGTAACCGCATTAAGGAATTGAAAGTCACATGTATCTCTTTTTGATTTGTTGAATATTTTAGCTCAAGAATAGATGATTTATTTTCTTTAGAGCACAGAAGCATTCAGTTGAAAGCATTAATATAGTTTTGAAGCAATTCCAACAACTCCAACTCTGAAACGCATCCTTTATTACCATAATAATAATTCAAATAAGAATGTTTTGACGTAAACTTCAGGTATCAAGATTAAGAAATTGAAAGCCTCGTGTATCTCATTTTGATTTGTTGAAATTTTAGCTCAAGAAAAGATGATTTATTTTCTTTAGAACACGGAAGCCTTCGGTTGAAAGCTTTAATATAATTTTGAAGCAACTCTAAGGCTGAAAATATCCTTTATTACCATAATGTTTGCAACCCTTCCGTTTTCTAAGACTACAGAGAAATAATAAATGCGCTAAGTTATGATAATCATTAATGGTCAAACGGATGCAACCAAGTATGCGCTTGAGGTGTGCTGTATCTCAACTTGGCATCTATTCTTAGGAGGAAAATCTAGAAAACAAAAGGAATTGAAAGGTTCATAAGAAATAAATTCATTAAAAGTGAATTTACAAGAATTTAAAAGAAATTTATATTCTATATAAAAAATTTACCCTTTCTTGCTGCCGGCGTCGTAGCTTAGGGGATTTGTGTCTTCTCCTTGATTTGGGCATCCCGGGCTGGAGTCCTGATGTGGTTTCTTCCTTTGTGTTTTACCTTTGAGATTTGTGGATGAGTCCCCCTCCTTAGTAAAAAGGGGTGTGTGTCATCTATATTTGAGCTAGAAGTCAGACTACTGCCTTAAGGTGCTAAGGAGCCTTTAACCTCAGAAGCTACTGTAACTCCTTTTCGTGTTAAATACGGACAAGACATTATCACCACCATTCCTTGTTGAACTCGTATGATTTAAGCAACACAATAAAGATTTTTCCAATAACGGTCTCCATATAAAAATACCTTCTCATCAATGATCCCTTTTAAGTATGTTTCTTCATTATTTGCCAATAAGTTACATGCCAATAAGCTAATCCTACATGTTCTAGTATTGCAGTTTTATTTCTAAAAATTATTTAGATTTATCAAGTTTTCTCGCATCTTTTGACAAAATGGTAATTTTAAAAAGTTAATTTAAATAATGCTTAGTTAACGAAATGGGTCGAATAATTATGATTGCATTTTGTCAAAGATAATCTATTAGTAATGATAACCATTTCCTAAGTAGCACAACCAATAATCGGAAATCGAATTCTTGAGAAAGAAGTAAGTTTAAATGTAAGGAATTACTTATTTGAAATACATTTTTGGAAAAAGCAAAAAGTTAATTTAAATAATGCTTAGTTAATAAAATGTATCAAATGAATATGGTTGCATTTTGGGGAAGATAATCAATTAGTCGCACAACCAACAATCGGAAATTGAATTCTTGAAAAATTAGCAAGTTTAAGTGTAAGGAAATACTTATTTGAAATAAAGTTTTGAAAAATGTATAAAAACGCAATTATGTTTATACCCAGAAACATTTTAATATTCAGTATGAATTGTTACATGATGTTCTACTCTAATGTACTAATTCTAGAAAATATTATTTTATGTTCCTAAAGAATTATTAAATATTTCAACAAAATATTCAAAATGCTTGTACAAATAAAGTTTTGAAAAATATATAAAAACACAATTATGCTTTTAATATCATATTTATCTATCGCAATTATTTAACAAATATTTAAAGGAATTAGATTCTATTTCAAATAAGAGTCTAATGATGTGAACTGTATGAGTCATCATTTAAAAATTAAAATAAATATATTCCCTTTAGCCTCGGTTCGATTTGTTGAATATTTTAATTCTAGAATGGATGCTTTATTATGTTTAGAACATAAAAGCATTCGATTAAATGTTCACTTTACTTTAGAAGCAGTAATAACTCTGATATGGAGCTTTCATTGCTATTTTTTTGAAGCATTTAATAATTCTTTAGAAATACAAAATAATATTTTCTGGTGATTGTACAGTAGAGTAGAATATCATGTAACAATTCATGCTGAATATTAAAGTGCTTCTGGATATTTGGCGGGCTTCTCAGATTTGCTCAATAAATTCAGAATTTCCTTACATGGGAAATTATTTTTTAGAGATAAAGATGAATTGAAGGAATGAATATATTCTTTATAAATCACATTTCTTCAAAAGCACATTTTATTTTAGAAAAACAAAAAGAGAAACGTAAATTGAATCAAAATATCGTAGCAGGAAAGCTATCATATTATACCATTATTTATTTTCAAATTTTTTTATTAATATATATTTAATAAATATTTATTAATTATAAAGCAGAAATAATATGTTAACAAAGTATATTCGTTATATTGTGTTTAAATATAAATAAGTCATTTAAACAATGAAGAGGATTTCTGTAAAAAATATAAAATGATATTTATATTGTCTTAAAGTAGAAATAATATGGGGATTAAAATTATTTATTCTTAAGAAATAAAATGTTCAACAGATATCGATGATGGGCATTAAAACATCGATTGCTTATGATATAGAATCTAATTAAATTGTTAACAAATTCTTTCCTGGAGAATATTTACTATAATGCAAGCAAATATATAAAATTTGGTAACTTTAGATCCTAAGCAGATCATTTAGAACAATTATTTTCATCTTGTACTTCTGAAAATTTCAAATACCAAGCCAAACTATGAACATTGCAATGCTCAAATGTAATAATTCTCTTGACTTAAAACAGTGAACAACTCTAGAAAAGTTTTTAAAAATTAATTTTTATATCTATTTTTATTTATTTATTTTTGTATTAAAATGATAAATGACGATTCATACCATATTTTTTAGTTTTATATTTTAGCCTAATATTTCGATCTTATAAAACTCTATTTGCTTTATACTAACATTTAACACAGATAAACAGCTTACACATTATATAGGCCTGTTTGAATTATTCTAGGGGTAAGAAAAATAATCTTATTTGAAGAGCTTGTTTGAGCAATTGAATATCATCAAACTGACCACTGCAATAATAGAATAACTAACTGATTAATTTGAATGTATATATTGTATGACATTTATTAATATGGCTAGATATATTTAAAAAATTCCCAATTTCATAACAGTTTCTTTGTTATTTAAAAAAATATAGGACATTATTACTATTCTCAACAATATTTATAATAAAAACAAATAAACACCCTTGAACAGAACAAAAAGTTAAGGAATGCTTCAATATTTATACTCAGTCTCGATCAATGGAATTCATAGTTACATATATGTTTGAGAGCTAAATCATTGAATTCTTCAAGTATTATTTTTCAACTTGTATAACATTATGAAAAGCTGGATTCGAAGGAATTCTATAATTACTCATTAAATAAATATTGATATTTTCTAACACTTGTATACAGATTCCATTGTTATTTATGTATTCTTGTTATATGTTCATCTTGTTATTTATGAAATTCCCAAAGATAATCGTCACAATCTTCCAAAATATTTTGTTATTATGAAAGTTTTGTCACATTTCCGCATGCAATAATTTTATTTAAAACTAGCTGATTGCTGCAACCAAGCGATTCGACAATCTTTATACTCGTTAGAATTTTAATAATTAAATATTTTAAGTAATTCTTATTTTAATAGCATTTTCATCAATAATATAATTTACACATAATATTATAAATGCCTTAAGCCTTAACGTATTATGTATATATCTCTAATTTTCTGTTAACTCCAGTATAATTTATGGTTTAAATTAAAGTGGAAATGATTCATTTACATTTAATATAAGAACATTTTTTACTGAAACGAAGATTTTTTTAAAAAAATATTAGTACTTAAAACAGTGTCGATGAGTATGTAAATCTTATGGGGACTATCTTTCTTAATTTATGTAATATCTCAAGATGTGTTAAACAAAATTTGTTCAAATTCATCATGAACAGATCAAACAGTGTTTAGTTTTAAATGCAACAAACACTAAGAAAATAAACAAAATCGTTGGAAATAACCTTCGAAAATATGCTAAGCCTATCTTCGTTAGCGTAGGAATAGAAACTAAAACCTTACTTATTTCGCGGTTGGGAAATGAAAATACATCTTTGAGGTAAAGTAAACTTTAATTAATAATTAAAATTCTAATTAAAAATTCAAAAAAGAGCTCTAGGTTCACATTCCTGACCTTCAACGTATGCATGGGCCTAATTTGGTAGCTATGGGCCAAATGCTCTGGCCTGTAGAGCGCCAAAACCTACACACAAACATTGAGCTTTATTATAAGAATAGATATCTTTTAATATACTACTTTGACATTGACTGCTTCTTTTAAAATCAATTTGATTTTGGGAAAAAAAATCGAAATTGATAATATTTTATATTTACATGGAATTGTAAAGTTAGATTCAACTTAGAAATACATTATATTTAACATCTCATTTTCAATTGGACTGATAGATTCTGAATATATTCATTAAGTTAAGCATGAAGGAATATGCCCATATAAATAT
Source organism: Argiope trifasciata (assembly GCA_026543055.1). Taxonomy (NCBI): domain Eukaryota; kingdom Metazoa; phylum Arthropoda; class Arachnida; order Araneae; family Araneidae; genus Argiope; species Argiope trifasciata. Next base: position 213,512 of record JAPMOQ010047565.1, on the reverse strand, counting down.
ATACTTCTGTACTTAAAAGTAAATCAAAACTAATTTCAATTTATTTCATCTTCTAACAGAGATTTTAAAAAGTCTGTAAATATTTTTTTAAATAAAATTTCAGAAAAACTGTTTGATGTGCATATGATTATAAGTACGATGTAAAAAGATTTCATCAAAGTATAATTAAAATTTTAAATTAAAACCCAACTGAGTAGAAATCAGTTTGTATGTGATGAAAGAACTTTTATATCATTGAAATGTTATGTAGCTTCTTTGATTACATACAGTATGATGTTTTTTTAATAAAATAACGTTTCCTAACATAGATTAATTAAAGATATTTTTCAATGGTGTATTTTTAAAGATTTTCTTCATTTATATATTGGTATTTATTGTTAATATCACAGAGAAGAAATACTTTGCACACATGTTTTTTTTATTTCTCTTTTTTTTTTCATTTTTTCATTTTCTTTATCAACCCGATTTAATTTATTATCGCAATCGTTGTGGCAATAAATACCCAGTTTTACTAGTAGTTACTTTTTGGGTTGTGATTACTAACTACGAATAAATTTTACTTATTTTTGGTTAAATTTTTAATTAAATTTTGAAAAATGTTTCTCTTTTATAACTTCCTGCAGTGTTATTGAATAAATATTATTAAGAACCTGTAATTTTGCTTTCCCGCTCTAATACTGTCATCGTAAGGAAGACAGATTGACAGTAATCTGTCTTGAATAGTGAATGTGTGTGACGTCAAAGGTCCCAGGGCTTGGCGACAAACTTGGTGATCAATTGGCAACTTCGCGACGAATTTGGCCACTTTGGCAACAAAATAGATAGTACCCGAAACATTGAGACTTTTAGTCCATTAGGAGCTGAAATACATTTAGAATGCTACTGATTGGTATAGAAGGCCCTTAGCTCCACCTTCCGTCACTATATAAGGCATCCAGTCTGCCGTGTTGAGAAAAAAAAAACAAGCTGAACGGTCAGTTGGTGCAATCGAGAAAACAAGAAACGCGGTGGAGTGGAATCGAGAAGACCTACACTGAAAGATCTTGGAAGCTGAAAGAAGTACTGCGGTGCTCGACCAAGTAGACCTAAATAGAGAGGTCTTGAACTGAGGAGTCCTGACGAGAGGACTGATGTGGGACATATTCTGACGAAGCCTATGTCGTGTGTCGTAGCCCGTTGGGTCGTCGTCGGTAACGGAGCTGTCCTGGACTGAGTAGTCCAGTTTTGCGAAGTGAGCCGGCAGCGAAGGAAATAAGAGAAGTTTCAGCCTATTCGTCAGAGACCTACGTGAATGTAGAGAGAGTACCTTAAAGATTTCCTCTCCTGCTGAATCCTGTCTGGCCACTTTGTGAGCTGTGGACGTTGTCACTTCGGAATTTCTGCCTGTGGACTACTGCTGGTATTGTGTTCTACTGTATGAAGTGTACTGTCCTGTGTGTTCATCTCGGCTGTAAATAGTTGTGTTCTGCTCATAGCTGTGCTGTCCTGTCTTCGTCCTGTTAATAAACGTCTTTGTTGTGTTGTCTACTAAAAGGACTGATCATTTTGTGCTCATCATCTTCTCTAACATCATACACAACCACTATACAAGTTTAAAAGAACCAGACGGATTAGGATAGGAAAATCTGTAACAATATTTTTTCTGGTACTTTAAACCTGAGAAAATTAAAAGTTCATGATATCCGTTTTATTTTCAGAATTTTTTTTAAAATTTTGTACAGCAATAGAGTCGGAAATTGCAACTTGCGGAAATAAGGAATGACTGGGAACATAATATTGCAATATCCACTACTGAGGTAGTGACGAACTGATACAATTGTACTTAATTTAAGCATTTTTACAGGAAGAAAAAGATTTTTAAGTGCTTTTATATGTCGTTTCCCCATATTCTAATTTAGTTGCTGACGTGTATAGATATGTGGAACAAAAACTTTTTTTCTCAATATTTACTTTTTTATATAGGGTATGTATATGTGAATAATGTTTGAATTTGTATGAAAATTAAGTAAAAAATTCACTACCAAATTTGAACTCCCATTGAAAACTGAAAAATATTCTTTATTATTTTCAATGACTTTTACTTCTGGTAAAGGATATTCTATAATAATCTATATAGTTTTTGTATATATAAAATAACTTATTATATCATAGAAAGTAATATTAAAACCAGAATGGGTAGTCTTTTATCACTGGAATAAAAATTTATATTTACTTTCAAATTAAATCAAATAACTATATTAACTTTTATCAAATCAAATAATATTTAGAAGATTCACATATTTTCACGTTTGACATTTTCTCATTTATGATTTAAAGCAGGTTAAGATAACATTTGTTTAAAAACATGAAACTGGGGCCAAGAGGATTGTAAACGGATAATTTAGAGATGATAATTTTCTATAGCAGTTTCATTCACTCATCCATAGATCGTAATTTAGACGTTAATCAGAGAGCGATCATCTAAGTCGTGAGTAATACTCCAGTGGTATTATTCACGGCATAGATGAATTTGTGACCACGGAATATTTATATGTGCGTCAGTCACCACCACCAATAGGGAATCTTCGACTGGCGGTTTTGAACTTTCAACGTAACGGACACGAGTCCAACGCCGACCAGTCTACCTTGGCCTCACTGAACATTTTTTCCCATAGCATCAATGATGCTATTAAGGACAATGTCATATTATAACTCAGCCTTTAGGTTTTGTTGCATGAGCTGGTTTTAAAATGAATTATATTAGAAATTTGACCAAAAACTTTTAGAAAGTACGTACTTTGTTTATTCCCCTGAGTAATAAAAAGATATAGTCCTCATTCATGCTACTTAAATTTTTCCTGATTGCCTTATGAACAGAACGATGAAGTTAAACCAATTGTGACATTACTTTCAGCCTTGGGCTTTCTATATAAATAAGCTTTTATTGAGATATTTAAAAGACACCTTTTGCAACTATTCACAATCTCCACGGGTATTTTCTGAAATAGTAGCCTTTTACCTACTACAGTGCGCCATAGATACTTACCTTTTTGAAAAAACGTCCGAGCTGTGAGTTAGATAGGTAGAGAGATGATAAGTAGCGCTATTGAAGGACAAAGTCCTCTAGTTTGTTTCCCTTTCTAGTCAGCTGCCATCCTTCTCTTGTCTAGAGAACAGCGGACCTTCGCCATTGAGAGCTTCTTTTCTAACGGTCGCTCACTTGTTGTTACGCAACGTTCCTTCCACGCTCACTTTGAAATTCCTCCTCAAAGACCCATTCCTGGGCATAATTCGATTCTGTCGTGGGATAACTCATTTCGTGAGTGTCTCTGAACCCAGAAATTGGCATCAACGGACCACCAAAACTCTGCAAAATGTCGAGAGAGTAAGGTGGTTCAGCGTTCTGCCTAGCGTTCAGCTCGCAAACATGCAGCTGCTCTGGGAATTTTTGACACCACTCTTCGACGAACTCTCCATCAAGACCTTCCATTTCCTTCCTATAAATGGGCTGTTGTGCAAGAATTAACTAAAAGTGATCGTTTTTCCCGTCAAAATGCATGTGAAATGCTGCTTGACAACCTGCCTGAAGACGCGGTCATTTTTTTTTCAGTGACGTGTCTCACTTTGAAATCCTTGGTTTATGTCCATTGGCCATGGACAATGACCTCAAGAACAACATTCGCGACTCCATTGCCGACATACCGATTGATATGCTGCAAAGAGTGGACACAAACTTCAAAAATCGACTTATTCAGTGTATGCACAATTGGGGTTCCCATTTAACCGATGTCATTTTAAAACTGCATGAAAAAAAGTTTAGGTATTCTGCTCTCAAATAAAAAAATAATTAAAACAATAACTGAAGTATTTTGTTTTTATTGACCTTTCAAATAAGTAAGTTTCTCTGGCGCACCCTGTACATCAATAAAAATATTATGTGTGACTTGCATTTGTCCATTACTGCTCATATGCAAACAATGATTTTCTGCACGAGATGGAAATCGTCCTATTAATTTAGTAATAGATTCTTTTCGCAGGAATTCGTATTATTTTGTACGAATTTCTGTAGTTCTAATATGCAGTGATAGCAAATGCAAAAAATTACCGAAAATCTAAAATATATATTATATACGAAAAGATTTGATTAAAGTAATTAAAGCCTGATTTAATTAGGGTTTAAAGTTATTGCCTTAAAATTATTGTTCGTTTAACCCTTTGGCTGATCATCACGCGATTTCCACGGGCAACTAAAATGTAGCAAATTCTGCTCCTCCCACGATTTTTAATGGCATGTGTTTTTCTTCTTTTATTGAGGAGCGCATCCTGTCCCCCCCCATTTAACCATTGAAATAAATCATATACAGAATTAGAAGTTTAGTTTACGTTTTAACCAATAGATGTCGCTGTTTCCAAAATTTAGTTGTCTGCTAAATTGCGGCATTTGAAGGCAGAGGTAATACCACCTTTGAAACTTCACTTTTTCTTACAGATGTGGCTGCTAGAAAACGTTCAGCGATCGACAGAGAGTATATTCCTGATGACTAATCAGATTCTGAAAGCGATTTTAGTTTTGATGTATGTAGTAATAGTTATATAGATTTTTCGGTCTGCTCCTCAAATAACGATTACTCTGGTCAAGATTCAATAAACTTGCAAAGAACTAGACATTAGTGCAAAGTTTATTTGAGAGTATTACTCCTCCTACTTCTTAATTTTTATACATCTCAATTTTTATAATATTCAGTATGTAGAAATTAACTTTAATTCGATTAAAATATGTTTTATATTTTAAGTGATAACATCTGTAATTGCTGTTTCTGGAAACTTAGTCTCTCATGATAAAAATATTTTCTAGACAGAAAAAAAGGCAGTTTTCGATACTACAATATAAACAGTCTTACAATATGCAAGAAAAAATACACAATTTTTGCAGCTACTTCGGTCCACTAATTGGGAAGTCAGATTAATAATTTATGTAAGAGTAAACAGAATTTAAAAAAGGCCATGCATCATCATTTTCATGTCCACCTTCCAATAAATAAATTTTAACATTAATGCATACTATTTTTCTAATGAAAATTATTTTACAGATTGTAAAAAAATATTATTTACTGCAAAGGCGATGCTCTAAACCTGTTGCTATTATCAGAAATCAAACTGCTTGGTTTATAGACAAATATAAATATGTTTAATACGAATAACATGTATTTCCCAAATCCATTAATGATCTGTATCATCATTTCATATTTGAAATCATGTTAATAAATAATATCTTAGACGTAAAAAATATAAAAACACATTGACAACATAATTAGGTAGCGAGATTTGAATTATTATTATTTTTTCATATAATAAAGCGTGAGGAATTAAATGAGAAAAATATATTGGTTCAAGTTCTCTACTAATATTTTAATGACAAAGAAATATTTAAGCTTATATCATTATATCATTAATCTTATATCAAACTTATATCACAAAAAGTGTCTAAATTTATCAACCGATAATACATCCTATTATTGAACAAATTATCCGTCTGATGAGATAAATAAATTTATTACATTATTTAACTCCATATGCAAAAATTATTTCAACATATTATTTCGAAAAAATTAAAATAATTAATTGTGGGAAACGTTAATTGTTTTCTTTTTTATATTATGATTATATCCATTTGTATAAATGAGGAATTTAAAATTGAATTTGATAACAGAAACCATCCTAACCTTACGGAAGTCCAAAATTATGCCATATAAATAAACGTGAAATTCTTTTAATTTTCATTCATCATTAAAATTCTCGCTTCAAAATAATATTTCAAAATTCCTGTATTCGTAATCGAAAGAATAAGTTTAAACATTTCATGATTTTGCTTAGTAATTTCTGTGTTAACAAGTGAATAATCTGTCCAGCAGGAAAAATAAATTAAAGGACATTAGAAACTTTAAGCTAAAACATCATATCTTTTTAATAATATCAAAGACTTATTTTTTATTTTACTTTCATTATTTTTCATTTTCAAATATTCCCTTAATTATATAATGGCAATAATTTGGAAGCAAAAAGTGTATTTAACTCTATCACAAGTCATTTGATCAAATAAGTACAACCAAAAGTATTGTTGCAAAATATTATTAAGTACTTAGTTAAAACTGGACAAAAATATCAATTATAAAATATGAAATTATAAAAATAACAATTTTTGAATTTTACAGTTGTGTAAAAATAAATTAGCAATGATATAATTTAAATTTATGGATAAAATTTCAGTCATTTTTTATTTAAAAGTATAATTAAAATAAGAAAACACTTTCTTAGGGAATTTCTATAACATAAAACATAATGATCGGTTCGATTTAATAATCTAGTATACAGATCATGCTACATAATTTTTAATGCTGGACACAGAATTCTACAGCGTCATAAATTTGGTGTCCTACATTGAAAACTATGTAACATTAATTGCTAACCTACATACATTTTTATATTAACACACTTACACTTTTGTATTCAACGAGGATAGAGCCACAAGCCTTCCTCCTAAGATTTCGATAAATGTTATGGAATAGCAATTTATCCTAGGGAATTTTGTAGAAATGTATCTTATCTGTGGTAGAATTCATTTCTGTGAAGTCCAAGGCTTGAAATGAAACCGATAAGGTATGACGGACTGCATAAGGAAACCGTTGACTTAATACAGGTCTGATACCTATTGATTAAACGTTTTCTTAAATCACAAAAATATTGCTCACCCTTTCTATGAAATCATTGGAATCAGGAAGCACTTTTATTCGAGATAAAAGGCTCCAACAAAAGTTGTTCTTTCTCTCTTTACTTGTTAAGAATCATTAATTTTTAATCTGTCAAACAAATAATTCAATTTAATTCGAGCTTTTCTTGATTTAATTCTTTTCTATTACATGAAAATGTACATTTGAAGTGTGAGGCTAGTTTTAATTTAATTTTTTTAGCTAAAACATTGTATATACTTACATATACTGTAGGCACCTTTCCGTTATACGGACGCAAGACGTCGCCAATGTGAGCCAAACGAGAATCAAGTCGCCAAGCGTAGTTAATGGCAAAACAAATCTCGCGAATGTGAACAAAATTGCTAAGTGAATAACTTGAATTTGACGAATTTGAAAGGTAAATTGACATAATTTTGCATTTTTAGTGATTTTTTCCTTTTTCCGATTAACGATTATTTGGCGACTTTTTCTTTGCGCCCGTAAAACGGAAAAGGTAAAATCCTCCCCCAATGTAAAAACTTCTCCCAAGTAAATAAATCAATTAAACTAACCTGTAATAGCATAAATGTTTTTAGATAAGATTCTCAAGCCAATCACATGCATTCTAAACATTTTCAAACCTACTGCTATATACTAATATTTACCATTGTTGTACAAGGAATATAAATCATGTTAAAAATGTTATATTTTTGAATGGAAAACATTACTACCTGTTATTGTTAATTTGAAAATAGTTCTTATTCTTTCACCCTAATTTAACTTTCACATTTCTTATTCCCAGTGGAACTAATTAATAATTTTTAAAATCCTCATAGATCAAATAATTGAATATAATTAAAAGTAATTTAATTATTTTCCAAAATTAATAATTGAGCTTTATGTTAAAATCAAATAATGATAATAACAGTAACATTTTTACTCAGGACATTCTGTAAATGAAGCTTGTCTATAAATGTAACGCTTACGTCTAGCAATTAGGTTATATATAATAACAAGTTATATATATATATATAATAACCTAATAAGGTTATATATATATAATAACCTTCCAACTGCGATCTGAAGTGCAAAATTCAGTTACTTTGCTCCAAATATGAATCCGGACATATAAATTCTATTTAGACAGATAACCGATAGAGACAATTTTCATACAACTCTATGAAGATAAAAACATGCCCTCTGGGACATTGAATCAAGACGGTAGAAAATCCTCACAAGTTAGAAACACTCGTAAATTCTTTCCAAAATAAAAACAAAAAAAAACAGAACGGACATTCCAGAGGATCTGAATTCTTCCAAGACAACACCTGCCAGACCAAATCCATTCTTAAATAAACAAAGAAGAGAAAAAAATATCTACGAAAGAGTACTTTTTCTCGTAAATAGCCTGTAAAGTCTTTTTTTATTTTAAAGTCATGCCAGTTGTTGTTGTCCTTTAATGGGCGACACCTCGCTAGGCGACATGTCACTTGTTTCGCTTTTGACGATAATGATATTTTAAGCGTCTCTTTAAACAAGGTCGCACAGAAACAAACTGTGATTACTCGAGGGAAATGCATGTTCTTAAGACACCATCTGTGCTGTCGAGAGCATAAAAGCACTTTATAAAATATTCCCCGAATTTTATTTAGTCCTGACAATCCTGACGTAAGACAATTTTTATTTCATGTATGATTTTATTTTGTTTTTTATCATTTTATACATCAACAATTTGAATAATTTAAAAGAAAAATTTTTAAAAACGTAAGATTAGTGAAAAATTAATTTTTACTGTATTCTGTGTATTAAATAATAAATGAACATATTTGCTAAATAAATAAATAATTTCAAACAAAGGATATTTAAATAATTTTTTGAAATAAAATTTCTCATTTATTACTAAATTTTCGTTCAAAATAGGGAGTAATACTTTATTATTTTGTAACAGTTAGAAAATTATGCATTTTTCCTTTCATTCCTTCAAATATTAAAATTATCAATGACTAACAATGATGTTTGTTCTTATCTAGATATAATTTTCATGTGATTAAAAATAATCTATGTATAAGAATTTTTATTATTATTAAAAATTAGACAATGTATTTTTTATATTTAACTCTTTTATATTTAACACTCTCTTTTTTTATTAACAATCGAAAATTCTATATTGAAAGTGCATGTATCTAGCAAATTCTAAAAGATGTAGGAAAACAATGTATGCAACCTAATTATAATGAACAATATATAGAATGTGGTATGATTGCTTTGGGAGGGATGGAGTTTCTCTGAAGAGGCTGCCTTAAAGTAAATGGTGTGCTAATTGTTCTAAAATAATGATATTCCTCCTTAGTCTGTCAAATTTGACCACAGAAGATTGAAACGTATTTTGGTATAAAAGCTGTCAAATGTGAATAATATTTCATAGGGTCGAAACATTTTATAAATTTTACATTTCATGATTTTTTTCAGAAAAAAATTCAATAACTAAAATAATTTTTTTAAAAAAATTAAATCATTCGAGCTCTTTTTAAGTTAAAAATGAGTTTTGTGATACATTAAAATAAAATAAGGTTTTGTGATATTTGTATTATAAAAATATTCGGTGGTATATATAAAATTTTGTGCTGAACTATTTTTCTTTCTCTCTTCGTACTTTTGAAAAACACATTTGGTTTCGGCAAATAAATTTTGGCATTAATTTAAGCTTACGTTTCAAAGTGGATGACAAAACTTTTGAGACATAAATTTAATCTAAGTAATTGAATTTAAGATTATCATAGTAAAACTGAATATAACGACTCAAGACTTCTGTAGTAATGTAAGTTAAATCGCAGCAAAATTTTGTAGATAAGATATTTTAGCAAGGATGGCAATGAGATAAATTCGCATAAATTACTTAATTCAAAATTTTAGCAATCATTTATCCAAATTAATCAGCTGTTCGGATGAAACAGTTTGTTATTATTAAATATTGCTATAAATCGGATACTTTGAGGTTTATGGCTATCATTAATGCAAACAGTCATAATTATTTTCCCTTTTTTACAATAATTTACACTCTGCCAAAAAACACATTTATCAGTATCATGTCAAAATAATACTATTCGAAATTCGATAACCAAATACTAATATCGACACACTATCATAGTCACAATTTTTTCTGCAGCAGATATATAAAGCTCAAACTGTTTAAGAGAAAAGAAAGAGAAGTGAAAAGAATCAGAAAATGGATTGCAAACTCAGATTTAATACCGTCAAGGAAGACATTAAATCTTTCTTTTCTTAAAGTGGATGATGAAAAATGCACTTTCCGCTTATTATCGTATTTTAATGTAGGTGGAAGCAGCTTTTTCTTGGCGTCTTTTCTAACGACACATCATGAATTGAGCTTACTCTTTCGACATTCGCAGCGAAACCAATCACAATAATGTCGGTAATATTGTGTCAAGACGATTGGAAGTCAAGTAACATTTTTAAGTACAAATTTTCCGTCGAACGTAAATAGATGGCCCAATGGAAAAGTGTTAAAGTAAAATTTCTTTTGAAAAAAGAATTTTCTGGCATAACCTCTCTGAAAGGAATATATTCCTTATGAAATAAGCAGGTGTTTTAGAAATAATACAATTTTAGTCTTGTTTATGACATATAAAGAAAAACTATATGTTGCGCCAGTGACATTTACTTACTTGAAAGCTCAATAAAAATAAAAGTACTTCAGCTATTGTTTTTAATTCGTTTTTTTAGAATGCTATATCAAATTTTTTTCATACAATTTTGAAAGTGGCATCGATTAAATGGCAACCTCCATTGCGCATACACTGATTAAGTCAATTTTGGAAGTTCGTGTAAACTCTTTGCAGCATTTCAAACGACGGTATGTTGGCAATGGCATCGCGAATGTTGTTCTTGAGGTAAGTTATTGACAGTGGTCGGTCGACATAAATCAGGGATTTTAAAGTGAACCTCGTCACTGAAAATAAAGACAGCGTCTTCAGGCAAGTTGTCAAGCAGCATTTCACATGCATTTTGACAGGCAACAAAATCGCGTTCAGTTCATTCTTGCACAACAGCCAATTTATAAGGAAGAAATTAAAGGTATTGATGGAGAATTCGTCAAAGACTGGTGTCAGAAATTCTCAGATCAGCTGCGTGTTTGTTAGTCGAACGCCGGGGAGAACGCAGAATTGACTGTCTTACTCTTTCGACGTTTTCCGGAGTTCTGGTGGTCCGTTGATGTCCATTTATAATCGAATTTCGAACAGGAACGGGCTTGTGCGGAGGAATTTCAAAGCGAGCGTGAAAGGCGCGTTGAATAGCAACAAGTGAGCGACCATTAGAAAAGGAGCTCTCGACGGCGAATGCCAGCTGCTCTCTAGACCAGAGCATGATAGCAATTGACTAGACGGAGAAACAAACTTGGAAACTTTCCCCTCCAATAGCACTACCTATCACCCCTCTACTCACCCAACTCCCTGGTCGATTGTTTTTTCAAATAAGTTGGTTTCTCTGGCGCACCCAGTAGGTACCAAACTCTCTTGAAATAAAATATAAAGATTCAGAAGTAACCTGTAACAAAGCTTATCTGCTTAAAATGTTATCAATACATCGCGGATATTTATTTGGGACAAGATGAAATAAAATGGATAATTATTGGGTACTTTTCAGTTATTCAAATGTCTCTAAGCAGACTTTTTGGTGACCTCACACAGCCACCCTTTTGTCCAAGGCGACAAAATGGCCAAGAATTGCTTTGAAAAAGTGGAGGCAAAAGTTTACAAATGGCGATTATACTTTTGGCGTTTATTGCATCATTATTGGAAATTTTTCGTCTGCTCCCGGTGACGGAAAAGCCCCAATTATGTTTATCATTTATAATCTTCATAATAAGGAAAAAACTCTCTATAAATGTTACATTTAAATGAATATGCAATAACTTACATAAACATTGAATTCCACTTCTAGTAGAGATGGGTGTTACTACCATCATATTGGTTGATATTATCCAAAAGAATTCTTAATTTTTTTGTATTTTAAAAAGTATTTGGTTTCTGAGAACATGAATTAGTTCATTTAATGTGACTAATTAACACTAAATTTTATTTTTGTCTGCCAGCGAAAAATAAATGTTAAAATCATGCTCACATTATTCATCGCAGCTGTGCAGTTTTCCAAATTCCTATATTGTACGATGAATGAGACACTATTGCAGTTACCTCTCTATTGCAGTTTCAAATCCCTGTGTTGTACGATGAAAAAGAAACTATTTCTATCCTTCTCTCTCGCCATCGCAGTTTCTAAATCCCTGTGTACTGTGTAAGGAAAGATGAGCTTTTACCTCTTTGTTGCAGTTTTGAAATCCCTGTACTGTATGAGGAAAGGGAAATTATTGTTGTCATCCTCTCTAATTTTGTCTCGAAATTCGTGTATTGTAGAATGTATGAGAAACTAATGCTGTCATTCTCTCTAATTAAGTTTTCCAAATCACTATATTGTAATAAGAAACAGAAACTATAGTTGTTATCTCTTTATTGCAGTTTTAAATTCCTATACTGGAGGATGAATAAGAAACTATTGTTGTCATCCTATCTGTTTCAATTTCAAAATTCGTGTATTGTAGGATGAAAGAGAAACTATTGTTGCCATCCTTTCTGTTGCAATTTCAAAATTTCTTGTGTTGTAGGATGAAAGAGAATTTCGTCATCCTCTTTTTGGCAGTTTTTCCATAATTGTTTTAGGACGAAAAAGAAATTATTGTTTCATTATCTCTATTGCAATTTCGAAACTCATGTGTTGTTGGATGAATGAGAAACTATTGTTATAATTTAGTGTAAAACAATTTGTGATTAGATGTAAGCTGACCAAGATAAATATTACTAGTTCAGGTAAATATATCTTATTTATATAAATTAAATTGTATTTTAAAAGCACTACAGAGGTTAAATCAAATATATGTGTTTTGGTATGGTTACATTTATTCTGGTTATTAAATTATATTAGAAACATTAACAATATCTAAGCAAAATATAATCAGATAACAATTAAAATTTAGCTTTACGAAATATCAGCAATATAAAAATTAACGAAATTTAAAAAATTCTTTGTTGGAGGCATAACTTATGCTTTAAAAGTATACATTACTTTTAACCCAGAAATTATACGCAGTCATAGCTATATTTCAGTGAAAGAAATTTTGACCTTTTCGTTCAATTCTGTCAAATTTTTTTTTTATTTCTCTTTAAAAATCAGTTATCAAATGCTGAAACATTTCAGTAATCAGTGACATTCTTTTCATGCTCCAAACTTTTAATTATACACTATTCATTTTGCATTACAAAAGAAGGAATGTTTTCCAAAATCAGATAACATATATCTTCAAAGAAATATCTTAACATATATCTTAATATCTTCAAAGAAATTATGCCTTTTTACATTTATTAATGCTGATTTTGGAGTACTACTTAAAGTAGTATTTCCTTAGCTACTTCTACTAAGCTAACGAATTAGTCTTACTTTTCCAATATTTTCCTGAGCAACGGCTTACATGGAATCTAATAATTTGTATGAATATATTTGAATGACAAGATATATTTTAAACCTGTTGTCACAAATTTATCTGAATCGACAAAACATTTATTGTAATCTCGTCTCATGTGAACAAAGACAGTATCTTTCAAGCAATAATATTTTCAAATTAGAAATGCTGGAAAATTCCAATGTTGATTTTCATTTCCTTTGTCAGCTTTCTACTTTAAAAGGCAAACGAATTCACAAAGGTTGAAAGTCTTTCATACTCCTTTTATTTCAATCATTATTATATGATAATTTATTTCGGTGATGCTGATTTTTGAAAAAGGATACATTTTTTTTACCTTAATTTGATGACTATACGAACTTCGTACAATTATTATTATAATTATCAATACGGTTGACTGATTTATACATAATATTATAAAATGACTTTAAATTTGGTTACATTTTTCATTTACAGATACTAATACCGATAGCTTATCGAAGTAATATTATTAGCCACAATCACGGAAAAAAATTCTTCACTTTTTTTGAAAAATATAGTGCCGCATTAAAAAGAAACGATCGAGTCCCTTTTGCTGGATGGTTGTAACATTGGTCTCGTAGTCAAGAAATCTTGAGTTCGAGTCCCGGTGGCTTCCAAATTTGTATACAAAATTTTCCTTGATTTGATTCTGCTTTTCTTTCTGTTCCAGAATATTCTTGGCATTTCTTTAGTTTGCCAGATAAATGCTATGGACTTTTCTTACTGTCTCCAGAAAAAGTATTCAGGAACTTTTTCTGCTGTTATAAAAGACAGTCTCTTTCAGTCGCATTGTTCTCAGCTCAGAGTTAAGAAGTTGGTTTATCTCTACTACCTGTATGTTCTTGAGTTCTATTTATGTCACAATATTAAATAATTTCGAAAATGGGTGGTATAAATTATATAAATGAAAAGGAAATTAAAGGAAAAGAGGGTAAGAAAATGAAAAAAAATGTTGAATTTAAGCCAAGCGTACTGAGAAAACGCCAAATCTTTCTAAATCTGCCTTTCGTAAAGTTTAATCAGATCGCTAAAAAACAATCGGAAAAAGATTTCAAGTAAACCTCAAGAAGACTAACTACACTTAAAGAAAATCTATGTCTAGCAATAAACTCGTATCCATCTTTTCTTTAAAATTATGCTAAAATAAGTTCGTAAAATTGCTTCTAAATTCAACGTATATCATAATCTATCAATATCTCTATTACTTATGAAAATATATTATTTGTCGAGTTCCAAGCATAATCTGCTAGGTTTTTTTTTCCCGCAATACATGAATTAGTCACCAATTTGATTAAAACGCGTTATGTAAATCAAAATATGTGTATTTACAAACGATATTAAAATATCAAATATTGATTTAATCATAAAAGTAAAAAAGTGGCTTCTTTAGTTTAATTTGTAAACTTATAAAATTGATGCTTTATTGAAGTTTTAAAAATATATTTTGTTTATAATTTTATTCGCTCTTTTATTATTTGTTTATAGCTTTATTCTCTATTTATCATTTGAATTATCGTTTTCACCCATTTTTTTTTCTTATAAATCTGTCAAAACATTTTTTGTTCATAAAATCTTAATCAATGAACAAAAAAATGTATAATAATATTTGTTCAAAATTTCTAAGAATGAAAGATAAATAAAATACTGTAACATAAAAGTTAGTGATAAAAGGTCAGCGGAAATAATCTTACTCTCATAAATCTGAGGAATTTTTTAAAACTTTAATAATTAGGATTTGAAACTATAAACAGACCATCAGTATATAAAAATTTAATTAAGGAATCTTTCAAAACGAAACAAAGTAATCAATGCATCCATGTATATTCGATATTCGAGCCTTATGTTGAAATCCTGTTTCTGGCATTTCTTAAAATACCGTCAGATATTCGATAACAGTCCTAAGAGCTTCCAAACCTAGTTACTTTTGAAAATTTTGTTATAAAACGGAATATTTCCTAATAATTATAATGTTTTATCAAAGAAGAGCTATCACATTTTCCGAATAACATTTTCTTAGTGAATAATACAAGGAATAAGCTGGGTATCATTATCTATTTTTCCTCTGAAATCCCTTTAATGAAATTTAAGTTATAAGAGAAAAAACAACATCTCGTTTCCGTAAACTTGACAACATCGAATTCCCTCTATCAGAATTTCCTCCTCAACAGGAAGCTCGTTGCCATGGGAGTATTCGTAGGCGTTGCCATTTTGTACTGTGAAAGTTCGATGAATTTTTTTTCCCATACTATACAATCCCCGACCACATATATACCAGACAACAAGAAGTCAATACAAAACATGATTATTTTTTTAAGGAGGAAAAGCTTTCCTTAACATTTAGCTTGAAAACAACTATCTTTTTTTATCTGCTTTTATCAGTAATGTTTTTAATTATTTTGTTACATTTTAAAATAATTCTTTATTTCCACTTGACAAACAAGTTTCTTTTTTCTAACATTAGAAATTGTCTCAATTTAGAATCTCATCGATTTCATTAATTCTTTAATAGAGCGAAATTTTAGCATAAAATTCAAGAGAAATCGATGAGAATCCATGATTAAAATCTTGTATAATAAAGCAAAAAAATTATTGATGGGATATGTATGCGATCTGTATAAATTTTGGAATCCTTTGTCTTGAATTATGATTTAGAGCAAATGACAATTCATAACTTAAGTATTATGTAATATTCTGTTTAAATTTCACGTAAAGTATTTCAAATTGAAAACTAAAAAGGGAAATTTGGATAATCCGACAACTTTGGTGTGAATAAATGACGAATATAAAGTATTTTATTTTGCTCTATATAAAATATGGAACCAAAAAATAAATTATTGATGGATGCAAAATTAATCTATTTACAAACTTATTTAAGGTTTTAAAATACTAAACTGATATCTTATTCTTGTTCACGACTAATCCTAACATAAAACCAGACCAAGTCATGCAACAACAAAAAAATCCATTTTATACGGAAAGAAATACAGTCGCTATCCCACCATCTCCAACAAATCTGCTATTTACGTTCGACATGAAATTTGTGACGACATAGCGAAAAATATCGCTCGGCATCCAAATAGAGTCACACAACTATTCCTGAGAATCATTGTGATCTGTTGCTGAGCACAGTGGCAAGGGGGTAAGCTCAATTCATGAGCTGTCGTTAAAGAAGACGCCAGGAAAAAGCTGCTTTCGACGCAGTACATTGAAATAAGACGGCAGCATTCTCTACCATCCATTTCAAGAAAGGTAAGATGGAATGCCTTTCTTGACGGCATTAAATCCGCGTTTGCTATCCGCTTTCTATTCTTTTTTTGCTTTCAATTTAAAATCGGTAGAACTTTATAAATCTGCAACAGGAAAAAAAAGGAACGCAGTGAAGTTAGTGTGTGCATATAAGCTTTATTCCGTGAAATCTTGAATTGAAAAGATTTCGACACGATTTGGAGCTAACAGACGTAGGATTTGTTGTTTGGAGTCAAAA
>JAPMOQ010047565.1:160554-188434 GCA_026543055.1 Argiope trifasciata | reverse complement strand
TTCCCAAATAACTTCCATGAATGTGAATTTTAATTAAAAATGTATCGGTATTTTAAAGATTTTCTCACATTACTTCCGTGAATCAGAATTTTAATTAAAAATGTATCAATATTTTAAGGATGTTCCCAAATAACTTCCATGAATGTAAATTTTAATTAAAAATGTATCGATATTTTAAGGATTTTCCCAAATAACTTCCATGAATCTGAATTTTAACTAAAAATGTATCGGTATTTTAAAGATTTTCTCACAGAACTTCAGAATATAACATTACAAAAGAAAACTTGGGCATTTCTAACTAAGAATGTCTAAGAAACTGTGAAATTTCTAAAATAGGAAGTGTGCAAGATAATTATCAGGTATTAAATAAAAATTAATCTTCATTAAATACATCGAGGTCTATTGCTCTCCCATTGGAGCGGCGCAGAAGCTTAGAGAGTGGCATGCCATCCCGTATGTTCTTCCTTTTCTCAAAATTAAAATGTTTGTCCCAAAAGATCCTTGTTGCTATACATTTATCGTTAACATAACTAAGCTTCATACTTTCGGCAAAAATATTTTTTAATGTAATCAAGATTTAAAAATATATATGTAAGAATGTGCTTTTACCTTTTGTACTGTATATAAATTAATTATTAAATCGAATTAATTACTATGTCAATGAAAACATTAAATTTTCCTTATTATAAAGGTTGAAAAATACTATATGAATATTCGACATTTTTATAAATTTAACTAATTTAATTGACTTTTATAGCCACTTTAAATGAAGAATTTGCGTTAGTATCAGATTTCAAAGATTACCAAATATCTGTGCATGCCATAATACACACATTCATAACTATACTAATCTTTCACTATAATTTTTATTATCGCCTGTCTTCCTTTAATATGTAGAAACTCAATTATAGTAAACTTTATAAGGATCAAAAATATTCAAAAATTGTTTTCACATTAAAATACCAAAGGATTAATGTTTGGCAATGTGATAAATGATAGAAATGTTAAAATGTCTGATATTAATCTTGATATTAAAGTGTCAAATAAATAATGCTTTATAATATGATAATCATAAATAGTACTTGAAAGTTTTATATGCAGATAAGGAATGGATAGGAAAATCTGTTACTGTGGTAAATAAAAATCTGTAATGATATGTAATAAAAAAAGCATACTCTGTAATTTTTGGTTGTGCTCATCCTTGGATTTTTCAGCTAATAAGCCATATTCGAAATTTTTCCAATTAAATTTTAATTTTCTGACTTTTTGTCTATTCATTTTTAACCTTGTCTATCAATAAAAAATCATTAAAAATTAAGATTTTGCAAAAATTATTATGCTAAATGAGTACAAAGAAGCAAAATCCTGATTTATAGTTTATTAACTAAATGTACACTTCTTAATGCTTTGGTTCAATAGCAAATCACCCAGAAAATTTAGTAATATTTATCTAAAAATTTTACTTTATTTTTATATGTATTCTATGTATATATATACATACTATATGTAAATATATACATATTATATGTATATATATATATATATATATATATATATATATTTCATAAAATTATCAAGCATGCTTTTTTCAAGAATATTATTTATTGTAACAGGCAATTTGAAACGAAAATTATGTTCCGACGCATTTGCTCTTTCCAATGATACATATTTTGAAAACTTTCTAAAACGTATCCACATATCAAGAAAAATATCTGAAAATTATATTCGCAGTTTTTCACACAAATTATTCATTTGAATATTTAATTTGAATGCAAATGAAATGTCGTCTAGAAGACGGCACCTCCCAAGTTAAGGTATCCGACAGCGTTAAAAACATTATTATTGGCCACATGGGCGATTTTTTAAAATCCTTATTATATCTTGTAGTTCAGCCTTTTCTCATCCCAAAATTGTTTATATTTTCCATAAAAGGGAGGCTTGAAGGTCTATCATTGTGAGTCACATTTTTTTTCCATTAATATTTGCCTTTAGCTTCAATTTTCTCAGAACTTTAATTTTCATAACATTATATACTATTAACGCTATTTCCCCAAAACTAAAAGAGGTATTTACATAAAAGTGTTATTATGTGTTTTAAATGATATCGGCAATGAAATTAACCAAGAGTGTTATTGTTGATGAAATACTTTTACATATATAGGTGTTTTTAGAAAAATTAAATTGTAAATTTATGGAAAAAATGTATAAATGAGCATATTTTTACCCATAACTTCTTCGCATCTCAATATTTTTCTTTGATATTGGTTCATTTCATTCACTATTATATTCTACAACTTGTGCACAAAGAAAAATAGGATTGCCGCATTACAATTTTGTGTAGAATGTAAACCATTTTGGTTAAATTTAATTAAAATTTGCTATGGATTTTTTCATTTCTCAAAATATATTAATTTTCAAATAATTGTTTTTGTATTTATAATATTGAATATTGACAATACATCTAAAAGCAATAAATGGTTTTTTTTAAATACAATTTTTCAAAAATTTTCCTTCGAATGTAGTCCGATACTTTAAGTCCTAAAATTTCAACTCCCTAATTAAGGGTTAAATAAATGTATCTATACATTTATTTTCCCCTGAAAAACCATAAATATTAATGCTATAGATTAACATTCATGTGAAAGATTTTACTGATTTCATTGACGTTATTTACAATGTTCAGTATGTGTAACAAAAGAAACTGCTAGAACATTTTCTCTGAAGGAGTAAGCATTATTTCTTATGGTTCAGAAATACTTTATTCAGTCGATATCTGGACTTTATTAAATAGATGTTTTCCTGTGGAATCCATCACATCTTATCATTTTCATAGCAGACACCAAACTTCGCAGTAGATACGAGTTTCCTAGAAAAGAGTTGTAGAGATAAGGTTTATTGCTGCAAAAAGTTTAGGGATTGGTTGGTTTGCTTTAGTTCCTTTCTGTAGGAAGGTTAAGACAGGTTATTGCATAGATTCATTCGTATAAACACTGACTTAGTTTTCCTGTTAGTTTACAAATTCTGTTCACTACCCAAAACTTATCAATCAATCATAGTTTTATTTAAAGTATCTGACTACGTTCAAATTTTTGAAAAATTGGATTTTTAAAGAACTGTTTCTGATTTTTAGATGTATTGTTAATTATAAACACTATAAATACAAAATATTATATGAAAATATAATATATTTTGAGAAATAGAAAAATTTGCAGTAAATTTTGTCGATTTTTGAGCAAAACGATTAACACACTACACAAAATTGTAATGCAGAAATCCAATTTTTCTTTGTACACAAGTTGTAGAATTTAATGATGGATGAACTGAAACAAATTCTAAGAAATACTTTGAGGTACAAAGAATTCATGAGCAAGTTTAGTTTAGTTATATTAACGTCCCGTTTCAAAGCAACACGAGGGCTATTTTGGGACGGACCTCGTAATTTTCAGCAACGGTCAGATGACGAGGACGACACCTGAATTGGCACCCCCCACTCCCCCCCCCACGCCACACCAGCGGGAGGACGTTTGGCCTGACAGATTTAACGTGCAACAGACCCCCTCACTCGACGGATCTTCGGTGGAATCGAGTCTCGAACCTAAAACCATTCGATTCCGAAGACGAGACTCTACCATCAGGCCACCGCAGCCCTGAATTCATGAGCAAAAATGTACGTATGTAAGTACTGTTTTTTTATAAATTCACAACTTAATTTTTCTAAAAACTCTTATAAATCAAAAAGTATTTCACCAACAATAAAAATTTTGGTTCATTCTATTCCCCATATAATTTAAAACACGCTGAAATTCCTATGTGAATACATCAATTAGTTTTTGTGATATCATGTTAACGGTGGAGAGTTTTTATGAAACTTAAAATTTTAAGAAAACTGAAGTGAAAGACGAATTTTAGCTGAAAAATATTTATTTAAAATTCTCATATAGTTCATGTCTTTTTTTTTCTAGAAAAAGATGTATTGTTTTGGAAAGAGGAAAATCTGAACTACCAGAATTAACAATAAAAAAATCGCCAATGTGGTCGACAACCAGTGTTTTCAACATAGTCGGATACCTTAATTCGATATATTTGTGAAAAAATAGAATTTTTAAACCACTTTTTGCTGCTAGCTTTTTAAGATTTTAATTAATTATGCATTGTTATTGAAAATATATTATTTTACTATTTTCAAAAGTTAATGTCAGATTTTAATTCATTAAAGAGATTTAAATCTAAAAAAATTCTAATATCTTAGACAAACCTGATATTCATTATTTCGAGTTAAGGTATCCGATTACATTCGAAGGGAAATTTTTGAAAAATTGATTTTTTTAAATACTATTTATGGTTTTTAGATGTATTGTGAATTATAAACTCTATAAATACAAAAACATCTTTTAAAATATAATATATTTCGAGAAATTGGAAAATTTGTGGTAAGTTTTAATGAAATTCAACAAAAACGGTTAACACTCTACACAGAATTGTAATGTATCAATCTCATTTGTCATTATGCACAAATTATAGAATATAATGATGAACGAAATAAACCAAAATCTAAGAAACATTTTGAGATGCAAAGAAATTTTGAGTAAAAATATGCATAAATAAGCATTTTCCCCTTAAATTCACAGCTTAATTTTTCTAAAAACACCTATAAATGAAAAAGTATTTCACCAACACTTAAACATTTGGTTCATTTGATTACCCACATTATTTGGAACACACGCTGAAAGTTTTATGTAAGTACCTCTTTTAGTTTTTGCGATATTATATTAATGGTGGATATTTTTTTTTTTGAAAATTAAAGATGAAGTTAAAGAAAATTTTAGCAGAAAAACATGATTTGTTTAAAGTTTTCCAGTAAGATTGGTCATGCCTTCCTTTTCTTAGAAAAAATAAATTAGAAACTAGAAAATAATAATTCACCAATGAATTCGATGGCCAATGTTTTTAATGTAGTCGGTAACCTTAAATAGTTTGATGAATCTAAAATAAAGACATCAGATACACACAACCATTTTGATTTGAATTTCTGTAAAAAAGAAATGAGCAAAAGAAATCATATAATAAGTTCATGTCTATACTTACTGTTAAAGAAATTGTTTCATTATAAGCGTCAATAAGTAATTAGTATCAGCTTATTAATTTATTTGTGTTTTAAATCAATCTGCTGCTAGACGCCATCTGTTGGAGAATTTCACAAAACAATAGATTGCAGAGCTACATAATATTTTTGATGAGGGATTTAAGGTATCCGACTACGTTAAAAACACTGGTTTCCGAACACAATGACGAACTGTTTTATATTTTTATTTCTTGCAGTTCAGACTTTTTTCAAAACAGATTTTTTCTAGGAAAAGGAAGAAAACCGTTCTGTGAACGTCACACAAACCGATAAAAAAAGGGTAAATTTTATCCATTGTCAATTTTTTTTTCTACTTTTCATAAAATTATAAGAACATAATTAGTAGCTATATTTTTCATAAAATTATTAGATCATAATTATTAGATATATTTTTCATAAAATTATCAATCATGGTTTAATTGTTTATTTGTTTTTTCAAGAAAGGAGGGCCTGACCTATCAACCAGGGTCACATATTTTTCTGCTAAAATTTGTCTTTAACTTCAATTTTCTCAAAATTTTAAATCTCATAATTCTCCACCGTTAACATGATAGGCACGTTAACACTAATAGAAGTCTCTGTATAAACTTTTCAGAGTGTGTTTGAAATAATATGGGCAATGAAATGAACAAAAAGTTTTATTGTTGGTGGTATACATTTTCATTTATAGGTATTTTTAGAAAAATTAAGTTGTGACTTGATGAAAAAAATGCATATATACGTATATTTTTCCCCATAACTTAGTTTCATCTTCTAACTTTTCTTAGATTTTGGTGCATTTCATTCATCGTTATATTCTATAATTGGTGTACAAAGAAAATAGGATTGATGAGTTACAATTTTGTGTAGAGTGTTAATCGTTTTTGAAAAATTTCATCATAAATGACTACAAGTTTTCCTATTTCTCAATATATATTATATTTT
The DNA here is from genome assembly GCA_026543055.1 of Argiope trifasciata. Classification (NCBI taxonomy): domain Eukaryota; kingdom Metazoa; phylum Arthropoda; class Arachnida; order Araneae; family Araneidae; genus Argiope; species Argiope trifasciata. The sequence continues at coordinate 182,388 of JAPMOQ010047565.1, read as the reverse complement.
CAAATAATTTTGTAGTGTTTATAATATTTTGTATTTTAATTGCCAATACATCTAAAAACCACAGTTTTAAATAGTTTTAAAAAATCCAATTTTTCAAAAATTTTCCTTCGGACGTAATCGGATACCTTAAAATCAGGTAATTTCTCACTAACGGTGACAAATAAAAATATGTTATATTTATAACGCTAATAAAATCACTCTCCAAAACTGTTGGTCTTTTTGTAAATCAACTGTAATAAATATAACTTCGAAAGTTATTTCGTTAAAATTATAATTAATTAAATATTTGCTTTTCAGTTCTTGCATCTTTCTGATTTGCAGTCATTTTCCTTTATAATATCTCAAAGAAATATTGCATAAAAATTATTTAAAAATCATCTTAAAAACATTTGTTTTTCTTTTAATCAGCCTTCTTTCACTCAGCTAAATTTGTCTGCTATTTGATTCCCAAAATAGCCCTAGTATTGCTTTATAAAGGGATGTTTATATAACTAAACTAAACTAAATCAAAACAAAGCGTCTTCTATTTGAATAATATTTCTCATCCTGCAATTTAATACAAGTACAATTCAGTTTTAAAAAAAATATTCTCCAAAGTGTTTTTTCAACTGTAAAAATTATAATTAATTGCTAATTTTTTAACATAGTGACACAAGTGAATAATTTATTAGTGATTTTATTTTATCAACTATCAAATCTTTTAATTTTCTCGCATGTAAATTTAAAGACATTAGTTTATTTATCTGCGAAGTTTCACACAATTTTAATTCATTTTTCAAATTATTCTATTTAATGCAAAACAATCATCGAAGTTCCTGTTTTTACGGAAATGAAAGAACTTATAGTAAAAAAAGAAGTATTATGAAGTGTATTTTACCTCTGTATGAAAACGCTAAAAAATGATTGAATTTAGGACCAAAAAAAAAACTCGACTTTCAAGAGATGTGGTAGGAAACTTAATAACGATGGTGATAGGAAAAAAAGTAATCTCAATGTTTGCTAAATTCATGTCATATGTTTTAAAATATAAAGACAAAATTTAGGAGAGAGGTTTAACTGCTGATCGAAGGCTCAAACTTATAGAATGGAGCGAACGAAAATCCATGAAAGACAATGTTGAAGAAAAGTGTTTTGTTATAATTCAAAATCTTATATATATATATATATACACACACATATATATATATATATATATATATATATATATATGTGTGTGTGTGTGTGTATATATATATATATATATAAACAGATTTCATTCTTTCTATTATTACATCATTTATTCATTTTTTGTACTGTTCATTAATTTAGTATAATGAGGAAAATCCAGCATCAATATCATTAATTGATGGTTTTATTTAAGTAATTGGATTAATTTCAAAAGTTGCTAGCAAATCCATCGTTAAAAATAAATTTTATCCACTGTCTAATAGTATGATGCTAACTATCACGAGATTTCATTATGACTCTCCTAATTAGATTTTTTAAATCAATGACATTAAAACACTTACAATGAATGTTTTTGTATAGATTCGTTGAAAATTAAAAATGTGGACAAGTTTTAATTAACAAGGTGATTATCACAGCATGTTTCAAACAACTGAGGATACCAACTAGCCATTTTGTTTTAAGATGGGGCAAACAGATAGAAAATAACAGTTTTGTTAAATCCTGTGTTTTCCTTATGGTATGCATGAGATTTGGTCCTTTCAGAATTCCTTATCAAGTAACTTTTAGAATTTGTTTATATATATATATATATATATATGTGTGTGTGTGTGTGTGTTTGTATGTGTTACAGACTGAAGCCGAAATTTGGCTCAAAATTACAACTGTAAAGACAAAATCACTCCCCTTCTTTCATATATTTAAATAATTATATTTTTAATTTTCGCAAACACATTCTTGTAAAAGTACAAATTATGCGACTATAAAAGCCTTCAAATATTTCATTCCTTTAATAGTTAGTTTAGTTTAGTTAACAGTTATCCACATTTTTGATGTTACATTTTTTTAGCAAATTTTTTCATCTCATTCTCTTTTTTTTTAGTTATCGTGGAGCTTATATTTAAACAGAAGGACAGACAGGAAGCCACTGAATCGATTCCATTCTAAGTTTTATCGAAATCTATAAATTTCAAACTAAGAGGCTGTCTACCGAGATTTGAGTACTTCCCAGGCACAGATATATAAAATCAAATGTGGGGTTTTCTAACTGGGTAAACTGAAAGGCGGGTATTCATCAAATTCTTGATTTCGAAAATTTTGATGATAATATTATATTATCTTTATAAAGCCTATTAAGTCTGAATAATTAAAACAAATCGCTTTATTAAGCCTATTTAGTATGAAAAAGTAAAAGAAAATTCTCTTTATTCAACCTTTTAAGAAAAAAAAAATTAAAATATCTATTAATCCCATTAAATACAGAAGAATAAAAAAACATTCTCTTTATTAAGCCTATTAAGTATGAAAAAGAAAAACCTCTTCATTAAACTTATTAAGTAAGAAAAAGTAAAAAGAAAACAAGTCTATGCAGAGGATTTTTATACGTTATATATTTTTTATACCTATATGTTTGTTCTCGAAAGTATAAATATTAATCAAGGGAATAAATGATTTATAACTTTTTAAAAATATTTTAGGGATTACATTCTATCAAATTCTTATATTCTTTTTTTTCAAAACTCTTCAATAAATTAGTCAAATTGTTTCAATTTTTTAAACAAAAAAAGAGATTCCGATGACGTTAGCTCGATGATATTTTTATAATACCTTTAGAAAACTATAATTTGTTGAACTTTTTGTATTTTAAGAAAAAATAATACTGAAAAGCGAAATTCTATTCTCTCGCATTGAGAAAAGGACAGCTGAGAGAAAAATATATAACAAGCTAAAAAACATGATTTTTATTTTTTTATTTTTTCCAGTACAAAGAAATGAAATTCCATAAAACGGTTTACTGTTTTTTTTTTATTCTTTTGAAAAAAAAATGAAATATTTCGCACGCCAATGACTTCCTTATTTTGGAAATTATCGCTTAATAAAAAATATTAGCATTAAAAAACGCTTCAAAAATTTTCGATGTTTGCTTATAAGCTGAAATTCACGAGGAATTATGAGTTTTTTTCCATCCTAATGATGGTTGAAACACTGTCTTTATTTTTCCTTATTTTTAAGAATGACTGTAATACGAATAAAGCAATTTTAAGTTAATTAAAAAAAGAGAAACTTTGCTTCAATAAAATGTTGCTAACATATTATTAATGGAAATGAAACTGTGAAGCTTCCCTAAAAAAGGGCAGGAAAGAAAAGTCTTTTGTTTTCAAATTAAAGAAAACTTCCACTGGAAAAATTAAAACCTCAAAAAGCTAGTACTAATGGGACATTTTGCAATAATTTTTGGTGTATATATATTAAAAGAGAATAATATATCTAAGAATGTAGGCCATTATATTCTATATCTATTGCTATTTTTTTTCTTTCCCATGTATGCATATGCCCTATTCATGTTTATAATTTTTAGTTGATATAATATTGCTTAATGTTCGCAATAAGCATTTTTTATTGCAATAATAATCAAGCAATAAAATATGCTTCCCTGAAAATTTAATCTTAAAAATTATTTTCCAATTTAATTTCTCAAAAATATTATTGTACACCAAAAAAAGCCATTAATATAGCTAATTCTGCCTTCTACGTATATTATTCAAAACTTTTAGCAGATATAGAAGATGATTATTAAAATTCTTTGCCGATATATGACTCTCTTGTGCTATAACATTTAATTGAAATGAATAAAATTCTTATTAAAGGTACTATTTTGTGTGTGCTAATGAAATATATAAAAGACAATAATCAGCTCTGATAATCCTTATTACAGTGATAATATTGAACAGTTTCACAAGACGATGCCTCTATTTTTACCAGAAAGTATGATCCTCGTTGTAAAAGACAGTTAAAAGTGGTGTAGGAAAGATATTTTTGAGTGGAAAACAATAGCACTGAACAGGGACAAGAAATTGAAACTGCCATTCATCAAAAACTATTCTTTTTTTCTCTAACGGCACCTCCTATACCTTCCATCCCCTCGTTTCTTCTACTCTGAAAACGTATTGCCTTTATTTTGGAATCATAAGAAGGCATAAAAGCACGTTTATTTCTAACTCTGGCATAAGATATTATCATGGATATATCATAAGATAATATCGGCAATTTGAACAATGAAAAAAAAAACAATGTGACTTCAGTATTGTCTTACTAACTGTTTTTCAGTTTCCTTAAAACACTTCTGATAATTAAATACAGTGAGGAAATACTAATATTTTAGAAAATGAATAATCAAAATGCCACAGACGCATCGATTGCCCTTTCTAAAAGTCACAAGCTTGGTCAAGGATAGTATTCAGTGCAACTGACAGAGTATTTAAAATGCAGTTATATATATATATATATATATATATATATATATATATATATATATATATATATATATATATATAACACGTATGCAGGATCTATTGCATTGATTTTAATCTGATCAAATTCTTGTGGAGGTTCGTTAGGCGCATTTCTACTACAGCCTCCACACACACGGAAATTTGACCGGAATGAAGTCATGCAATAGATCATGCACACGTTTAATATATTTTTAAATGTTATAAGAGAGCACGTGACAGGAAAAGATTATGTAGCTTATAAGATGTTGATATCCCTTAATTTTTATACATAAAAATCAAGTGATATCAGCATTATAGGTAGGCAAATTATATTTTTTGTTTTATGCATTGTTAATTCGAAAAATTGCGTAAAATCTACAAAGATCAGAATACATTATCCGTTATGTAATCGCATTTCCTTTATACCAAATGAAAGCGATTACTTGGCATATCATCTTTTTAAATATTTAAAGAGAAATTTTAATCTTTTGAAGAGAGAAAGAGAGAACAGTTCAACATTTAACAAATGAGGTGTGAGGTTGTAAACAAGGGCTAATTCTGAATCAATATGGACCAATAATATTATCCCGAGTTTCCAATAGTGAAATATTTTGTATGCTCCCTAGGGGATGCAAGGCAGTTCTGTTCCATATATAGATCTTCCATCAAACGTTTGCTTGCACAACTTTTTTTGAGTATATTGTCTTTCGCTGTTTCGATTCCAAGAAGGGATCAAGGTGATCTTAGTCCTGTGGATTACATCAAAAACTATAATATAAAAAATAGTATCAAATTATTATCTTGAACAATGGTGAAAAACTACGGAGAGATGAATTAAGAGAATAAAAGCCACAAACGTTTCTTCCAAAAGGTATCAGCAGTATCGATAGCAGTCAAAATAATTGTTTGATTTCTTCTTTACTTCAATCACCCCCGGATAGTCTAATTTACATGGATTGGATAGTTATCATCTTGGGAAAACTGTATAACCACATGAAAACTATATTTGCTCCATTGAACATAGATATGTAGTTAAAATATCCCATAATCAACCCTAGCTATTATACTTTCCAAAATCATGATAAAGGCTGTTAAAAGCCAGGAGAATCCTGTCCAATTAATACTAGGGACAGTGACTAAAACCACCATGATTTCTATTTACGAATCTTTCTCCAATCATTCACAAGTCTTGGGTAATAGGTAATCCAAATGATTCTTCATTGTATTTTATCATTTTCTTCCGTGCTTGTTGAATTAAATTTGTGACCATGGACCGAAATAAGTACCACAACGGCATACACATTAGTTCAAAATGGATCTGATATCGCTACTCAATGGAACATTTTCGTGTGTGTAATTTCTTATGGGCATCTATGTTTGGTCGGAAATATGCATATTCTATCTCAGCCATGAACTCAGTCTGGCTTCCATTTTGAAATCTACCAATCGACCATCTGTTTTCCGAAAATTTAATAATTTTTGAACAACTATTTCAGGCTGAAATCCTTAATATTTCATGGGATGTGTAGTCTTCTACAATTCACTTCGAGAAATGCCAACCATTTTAGCCAGCAAAATCGCCAATGATTTAAACAAATTAAAAAAATCAGTTTGCCCTTTTTCAAAATGTGTTATACTGCCGGTGGTGTAATACATCCACTACTCTTAGTAGTAATATTCATATACAATTACTGTTATATCTTTTCGTCTACACATGTAATGACAGAGGATTTTATTATAAAATTATTCATTCATGAAATTTAGTTTATTTAGAAGGTTATATTGAGGGGTACGTTTTTAATTCTTAAAAAATACTGAAATTAATCGTGACTGATATCAAATTAAATCAAAATATTGCTATTGTGATAATTTTTTCTTAAGACTTTCTTCTTTTTGTTGTTATTATTATTATTATGAAGAGATTAATTTTGTTTGGGTATAAAATATTTGAAGATGCTGAGTAATATTTATCGTAAAAGTATTCGATATATTTATTACCTAATCATTACCTAATGCAATTGAAGAAAATATTTTTCATAATTGTCAAAACAAGAATTTCTTGTAATACAATAACTGGTTTGTTTTGTTGCTTTCAGCTCAAAATGCCAGACTCAAAAAATTTTGAAAGTATGTCCTGACTGAAAAACCCTTATTTATCATATATATGAACATTCCACTTAAATTCAAGAGCTCTCTAGATACTCAATTCTATTCATTTTTAAATTTAAATTTTAGTTTGTATTTGAAGCTTTTCCAAGTTGAGTTTTATTTCTTTGAAGATGCGAGTATTTTCACTTCAGAAAATATCTTTTTATTTTTTTCGTCTTAGCTGTTATGTGCAGATGGAAAATGTTGAGTGAGAAAAATATTGACATTTGTCTGTTGATTTGGAAATCAGCATTAGTATATATCTATCTGATACTAGAAAAAAATCTCAGTCGGCAATGGCTAGAAAGAAAGATGTTACAAACACTTGATGCAGTATAGTGCCGTTTTATAAATAGAAATTTTGCAAAAAAAAAAACATTATTTATATTAAACTTCTCTATTGAATATTTGAATTAGATTTTTATAAACAGATATTCCATATTTTCAGATAAATTTTTAAAATATTGTAAAATAAAAAAAGCAGTCATGTTTTTGATTTCAACACTTTTATAAATGTTTTTTCTGAGATCTTCCAGATTTGTGAAAGATATCTAAACAGCGGAATAACTGATCGTACTGGTTTTTTTCTGCATTTTTCTGCCTGGAGTATTAATTTCAAGATGCAGATATTGTGCATGACTAGCTTTGATCTTCTCTTCGGAGCTACAAATAGCAAGTATTTGTTTGATAGCAACCAAAGGATGCTGGCTAATTTATGACATGCTTATCTGGAATAGTTTTTGGAGTCACATCACAGATGCTGAAAAAGTATGGGATGAGTTATGGTACTACCTTGATATCATTCATATGTTTGCATGGTCAAGCAATTAATGCTTATAAATGTGTTGAATTTAAGCTTTAAACTGCTATAACGGTCATCTTTTATTTTGCTTTATTTTATTAACCTTGTGATGATGATAATGATGTCGTGTCTGCGTTTCCACGGAAAGGGCGTGCAATAGCTTCTGAGGGTAAAGACCCCTGAGCTCCCAGAGGGCAGAAGACTGACTTCTAGCTCAAATGAAGGTGACACACTCATGCGCTGGCACAACCCCTTTTTCTAGGGGGACACATTCATACATCTCACAGATAGAACACAGAACAACCCTGCCCGAACCCGGGACGCCCTGATCAAGGGGAAGACATGCCGCCTCTAGCAGGAAGCCGGCTAATAACCTTGTAAAGTAAGGATATTCGTTTATAAACACTCTGAGGACCGAGGAAGTATGGTTGGTAGGGAGTTGGAGTCGCATTCCTTAGGTTGTGAGTTCGAGCACCTCCAGAATCTCTGTGTGAATGTAAAAGGCCGTAATGTACAAATGTGTAAATGTACAAATCTGTTGTGGTCACAAAGTTCTCCATGTCGAGTGTAGTGCAATTGGGGATACTGGTTCAGAGGTGATCGTTCTCTGATACAGGTCTAAATTACGATCTGTGAATGAGTAAATGAAATGTATGAATGAAGTGCGCACCTTAAAAAGGGTTGTGACACGTGAGTACGTAACTGGTTCTCTTGGCCCTAGATGGTGCTGCTACAAAATCAGAAGACGCACAATTCGGATTAAATCTCAATGGCAAGTCAGTCTGAGGGCTTGTCAATGACAAGTGACATTAGAAACAACAGCACTTTTTTTATTTAATAGGACTGCAAGTCTTTTTCAACAGGTTTATCTGTGTTAATTAACTGATTGTGTTCGCAAAATGTTTATATTTTCAACTATACAGTAGCAATTGATTATCTATTTTTGTTCTTTCTTCTTTCAGTAGCTAATAAATGCAGAGTGTCCACAAAATAAGTGTTCATTCTTCCTTACCATCAGAGGTGCAAAGATATCAGTCACATAGTTGGTGTCTGACACAGTTTCATGGCTATCCTGAATGTGATTAGACCATTGTAGAATGCTTCTGAAACGTGAGAATTATCGAAAGGTTTCAACCACTGAAATTAAAATAAATCTTTATATGTTCAGAACTCGTAAATATTACGATATCATTAATGATTTATAAACAAAGAAATCCTGATACTTATTATTCATTCTATATGCTCAAGGTGGATTGTCAAAAATATATTTTAAGAGATTCAATCTGAAGTTTTTTATTACCATCAAAAATATCGTGAGTTTGAGGGAAAATATTAAGAAAATCATAGAATCATCTCTCGCTTTTTCAATCATATCTGACCATTTCATCATCAGATTCTATCTGTCTATTTGGACTGCATCTGATAAGCATCTGTAAAAGCAATCAATATATCTTTGCTTATGCGATGATTCCCCTAAGATATACGTTACAGCACCAATCGAGAAAATTCAGGGCAAGCATTCCTGTTTCGAAAATTGTTCAAGACATTTCTAAGTGAAGGCTGACTACACAGTTGTAGAGAATCAGAAAAATAATAAGAAATTTTGATGTTCTTTAGCAATTATTTACTCTACTCGTATTCAAGCTGAGAAAAACTATTTATGCGTCTCTATTTCTTAAAGAACTGCATTAAGAAAAGTGGATAAAAATTTTTATTATATGTTATTCGGATTATTTATCCGTCTTACCAAACATAATTTCTTTCAACTACAACAGATAGCCCAATGAATTTAACTCTCTTGCTACTTACAATACAACCATGCAATCTATGTACTGTTCGGACGTTTTGGTGTTAGATTTTTTTTTCAAATGATGTAAAGTGAAAGACACATAAGATTTGCTTAGTGTTGAAGATAATTCATTGTAATCAAAACACTTAATAGTAGTATAAGCTGAGCATCATAGACATTTTGTGTTGCTGTTTCTTATGACGGTTGCTATTGGACAAGCCCTCTGTTACGAAATCGCCAATAGGGAGGGTATCTTGTTTTAGTAGCGCCAACTAGGATGAAGAGTACGACTGTGTCACTCACACATCACTCATTCACTAGTTCAAACCCCTTTTTACAAGAGGATACATTCTCACATCTCACAATAGAACAAAGGAATAACAACTATAGCCAAACCAGAACCCAGGAAGCCCATATCACAGGAGAAGACGCACAATCCCTATGCCAGGACGCCGGTACACATTTTGTGAAGTGGTCATATAATGTTTGAACATTTAATATAAATAAAAATTAAAAGAGTACGTTGTTTTACAAAACATTCTATGAAATACTACAAACTTATTTCATGAAACGCTGCTTCTGATAAATGGCCTTTCCGAACAGAAAATAAATTGATTTAAACACTATAATTATTCTTTAATTCAAATTTATTTCACTTCTTCTTAATTTTTAATTTAAATGAAAAAAAAACATGAATTATAATTGGCTGGATAATGGAGTTGAAGAAACATTTTGCTCAAAACGATTGATGATGTCAAAAATCGATAGCTTCATATCTCACAGGACTATAGAAAGTCACTTAAATTTATATAAATGCGCATGAGAAGCATATTAACATAAGTCCACTTGAGAATATAACCAAGAAAATTATTGCAGAAAAAGAAACAGCGATATTTTCCAACTTAAAAAAATAAACAGACAATTTATATGTATATTTATATACACATTTACCACATACAAGGTGTTGCCAAATTCGACTGACAAATTCAGAGGGATCTAGTAAGCATCACGAGGTTAAAGAATCACCATACAACATGCTGTTCCAAAACATGTTTAGGGAGTGAAAATAGTAAAAATATCGGAAGTCAGAGAACTGTTGGAAATTGTAAAAAATAACAAATGTAATTTCAGAACAATGAATTTTTTGAAGTGAAAGCACATTCTTAAAAGATTTTTTTCATGTTGGTAACATGCGGATTCGATGATCTAGGATCATGCTTGTGGGCAACCAATGATTTGGTTGTCCACAAGCAATAAAAATGGCTTTTCACAAAAAACGGGGGGGGGGGATTTCAAACTCTGCTCTAAAGGTCTATGATATAGAAATTTCATCACTAAAAACTGAGAGAGTTTCGAAGTATTACAGGTGATGAATGCATTTGATGAGATGGTGAAAATTTGAAACGGATAACAAATCGCATACAAGTAAAAAGAGTATAATATAGGTGGCTTTTCATAACGTATCAAAATAAACTCCTTTCATGACACATTATCTTTACTTTTTTGTGGCACATGAATTATAATTCATTTTTCTGTCTCAAACAATAACTTCTACATCCGATATCAATAATATCTCTATTAAAAATGATCCGACAAAAGAAAATTTGTATTTTTCCCTCTGCCTTTCCCATTCTCAGAATGAATTTTCGGTGAAGAATGTGAAGACATAATTCAAAAACTTCTCAGCTCTCTATAAATATCTTCTTTAAACATCGAAAATCAGTGAAGTCATCTCGGAAGATAAATTTGTTAAAACATTCCGATTACAAATAACCTATATGTAATGTATTTAATAGAAAATAATATCAGAAATAAGAAAGATATAGAATTCAAATAAAATAATTGCTTCATGGTATTATAACTCTGACACGAAATGTTTTGATCTATGCTTTCACATATTTTATATTAATTCATTTTAAGGTGTATTATATTTTCTGGTGTGAAATTTTAAAATTAAATGGACATGATGAGTTTTAATATTTATATTGCTATATATACTAATAATGAACATGTATGTTAGTATGTATATGTTTCTCTATGTGTATTAGGTTTCTATACGGTAAATCACTTGATTTAAATCTATCAAATTTAGCATATCTACCCAATTTTTGGCGAAAAGAAAAAAAAAAATGTTTTGGAAATGGTTGAATTGTATTTTGTAGGTTTTCTTTTGAAATGTAAGTTTTATAAAGGAAATTAAAATTTCAAAAGGAATCATTCACTTATCCTCTGCATTAGAAATGTAGAATTTGTTATTTATTATTTTACACACTTGAAACTTCGAAAATATTGAAACTTCGTTCAAAATATCGATTTATTTTAATTGCTTCAAAATGTTTTCTGATTGTTTTTAGCTTTCAAATGATGTCAAGATATTGTCAATATGTGGAATATTTATCGAATTATAAGGATTTCTCTCCAGGTACTTTCACTAAAATGTCCAGTTTCGGTTAGTTTTCAACTCATTTTATGAAGAAGTTTTTCCATTACGTTGCTTCATTCAAACAATCTTAACAAAAAATTAATCAAATACAATCTTTTATTGATCAAAATAATCTGTATAAAACACTGCATAATTGTCCCTCAATAAAAGTTATATTTATAGAAATAAAGTTTTAATAGCTATTTAAAAATTAAAATTTTATAGAAAATCTCGTTTTTTCTATTTATCATCGATACACAAATTATTAAAAGAACTATGCATTTTCATTACTTGATTGAGTCAGACAACATGAAAGCTAAAATTAGGCATAATTTTCCTTTAGAATCATCTCTGTAAAGATTTAAATATATGATATCATTTTTCAAAAAAAGGTGCTAAATAGCTTATTAAATATTAATTAATAATTAGTGTTATATGTTTTTTTCTCAATGAAAGGAGTTGAAATATATATTAATGAACTTCTGGGAAAAAAGTTTGGCTTTTAAAGTTTTTAAAAAATTTGTGCGCATTTAAATTTTATACAGATGTGTACGCTAGTATGTAGGCACACCTTAAATTGTATGCAATGTATTTTAATTAATTAATCATTAATTCAAGCGCACACATATTGCTTAAAGTGCTGTGAATTTTTTTAAATTATGTATCCAAATAAAAAAATATATCATATTTCTCTAATTCAGTATAAGTTATTCATTACTTATAACTTTTAATATTTTTGCTTGAGTACGAAACGTATTTCTTCATTTTCTTTAAGCGTAATTGTTTTTAAATATGTTTTTAGAAAATACTATAATAAATATATGTTTGTATTAGAAAGACGTAAGAAAAAGGCGTTTCCAATAAATAAGCTAAAGTTATTTTAATAAAAGCATGACATTTTTAATTACATTTTTAATAAAAACTTTCTTTTTTTATTTAGAAATTAATAAAAAATATAGATTATAATACTTACTGAAAGTAACTCACTCAACAAACTAGTGAGCAACAATATAATAGTTACGACAATAGTCTTTACTTTTTATTACCTGCAAATAATTATGGAAAAATTGGATTTCATTGTAAAAAAAATAATTAATTTGTAAAGAACAAAAATGCATACATGGTTTTCAGTTACTTCAAAATTATTATTATTTATTTATGATCATTTTTAAATAATTTATCTTAGGTCTTAACATGAAAAAGGGTTTTAAAGATTTCCATCCCTTTGTGTGACACTAAAATCATAAAAAACTTACAAGATGAAAGCGGTTTGTCAAATTAAGAATATCCTCAACGACAGATCGTGACAAAGTAGGGAATTAATTTTGAATTTTATTCGTTGTCAGTCTGTATCAGATTTGTTTGTATATGACATTCACAATTCTATTTGTGTGATAGCAACATTGTAATTTCTTCTTCTGTTGTTTATTTACGGATGTCTTTTTGATAATTTTTTATTAATGATTTTTAGTATATAATAAAAATTGTTACTGTATCCTTCTACAACATCCAGAAGACAAACATTGACTTGATTATTCTTTTATATTGTTATCCTGCTGTACCATTGACAGCAAAATTAAGATGCCGTTTGTCACGTTGTAAGGTTGTTAATTGGTTTCCTTTATGGGTGAATTATTTTGATTTCTTATGACAGTTTAGTTTTTAAATTAATGATTCTAATTTTTGAAATAGTTCAAGTTTCCTTCCTTTCATAGATATGTCAATATTTCGGGATTAAAGAGAATTAAATTTTCATTGTAAATATTAAACGAAAATTCTGATTCACTCTTCTTTTTTGACTTTTTACCATGAAGTAATTTTTTAAAATACTGCCAGATAAGAAAATCAAGTTTAAATTAGTTTTTTTTTTATTTTGTTCCACAAAAGACAGCTAATCACTTGGGATCGTCACAACAATTTGCCACGTATAGATAATTTTAACACTGCCACAATTCATGTTTTTTTTATTTCATTTATTTCAGTTTGATTAAGGTGAATAATATGCCCAAAAATAAATGCAGTGAATTTATTTGATAATAAAAGACTGATACATAAGGGGACAAATGATTTTAAAATAGATGAAAACATGAAATTTTATTTGTATCGATCCATCACAAAACACAAAGTCATTTAATAAAAATGGGGTTATAAAATATATTGTTTAGTAAAATAAATATTTGAAGGAACTAGAGGGAAGAAGTAAATCCAATGACTTTCCAAGAAATGATGTTTTAATTAGATTTAAATATCCTTGAAATGCTTCAGATGCCAATGTATGCAGAAATAAAATACAATTTATAGTAACGATTTCTATTCTACATTAAAAAATAGGATATGCATTTTATATTTTGAGTTTTTTTAGGTCGTTAAATGTCATTTTTTTTCAGAAAAACATAAAATTCCTCAGAAAATCCAATTAGTTGCATTAAAATAATTCTGAGAATTAGCTATTAATTGGAATAACAAAATGGTTTTAATGATGCACATTTTAATAATTATTATTATTTGTTAATATTGGGTAATAAGGAAAATATAGAAAAAATGAAAAATTAAATCGCTTAGAATATTTAGAAAATTTTAAAAATGACGTATCTAATTTTTTTTATCTATACATTTTGTTTTTTAAAAAAATTAAGAAATTTTATGTATTTATATTTTAATTCACTTGTATGAAAATTTTCAGAACCTTATGTGAATAATTCTCAAAAGTACATAATAGAGTCCACCTTCTTCTTGCATACAGCCGACCACCCCGCCACCACTGAACGTAGCAGTATCGACAGGATTTGTTGTGGTCGGCTGCTGAATAAGTATTGTCCAACCTTACATTGACCGAACAGTCAAACTAACATTCCTTTCAGGGAGTAAATAGCTGTCTTTCTCCCCATCTGCAGTCTAAAAGAGTCCACCTCCTTCTTAACAGATAAAAACCAAATTAGTGAGAAGAACGTGACTCCTAAAATATGTCATAAAGTAAGCCAGAGCAGAAGGTTAACAATCATCTTCAGATTTTATTCTGAATTACTACTATCTTAAACAAAGATAAGTATTTCAAAAACTCCATTGTACACAGATATCAGTTATGATCATGTTCTAAATCCAAAATTGACCGGCACAGCAGAAATAGTTGTTGAATAACAACTAACTGAATTTTTATTAATAAACAAGCCCCAAACAGAAAAATATCGAAACATGAATTTCAACTGTATAATTAAAAGGAAATGATAAAAACATTTCACGAATTTTGTCGATTTAATTAATATTGATGATTGCCTTCAGGAAGTCGTTTCAAATGGTTTGTTTTGATTCCAATTCTGTGAATTTTTAAAAAGTTTTGCTTCAAGTGTCATTCTGAGTTTTAATAAGGACTCGTTAGCGTTCAATTCGTTTTCTCCATTTTTTCTTAATTCCTTGAGAAGATGTATCAGGAATTCAGATATATTTGATAATGAAACTCAGTAATCAATAAAAGAACCAGGTTACTCAGAAACAGGATTTTATTATTTCAGTGCAAGAACAGATATCTTAAGACAGAGCTCTCTTAAATGTCATGATTTTTATTGATTGATTATTATTGAAAACTGGATTAGAAATTACTTGTATTTATTTTTCAGATACTAGTACTTTCTTGTTTTTAAATTAATTTTTAATTTAATTTGTTTTTAAATTTAAAAAATTGCTTTTAAATTTGTTTAGTACATACATCACTAATGAAATTTGCCAAAAACTAGCATAATTTTCCGAAGAAAAATTGTTGATTGAAGAAATTAATCTTTCATCAAATAAATAAATAAAAAAATTTAAAATTATAAATAAATATGCAGAAAAATAATAAAATAAATAAATTTGATTCACTCTCACTATATTTTGTAATATTAAGAATATTTGAAAATTTTCTTATCTATTTCCATAATATGTACAGTCCTTTAAAAATACCCATATTGCCATTTTGCAAGTTATATTACGTGATAAAATCACACATTTCTGAAATTCAACAATTCAATTAAATATGAATATCATTTTCACAAATTTAACTATGGATATTTTTTGTTTAGAATCCTATATCAGACGATTTCCTTGTGTACTAATGTCTTTAAACTTTTCTAATTAGGGGGGGGAGAGAATTTCGTTTGCTCATAGCAAATAGAATAAATGGCTGTGATTCGTGCAATGAAACAAGACGATAACTTACAAAATAAAAGTATAAATAATAACGAAGAAAGGGATAATGGTCAAAAATAAGGAATTAAAAAAATAGAAAGAATGTTCTTGGAAAAATACACTATAAGACCGAAGTGTATTTTTCCCAAAACATTTTGTCCGCATATTTTGTTTAATATATTTACTTATTTTTTTGAAGACAGCCTGAGAGTGAATTAGAAAAAAAAAATGAAAATATTTTAACATGCAAACTATAAGAAGATTTAAAACAATTTCAGGGGGAAATAGTTTTTGATTTCCTCAGAAATAAAAATGGAAATTCCTAAAATATGTCAATAGAAATTGTAATATAAAACACCACGTGCAAAACATTCATTTTCGTTATTTCTCTCAACTATAAATGACGAAAAATACACTACATAAATTATAACCTCAACATATAATTGACTTTTACTTATAGAAATCTGTATGAGTAGAAATATATTACAATAGTTAAATCACTTTTACCAATATTTATTAGTCCTATTTAAAGACAACAAAGTTCTAACACCTAAGCCTTACTCGTCTGAATAAGTTTCAATTATAAAAAATATTAAATATGCATTTTAATAATATTTTTCTTGGAGTTTTGTCATTTCATTATTCTTAAAACACCAAAATAATTGTGACCGGGTATGAATATTAAACATTACCTGATCTCTTGAAGTTCTTTAATACTTTTTTAGAATCAAGATATTTTCCCCACATTAAAATTTTTTTTCAAAAAATAGTATATGAATTATTGAGAATTGTAAGCATAGCAAGACACTGACGTATATTGTTGATAAGTATTATAATAATATATTATGTTATGCTAAGAGTATATATTCTTTGATAAGAATTTTAAGAAAATATTGTTTTATCATGAACATCTAAAAACTTTGATTCGCGGAGAATATGAGCTAACTTCTATGAACTATTTGTATAACTGATATATATTAACTAATTTCAAACTATCTATAAAATCTTTTTTAACAAAATGGATTAATTTTATTACATATATGTTTTCTTATAAATTAATTACTTAAATAATATTTTAAAGGTAAAGTGTTACAGAATCGAAACTGACAATATAAAATTACTTGTAAGATACAAATTAAAATGAAAATATTATAAAAACTGTTAACTTTAACTTTTCACCGTGTTTTCATATATTTCATATCATATATAATATATTATTTTCAGAAATGATATAATTTTTTCTGATTTACTTCAGGATTATTTATAATAACTAAGCTAAAATATTCGAATCTAAGACATTCTCAAAAGCATTCGTAAGTATAATTTACAAACATTCATTACTTAAATAAAGTGCACTTGAAAAAGATACTTGAAGTATCAAATGAATAAGAATAAAATCAGTATAAATCTAAAAAATAACTGATTTATAATTATAAGATCATTCCTTTTTTAAAAAATATTTCGTAATGAAGCTCTTGTGAATTTAAAATTTAATAATAATTTCATTTTGTGCAATACAATTTCAAAATACAATACAGTTTCAAAAACTAAATGACATATATGCTTTTTATTTATCTCCAATTTTCTTTAAAAATATGCCTATTGCAGCTTCTTTGATATTATTTTTTATACATTAAAATTGCAATATTATATCCTCTTCTATCCAATATGTTAAGATAACACCAATTATAAAAGAGCAAAAATATTATTTAAAGTTGAGTTTTTCAATAATTTATTGAAGTTTTGTGGCTTTTGTTCCCTCACCACTCTAAAATAAGATTCCATTTAGCTTCTTGAAAAATTCCGAGATATATATGTATATTTAGAACTACCTCATGATTTATTTCATTTTCTTCCTGAAATATTTTATTTTTTGTTAACTAGATTTTATCTGAACTGTCCGAGCATGTTCAATTTTAGAAATTATTGCCATATATTTTCCAGATATATATAACATATTTGGGAAATATATAACAGTAATTTTCAAATTGAAATAGTATCTTGTATTCATATATTTTCCAAACTGAGATTCAAAACTTACTTTGTTTTACTGACGGACTATCAGTGTAAAAGAAAAGCATGTTCAATGTAAAAAGGTAGAATGTCAGGCATATTATTACTTTTGATTTGAATGAGTTCAATGATAGTACAGTTTGTCACTTTAAAAGCATTTTAAATTTTTTTAAAGTTATAAGATTAAACCAGTATAGGGAAGTCGATAATAATTTATCTTTTTCCTCTATTTTACAATAAAACAAACTTAACTTTATGAATAGAAGATTCAGAAGTCCGAAAAATAGATAACAAAATAAAAAATATTTTTAAAAGAAATGCATTAACTGACAACTAGAAAGTATTGAATGGATAACAAACCTTTCTTTAGATCTGAATGAATTCATTGACTATATGCTTTGTAGTTTTAAGAGAACTTAAAATTTTACCACTTTTTCAAGTTCTTTAACAAGCACAGTAATCTTGATAAAAATTGAATGTTCCCTATATTTGGCAGGTAAATTAAATAGCCATATAGATCTCAAGATTTCAAAGTAGAAGAAAAATAAATAACAAAAATAAAATTTTCTCAACTTTAAATTGAAGCATTTTTTATATGGGTATTTATATTTAATATATATATTTCTATATTATATTCATATTGCACCATCTTTTCATTCATCATTTTTATTTAGGTTTCAATAAAACCATAACACTAAACTTTAAAAGAAAAATTTTTTTAAAAATCCTTCATTTCTGTCCATAGTCAAGAGTAGAAAGTCTAAAAAGCAAGCCGTTTCGGCACAAAACACAAAAATAAAGAATCAAAATATAACCAAGAAATTTATTTTATTTTTATTACCAATGAAAAGAACAGAGTATTTTTCGGAAAGGTAAGGATCAAATATTTCTGTTCATATATTTATCCACATTTACAATAAAATGAAAAGAAAAAGAAAGAAAAAGAGAACTCGAAACAGATAAAAATATAAGAGAAACTGCTTGAAAAGATACTTTTCTCGCAATCGGACCAAACTCCAGGGAAAACATTTTTCACTTTCTTCCAGAAAAAGAGAGAGGTCTGTAAAGATTTCTTTGGAAGTCGAAATGGAAAAGACCACGTGTGAAAATTTCTTTTCCTTTTATTCACTCGAGCCGCAGTATATAATTGACCTTTGCCTGGCGTAAACCGAAGACCAAACAGCCTGCGTGAGTTGAAAGCTATTGCAGTGAACTTCGTTCTTTTCATTTTGACCATCTCTTATTGGTCATATGTTAAAGGATTAAAAAAAAATGGTCTGACGCTTTCAAAAGCGGGAAAGAATTTCCGGTATGTAAGCAACATGAATAGTTCCATATGGCAGGAAAAATAAATGGTGAATATTTATAGTTTTATTTTTTTTAAATCATTATAGTTTTTCCAACTGTCGAAACAAATAAGTTATTAAACATAATTAAGAAGTTTACATGTAGCGTCTATAATATTCGAAAAGAAGTCCTTCTATGTTTTGTAAATTTTAGTCATTAAGATAAAGATTTTTGGATTCCGAAGAATATCCTAAGGACTGTGAATTAATATTGAGAGATTTAAAGAAGATGGCACAACTTTACTGTACTAGATTGGGCATTTTTTCAACTATATAGTTTAGTTAAGTTTAGTTTAGTTATATTAACGACCCGTTGTAAAGCAACACTATTATTATTTTGGGATGGACCCCGTAATTTCGAACCTGGAAACCAGGACGATATCTGAGCTGGCACCCCCTTATCCACACCATACCAAACCAGCGGGCTTGAACGTTTGATCTGACTGATTTAACGTGCAACAGACCCTCTTACACGACGCGCCTTTGGTGGAGTATATATCTGACAAAGATTTTTCATTAAATTATATTTTTTACTATGTATAATTTTGCTGAAGTGTAAACATCGTCTTTTTCTTCTGATCCTGAGTCGAACAACTATTTGAATTACATGCCAACAAAATGTGGTATTTTTCCTGATAAATTCAAAAAAATTACTTGATGCCGTTAGGTGTTATTTGGAGCTTATGTTAAACATACTCCATCGAAAGAAACATTCGAATATTTATTTTAGAGCTTTATAAATAATGATTTGAATGCAGTTGTCAAAAAAAAAGGTACTGTCAACTGAAAAAAGTTCAAAGATGAGGCATCGGAGGCATTACTATATAGAGATTATCTTGAAAACCAGATGGACTGAAATGTTAAATGTTGACAGTAAAACTATTTACAAACATTTAATTTCACTTGATATTACTCAAAAGCAAGAAAATTGAGTCTTATATGTATTGAAGCCGATAGATGTTGAATGCCAAATTTTTCTTGTGAACAATTGCTTCAACGTGAAAATGGGAAAGGACATTTTCTTAACTGGCGATGCAAATTGAATTATCTTAAATGATCCTAAGTGTAGGCTGGGTTTGCTTGGTCATGCATTTTACATTGCGGAGCGCATTCATAGTTGTTGTCGAACAATCAAGGTAAACAGGTCCATCCTAGTATACTTCTCAAAGAGTGGATTATGCGACTTGAAAATCACGATGTTAAGATACATGATAAACGAATACGTATCCATTCTTGATTTCTTGATGAATATATCAATGTTGAACTAAACAAATGTAAGTGAAAAGTACGTGAATGTTTCATTGAAGTAACTTCATAGTGAAAAATATTACAAAGTGGTTTTTCAACAGGACAATGCTCTTTCAACATCGGCAGTCTAGTGAAGCAAACTGAATACACTGGGATGGGATGCCATGTAAGCTGTATTCACTAGTTGTTGTTTTGCAGATAACTATTTGCGTCTTATATATATCAGAAATTTGATTGATAACAGAATTTTATTTAAACAACCATTTTTTTCGACGCGAAATTCATTTGTTATCCAAGATTGATAAAAGAAGTTTCTGCAAAAAATATTTTGAATAAAATCTTTAATTCTTATAATAAAAAAAATGTTTCTTCTTCTTCTTTATTCTCATTTATCATTCTATCCTAATAGTATTCTCATTTAACAAAAATAAAACGATAAAGAAGTATCTTTTAAATAATATTATGTGTTAATTTTTTGAAAAGCTGTTTATCGCTCTGATATGTAAAAAATCTATAAATTTCAGGAAAAAATTAAATATCTTTTTTATCTATTTTAGTGATCTAGATAAAACGGGGGGGGTAAATGGTATTTGACTAAAAATTGTATTGAGAAATTATCACTCGTGTGATAATTTCATAACATATAACAATAAAACATATAATAATAGCACATAAAAAATAATTTAAAACTTAATTTTCAGGATTTTATGTAGAATTCTTATTCCTTTCCACAGCTGTTTTTTTTTTCTTCTTTTTTCTTAAATTTTCTACTAAGCATATCTAAATATGGAGCTATGAAAATAATATGTGCGAAGATAATATTTCAAAATTCTATTCTCCTCAAATACTAAAATAAAATTAGGTCATTAAATAACATATCCTTCAATTAAAAGTTTTATTCTATAATATTTCTTTATCTAAATCAAAAGAAAAAGCAAATAAATAATCCAGATTAATTCAAATACGTGAAGAATGACAATAACTCAATTAATAATTATTCCTCGATTTAGAGATGAAATTCTTCAAATTCGAAACAACTATTTTAATAAATGAATATTCATTGAATTTCGCCGTTTGGTATGAAACGCATTAATATTTTATTGCATTGCCTTGCAAAATTTAACATTCTTTAAACATACGAAAATGCATGAATGTGAATTTATCGTAAGTGAAAAATAAATTAACACTTAAAAACATCGGCAGAGAATTATAAATATCAAATAGATTTGAGT
The DNA here is from genome assembly GCA_026543055.1 of Argiope trifasciata. NCBI lineage: Eukaryota > Metazoa > Arthropoda > Arachnida > Araneae > Araneidae > Argiope > Argiope trifasciata. Next base: position 160,791 of record JAPMOQ010047565.1, on the reverse strand, counting down.
CGCCATTCCTGAAGTAATTAAGTTTGGAATAATAATTTATCATGAATAGTTAATTTACATTACCTTGATCTGTTAAAATGTTGCTTCCTATTGTCAAGTAATAAAAATAAATGTCTTTGTTATTTTACGAAATTAGATATCTTTGACAAATTTTTAATGAAAACTGTATTCCGAATTTCATCATTTAATGTTTTCAGTTGTTTATTTATTATTTATTTTCAGTTGTTTATTTATTAT
>JAPMOQ010047565.1:130682-160544 GCA_026543055.1 Argiope trifasciata | reverse complement strand
ATTTATTATTTATTTTCAGTTGTTTATTTATTATTTATTTTCAGTTGAATTTCTTCTATTTACAAAAGGAAAATAGTGTAGAAAATGTAATATTTTATCAATAGTAGGAACATTGAAACCTTTATTGTTTAAGTTCTGGTGTTGCCGTTTAGGCAATGAATTCATTGATATTCCTAATTATGACAACAGACTGCTTTGTTGAGATTATTTCGTCTTTTTTTGAAATCAGTATTATACATTTTATGATGAAATAATGATGTAATTAATATCCCTATCGTTTTAAGTTATATGTTTTCTACTTGCGCGTCTGTATCTGTGTGAGTGTTTTCATATATGCGGTTGTAATGTATATGTATATACGTAGGCTTGAGTATTTCGGATCGACTGTGGGCACATGTGTATGACTTTGTATGAATTTGGGCCTAAAGAAGAGTGTGAGGCAGTTTGTGCAAAATTGTTCAGGTCATGCATCCCTATTTTTTCATTTATTGTTCCTAATTTCAGAGACCATCACTTCTTACCATTTGGAACTTACAAATTTGAAAATCAAACGAAATGATAATAACTTATAAATGATTCCACTGTTTAAAATATTTCATGTATATGATTAGCATAAATTACAGTTGCATTTTAATTCAATGTATTGAGACACTTAACGAATCCGCAGTTGCATGCAATCCCTGTATGCATTAAATATTATATTTTATCCTTATTATTTAAAATAAATTGTAATTTGAGCTTTGCCGCACAGTACAAAAGTATGGAGTAAAAGTATATTGTTACGGATTTCCTATACTAATCCGACGGGTTCGTTCTCCTGTATAGTGGGTGTGTACGGTGTGAAAAGAGATGAACAAACAATGATCAGTCGTTTAGTAGAAGACACAACACAGACGTTTATTAACAGTCGAGACGAAGTAGCACACAGTAACGACAGTAGCTCACAAGTAGTAACAATATCTGCAGCACTGGCTATAGTACTCGACACTGCTTCCTCAACAGACTACGAAGCACAGGCCTCAGTTCAGCACTTGCAAGGTTCCGCCGCTTATTGTCTTCTCCTCTGAAGGACTCGTTATCTAACGTCGATTCCGACTACTCTGAGCGAAGCTTCAAACTTCGCCCTTATATAGTCCGAGGACGCAAGGTTAGAGATGTCTCAACCAATCAGGGTGTATCTAGACGTATCTAGGTCCCTAATGGACTAATCGGGGAAATTCACAAAGTTTCGAGAATTATCTATTTTGTCTCCAAAGTCATCGCTAAGCTCTGGAATCACTTCTAAGAGCTTCCGCAGCATCCTGTACAGAATACTATATATCATTCTTTCCGTTGATGGAACCAATCATGCTGGGAAGCATGATTGGTAACAATCGTATCAATATTTTTAAAGTATGCTCTTCCTATTAATCCTGTAAGTGTAAATGAAATAAATTGCAGATAATTTCATTTTTACGTCAAGGAAATTCTGATGAGTGAATGAGTTTAAGCCGTAACATCCTCAACTCTGGTAATGACGCCTGGGTATAATATGGGATTTTATATCCCGTAGTCATCAGGAAGTTTTCAAAAATGCCTGGAAATTGGAATTTTCTATTCTATCTTTCTTGAATTGCGACTTTAACACAGAAATCTTTTGTCCAAAAAGGACCGAGAATTTATATCTTCCTGATATTTTCATTCTTTCGTCTCTGTTCTCAAATTATTTTGAGTTGAATTCCTGAAAAAGTATATCACATATTTTATGTTTATATGCTGTTTACTTTGGATACTTATTTCATCTTTAGTAAACAAATAATTGAAATACTTGTTTGCAATACTGTATTAAAAGTAAATAATTCAAAGTAAAAGTAAATAATTAAAAGTAAATAATTGTAAATAATTCGACTAAAAATTGCTTTATTTATTTTTATACATATTTATTTATATCTGTATTATCAAAGATTAAACAAGGCTCCATTTAATTGCAATAACGATGGTTGATATTTTCGTGGAATTCAGCAAAGAAGCTTATAAGTATTTAATTCATAAATGTCCACTTTACGTTTATATATATTTAACAATATTTAAACTTTAGGACAATTTATGAAAATTATATTAGATTAAGTTAAAGGGGATGACTCCATTAATCTGAAAACTTCATTAATATTTCTTATCAGAATTAAAACAGAAATGGGTATTTCAGTTTTTCTGTGTAACAGTGTAAATAAAATATGATATTAAATTAGAATAATTTGTCAAACCCAGAATGTGCTCAGGGATACAACGTAATAAAGTTTGCAACTAATTTGCGAATTTACTTTCTTACAAATCCAGCAGTGTGCTGTTTATAAAAGACACAATTTTCTTGATTGTATAGCCTTTATTTCATTTCGTTGGTCATTGTTAAAGTATTATTTTGTTTCAAAAGTGCCTCTTAGCAACTTTTTTTGTATCAATTGTTTTTTTTTTGTTTTTTTGTAAAGAAAAAAATTTGTTCAATCTCTTCTCTATATTCAATAAAAAAGGGCATTCGATTTGTACTTTCTGTTTTTATAGCAATATTCTTTTTACCAGGAAATAAATATGCTACCAGATTCTAAACATCATGCATGTTCACATACACATACAGATAGCATCCTTTTGTCAAAAATGGCCGATGGTGTGATATGAAAGAATTCCAATGCACTTGATAACGAATAATAGCATCGCAATGAGAAAACACGAAATGCAGGTAAGGAATTGCAGTGAACGTGAACAAAACCTGTAATATAGAATTCAATCATACATAAATGAAGAGTAAATTTCAATTTAAATAGCAACAGCATCACAAAGCACTTGAGACATCAGCTTATACTCAGATTAAGATTTTTTCTCTGGGTACGGAGTTTTCTAGAAGAATCAATGGATCTCGGTTCTTAATATAGCTTGAAAAAAATCTTAATTTTTAGATCATCTTTCATTTTATCTTTAGTTTGAAAGGGTTAAAAATTATTCCAGACTGTCATTCAGCATTAATTAGAAAATTTATATTCGAAAATTTCAGAAATTTTCTGCTTCCGGAGCTAATGCGAAGATAACAGGATTGGATCGGATTGGATTTTGTGATTTAATATCGCAAGAGCCATGATAACAGGAGAAAAAAATCATCTTTATCATATAACATTGCTGGAAAACGCATGTAAGTTGATTTGATGTTTCAAAAAATTCAGAAGTAAATTTGATTTTACATTAAGAAAATTGCTTCCGAATGCTGTTAGTGTGACTCGTGAGGAATAAATTCAGTTTTATATAGTTCCAAAATAGTTATATTTAGTTTCTTAAACAGATCTATATAGTTTTAAACTCTGTACATAAAAGACTCGGGAAATTTGAAAAACAGTGATAAGCAAAAATGAATTTATTTTGTATAAAACTTTAATTCTAGAACCAGAGAAAACTGTAACAAACGGCACATAAAATAATTTTTTTAAGTCAACCATGCAACTGAAAGAATTTCCCTTTCCAGCAAATGCTTTTTTAAGTAATATATTGCAAAAAAAAATTTAAATTTGTATCTTAGAAGAATATTGATATGGCTTGTAAGCCCATTCAAAAGCTGGTGGAATGTACGAAATTTCGGTAAATTTTACATATTTAGCTGGATGAGTATTTTCAATATGGTAATTGAGGATTTTTTTGTTATGACCATTTGATTTTGCATTTTTCTATTATTCCAATGATTATATTTTTTCGGAAAATTCAAGGAATAAAGTAAGGTTTTTTTCGTTTGATTTGCTGCTTTTAAATGTAAGGTATTTGTATCTTTAAGAAACTTTGTAATTCAGATTTAAAGAATTTATCTTCCAATTTTGAGAATCAATACACGTAACCGCACAGAGACAAGAAAAGTCTGTCACGTGGTTTAAATCTCTATTGTTCCTCTATTAATTACTTCGTTTGGTGAAATCAAAATAATCATTTTAAAAATAGAGTTTTATATGTATAAAAAAAGGGAGAAATTTTTTTTTGCAGATTTATAAGTATTAATCAAATTTTGCATGGGAATTAAATACTGTCATTGGAAACAATACAATAATGTGTGTATAATTAAACATATTTTTAAAGAAAGAAATATTCTTTACCTACTAATACATGAAAATGTTATATTTTATACCACTTTAAATATTAATATATTGTTATTTCTTAATTCAATAAAATAACATCTTTATATAATATAATAACATAATATAATATGATAACATCTCAATATTAAATGTAAATAAATTTTCGTTTTTTAATTTTTTTGAATACTTAACTGAGATTTTCAAATTTATATCAAAGCCTGAAAAAAAATATAAATGCAATAATTATGGGACAAACAGTGAAAAAAAAAATAAAAAGCATCATTTTTAATAATTGTTGAATTAAAAGTCAAAGTTTTGCTATCTAAATTTCTTTTCTGTGAACTTTCATGCACAGTTAGGAATTTATGCGTAATTGAATATAAAAGGAATTAAAATATAAAAGGAATTAAAATAAGGCCTGTCACAAGTATTGTAAAATAGAGCGAATTCTATATACATAACAAACTTTTTAGTTCTTAAACTTTAATTGTATCTATTATATAATCTTCGGAAAACATCCATTTTAATAACAAACGATAATATTTCATGCAACTATGAAGCTGTTTGTACTTAAAGACGTAAGAGATTTTAATGTATCCGACTACGTTTAAAGGATTTTTTTTTGAAAAATTGGATTTTTCAAAAATTATTTATGTTTGTTAAATGTATTGCCAATTATAAACATTATAAATACAAAAAAGTTATTTAAAAACACAATATAATTTGAGAAATGTGAAAATGTGTATTAAATGTTCATGAAATTTAACTAAAACGGTTTACTCTACACAAAATGGTAATGCAGCAATCCTCTTTTTCTTCGCACACAAGTTATAGAATATAATGATGAATAAAAGGAACAGAGATCTAAGAAATATTTCGAAACGCAAAGAATTTATGGCTAAAAATAAACGTATACATGCATTTTTTTCCCTAAATTCTCAACTCAATTTTTTCTAAAAACAGCCATAAATAAAAGAATTATTTCACAGGCAATAAAACTTTTGGTTCAGTTCATTGCCCATGTTATTTAAAACACGTGCTGAACTTTTTAAGTAAATACCTCTATAAGTTTTTCAAATATCGTGTTAACGGTGTTGAATTTTTATGAAAATAAAAGTTTTAAGAAAATAGAAGTTAAAGACAAATTATAGCTGAAAAAATATGTGATACCCTAGATGATAGGCAACGCCTTTCTTTCCCTACAAAAGAACCTGTTTTGGAAAAAAAGTCTGAACAACAAGAAATAATTATAATAATTATTATTCGCTACAAGAATTGCTTTTTAATTTAGTCGGATACCTTAAAAATATGTATTCATATACACAAAGTTGAAATAAACAATCTAAAATAACATCTAAATCACAAAATTATGAATAATATACATTTTAATAAAACAATTATTTTCAGATATTTAACTAACATTTTTCATTGAAATAAAATTGCAAAGGAGTATTTTATTTTGTCTTTTTCTAAAATGACTACAAATAAAGAATGCTCTTCTCAAATAATGGTACGTTTTATCTAACTAAGAACATATTCAAATTACAAAGTATTCCCAACTTGAATTTACTTCAAATTTTGTCTGGTTCCTGTTGGTTCTTGTATTGTTTACAAGGTACACACTATTCTCGAGTTCATTGGCTTTTATTTCCTTTCTTGGTAAAGAAACATTCCCATTTGTTCCAAATCTATTGTTTAGCTTAGAGAAATCTTTTTATAGCTGCTCCTTTTTTTACGACGATGGAATTTTCATTGAATTGCTCTTCGACATCCAATGAAGGAGGTATTCACCCGTTTCTCTCCTTTTTTTCTCATATTGTACTTTTCATGATGAAATAAAGATGCTATTTGATCCTATTTTTCTTGCAGTTCATTTATTGAGCTTTTATGTGTGAGAATTTTATCGATCAATGACCCTTTTTTTATTTATTATTGCTATTGTCGACCTTAATCATTTTTTATACTTCTGTCCTATTAATCAATATATATCCAGGAAAAATATCACATGACTAGTTTTATGCACATATACATGATTTTCCCCTTTTTAACTTTAATTTTTGTAGCTCAAATGACCTTTTTTAAAAATAACATAATCGTGTCACTAAAGGAGGCTATATATAAATGATAAACTACTATTTGCTTAGCTTTTATGAAGCAAAAGTATTTTTTGATAACGCAAATGTTAATTTTTGGATCTTAAACAAAATTTTTAAAAAAAAATGTTCATGTTAATATAGAATGCTGTAGATCGATGGGAAAAGACAAAGTAAATTTTTGTACATTAAAAATACATTTTGTTAACACGAATTTTATTGCATCGCCTCGAATGCTATAATTTAATTAATATGTCAATATAAATTTGTGTATATTTTTATACTACAATATAAAAGTGAGAGTAAAGTATTTCTTTCTTAATTTTAGTTTTGTTTGTTTATTGTTAATATTAATTTTAGTTTTATCTGATTTATTGCTAAAAAGCATGAAATTAATAATAACATTATTACATTAATCTATACTTATAATAAAGCTCAATGTGTGTGTGTGTGCGCGTGTGTGTGTGTTGGCGCTCTACAGATCAGACCGTTGGACCTACAGCTACCAAATTTGGTACATGTATACCTTGGAGGTCGGGAATGTGCACCTCGGAACCCGTTTTTCGAATTTTTTATTAGAATTTGAATTAATTAAAATTTAAGAGAAATTTCGACGTTTTTTCGCGATAACTTCCGAAAATATTATCGCACAAACATGATTTTCATATCAATTTAAAGATAAAAAAATTGGCTCTCTAACGGTATCAGTGTTTTAAATTTATAACGTAAGTTTCTATTTTTAACGAATTTTTAAGGAAATATTTTAACCGTGTTTTTATCACGTGACTGGATAAAATAAAAGAATGTCGGAAGTTCGAATAAAAAAAAACTATCATCGCAAAATAAATCTAAAGAAATGTATCTTTTACCACGTGACTGGATAAAATAAAAGAAATATAAAATGTGATATTTTCTTTAAAAAATGCAAGGCAAAGGATTCCACGATCGTTTGCAATATCTATATCATTAATTCAATAAATCTTCTTTATTTACGAAAAACCTGATAGAATTTATGTGGCATTTTATGTGGCTTTAATCCAATTATGCATTGATGAATTAGTGAGTTTTAGATTTCTTCATACTTTGCACTGTGAGCCATATTTTACAAAATATTTTTATTAATATTTTAAATAAAAGTTGCTACATCAATCAGTCTTCTAAATCAATAATTAAAACTGATTTAAAAAATTAAAGAATATTATTAGGAAAACGTGTTTTTTTAGAACTTTCCGTCCATCATTTTAAAGAAAATATTAATTTCAGGCCAATCAATGCCCGGAATTACTTCAAGGTTAATGAATACGTAATTTAATTGAAAATTAAAAAAAGAAAAAACGCATTACTCATGGCGAACCAGCTGGTCGCCAAAGGCGGCTAGTACGTAATAAATGTAACATTATAAATATTATACTTTACAGAAAGATAATTTTAAAAGAATTAAATACTATCCAGCCTAGATTATATCTTCAAGTTAATTCCTGAAAATAAATTTCTGAGAACACGTAAATATGTTACACATATCATACTTACTTCTGATTTGCACCCAAAAACATCTTTACTATAGCCGTTCATCAATGTAATAAATATGATATCAAATAAATTTTTTCCAATGTTTACACAAGAAATTAACCAGTGGAATTCAGATTCAAAAATGGAGACAGATTTATAAATATAATTTAATATTCTCAAACATAGAACATTTGATTAAAAAAATGTGCATCCCAAAATTACCATGCAAAACCCTCTTCAAGATATCCTTCCGACTTAGTCGTAAATAAAAGAGTGATAATTTATGTATCAAGAAATGGCTATATTCTTCAGAGCATGAAAATTGTAAGAACTAAAAAAATAGTTTTCTAGTGAAAGTAAAAACAAAAATTATATTCATTTTTTTCAAATGAAAAGAGAATTTGTTTTTTTTCCCCAAACTTTATATCTTAGATATGCGCATTCACATATAAAATACCTTTTCAAAAATAGAGATAAATATATCAAACAAAAAATGGTGCGACTTGAGTTCTCAACAGATTATTGGAAATCCAAGTGGAAATAATTTTTACCTTTCCTAAAAAAGAAAATTCTGAAAAGATTTCTAACAAATAGGAGAAAAAGAAATAGATTTAAAAATTCCTTTTTTTTTATTTCAGTCCGTATTACGATATATAATTGAGTTTAGAGCGGTGTAAATTCAATTTTAAACGTAGAGGGAGGCTATGTTATCTGTAATGTTTCTGATGTAAGAAATTTCTACTTATATTTGTCAATTTAAAAATTAATTTCCAATATTAAGTATATAAAAAATTTAAAAGTCATTTTAAAACCTTAATTATGAATAAGCGAACTATATTTGAAAATATAATTTTTTTTTGTTATATTGAAAATTTTTTGATAGCTTAAGGTGTACGTACACACTTGAAACTTCAAAAATTGTTCAAAATATCGACTTTTTTCATTGTTTCAACATATTTCTCTGATATTTAGATTCAAACGATACCAATGTGCTGTCAATATTTGGAATATTTCTCGATCTATAAGGATTTTTCTTGAGGTTTTTTTTTCAAAAGTAGTTCTTGTTTCAGTTTCTAAACCAGATGTAAATAAATCAATTTTCCTAAAATTTACTTGAAACTTTATACTTTAAAAAAATTATTTATTTAAATTATATTTTATTTCATCAGAATTAATTATTTAAAATATATTTTATTTCATTGGAATTATTCGTTTAAAATATATTTTATTTCATTAGAATGATTTATTTAAAATATGTCTTATTTCATTCCTTCGGTTTTGAAATAATATTTAAAGGTAAATTCAACTGCATTTCAAGAGACTTTTTACGTTTTAAATGTTAATTATGCTATTTGCTCGGGTTTTTTTAAGCATCCGCTTAAACCTGTTGAGAAAGTGCAGGTATATTAAAGGTCTTGAAACAATCTACAGAATCAATCCATTTGATTAAGCTAAAATTATTATAGGGGTGATAGAAAGTTCATCGATAGTGATCTCACAGACCGCAAGTCCCCATTTAAGGGTTCATGACCTCATTTATAGTTTTTATTTATTTATATCGGTATATTTGTAATGTTCATTAACTATTTTGATGATATCCGAGATTAATACCAAATGAATCTAATATCAATTTCCAAAGTAAGATAATCAAAACTATTTACCCTCATCATGATTTGAGAATGGCGATTATTATTCAAATATGAAATATTAAGTCAATTCAGACTATCAAGTTATTCTCATGGCATAATTGTAGAAAGTATTATGGTATATTAATTGAAAGCATGATAATGCAACATATGTGTTATTTTAAATAATTATAGTTGAAATAAATCTAGAGTAAAAATTTATTAAAACTTATTTTATGGGAATAACGTTGCTGCAGTCTTCTGAAAACTATGCGAATCTTTTTTCTAGATATCGTTTAAGGGAATGACCAAGAAATCCAGTCTTAAAACATTACAGTTTTAAAAAAATGTGCATGAAATATATAAAACACATAACATTGATTTTTTATCTGACAAATCACACTAATAATATAACTAAAATATAATCCATGAAATATCTGAAAAACTAAACATTAAAATTAATGTGTGGGAAATTAGTAAAGCCTTTGCAAGATATTATTTTATCTCATAGTTCGCATCTGTAATATGATCAAAAATGAGATATATATTGAAACTCGATGTTAGAAATTTCGCAAACTTTATAATGAGCATAAAATCTGCCAAATGATCTTATTTATTTTTTCCAAATTTTATCTAGTAGTAGTCTCTTTTTTAACATAATCACTGTTTCATCCATGAATTAAGGGGAAAAATATTTTTGTCCCTATTTAATTAAAATTGAAGAGATCTCTTTATATTTTTGCTTTAATAGTTAGACACAGATTTAATTTTCAAGCTTTAAATTTCAAGGTGATAATATAAACTGGCTTTTCTGCAGTGCAATTGAAATTAGGGTTTAAATATAATTATCTACCAGCGGGTGACCGAGCTCCGCTCGGAGAAAACAGGTATCGAAGCTAACTCGAAGATTTAAATTTTCAATTTTGATTTATCAAAGCAATACATGCCATAAGAAAATTTGTGAAACCATTGGTGAAAAGATAATCAGTTAAAGTGCACCATTGTAAACTATTCTAAACAAAGTTAGAGTTTGGAAAGGGAACTATTCTATACAAAGGTAAAGATAGAAGTGTGTTGAAGTTCAATATTTTTGACAAATTTATTTAGAAAAACCAAACATATATACATACATAAGAAACATATTATAAACCTATAACAGCATAAACATCAAATTTTATTAGTTCGCCATATTGGCTATAGATGGCAGCACATTACCGCTTGAAAATTTAAGTAGTTATTATGGCGAACTAATAAAGTTTGAAAATATCCTATCTGTAACTCCGAACTGCCCGACCGTAGCCCTTCAAAACCGGCGCCCTTCAAAACTGGCGCCAATATATAAAAATCCAGACACATAAGTTTCATCCAGACGCCTGACTGACAAAGACAATTTTTATTGAAACCCCAGAAGGTACAGCAGATTCTCTGGAGCATTTCGCCAAGACGCCTGAAAACCCGCCAAGGGTGAAAGAGTTCCTATTAGAATTATTTATGCCTATATTTTGTTGAAAAGGACTGATATTCTAAGCTCTTGCCTTTCAACAACTGTCAAGTGAAATCTTCTCTTACGTTAAGTCGCAGGAAGCTGAGACGTCTCGCTTTTTTGCAAATTAAGTTCATGGCACTTTTGAAAGTAGCAGTAGCTCGTTGTCCTTAAATGGGTTCCCTCTTGCTGAAAGATTCATTTCGCTTATGAGGATAATGATATTTTAAATACTTTATCGTACAAATAATTGAAAAAAATCGTATGTATTTAGTTTAGAGATTAACTTTCAATGACTTTCAGTTTAATTAGGTTTAGAATGTATTAATGTAGGATAAATAAGTTTATATTAAGTACATGATTTTGTAATTTTTGTTTATGTGTGTTCATTTGTGTGACCGAAATATATGAATGGTGTATTTTATAAATTTGTTATTTCAATTTCAAACATAATTATTTAACTAGAGGTAGTGGTCAACCAAAATATTTTTTAATACACTCTAATAAAAGTGTTATATCAGAGAATGGTTTGAATAACAATGGTGTATAATATTTACTAAATATGAACCTTTAAAGTAAATTTAGCGTTTATACTAAATCTATCACTCATCTTTGGGGCGTTATATATCAATTAATACATGGCATGTGGTTAATAACCTCCGAAACTTGAATTTATGTTTTAGATCCATTTTTTCCCAATCGATTGATATAATAATTTGATACAAAACTACACTTGCAATTGCAAAGTCTCCTACGGGGTTTTATACCCTCGTGTTATTAAGTATTTGAGTTCTGCCGTATACATGTTTTTGAATGTACATATTGACAAATAGTCAAGCCCTTGTTGGATTTTACTTGTATGGTAAAAGTTATATTACACTACAATTCAAATATTAATTCCGCGTATTGAATTTTGTCTATATAGTTCTCTTCGATTTATAACTATCATATTAAATTATACCAGCGGGTGACCGAGCTCCGCTAGGAGAAAACTGGTATCGAAGCTAACTCGAAGATTTAAATTTTCAATTGTGATTTATCAAAACAATACATGCCATAAGAAAATTTGTGAAACCATTGGTGAAAAGATAACCGGTTAAACCTCGGCTTTTCATCGTCCACCAGCGATGTCATGTCTTGATGTTCCATTGGAAATCCCCATCTGCACTGGTCTCTTCCATGTTTGCTGACCATGCACGGAGAGCTTGGGTTCATATCACCACACGGGTTATGGATCATCCATTTCGAGATCAGTTCCGGATCGTCTTCTGGAAACTTTATTAGTTCGCCATATTGGCTATAGATGGCAGCACGTTACCGCTTGAAACATATTAGCCATTATGGCGAACTAATAAAGTTTGAAAATATCCTATCTGTAACTCCGAACTGCTCGACCGTAGCGCTTCAAAACCGGCGCCAATCGATTCCTCGTGGCCAAAAACCCCAGACCCCCAAGTTTACCGGAGTTTATTAATTCTGTGGCGATTTTCGACTTGGCAGCCATTCCTCGTATTATAGTATTAGATAAAGATAAATTAGGCGAAATATCGTTTGGCTAAAAGATTCTTCATATAAAACAACGTCGATAGGCAAACATTAAAAAATAATGAAATGTGTTTTTTAAACAAAAACTAGACATTTGGGTTTATTTACTTTATTTTCAGTCTTTCGTACTTAAAGAGAGATCTTACTTGACAAAGGTTACACAGCGAAAGCTCAAATGCTTCATACTGTCCATTTTTTTCTCCAAGAATATTTGAAATAGTCATTCTAACAAGGCTTTCTCCCTTGGGAGTATGTTTGGGTATCTTGAAGATACCCAAGAATGGATGTTGTTTCTGCTGAAAATCCTACAAAAAATGCATATCTTGATATAAATCTGGATAGAATTTTTAAGTGAAACTTGATATTTTCTTAAGGATTTTTTAACTTTTTTTCCCATTACAAAACATCCTTTCATAATATAAATATCCAAGCTGCTGGTAGAAAGTTTCAAAGTTTTGAAACCGTATATTTTTTCACCGGATATTTGAAAATAGTATCTGAGGATATTAATATATGTGCTTTTTTTTAAGAATATGTCATCACAATTTAAAATTCAAATTATCAAACAATATTTTTTGTGGTAAATATGAAAATAATTTATTCTGTAAAATTTATTCATTAAATCTACCATTTTTTTCTTGAAATATTTTTATCAAATTGTTTATGTTAGTTATTTACTCGGTTTTTTTATGGAATTTTACAATTATCAGTAATCTTCATGTGTATCAAAATTATTGCCTATTTTGCCTATTATAATAATAAATAGAGAAAATATCATTATACAAGAATATGAAAACTATGATACGTAATTTCATTTTATTTGAAAATGCGAGTCACTTTAACTTATTCCTTTACAGATTGTTGATAATTATGTAATAAAATATTAAAAAATTTTAAAGACTTTTTAAACTATTATCAAAAAATGTAAAGAAATATGATCACTACAATTCAAAAAAAGAAATATAATTCTGCATGTTTTATGTATTTAAATTTGAGTACATATTTTATAATTTCTTCAGGTAGCAGGAATTTATTTTTCGTGTTATAATTCTTAATTGTTAAATCAAAAAAATAATGAAGCATGCACCACTTTTTAAACTGACTTTTAACTTAAAAAGCATTCATATTTGTGTGATTTGAAGAATTACAAAAGCTTTTAGAATTTTCTCTTTAGAAAATTTATTTTTGAAGATTTTATCTGTGTATGTTGAAATCCAATCAATCTTAACAAAAGGAAATCACGGACAAACTAAAAGGAAGCATTAAAAATATTTTTCGTAGTTCAGCAACCTTTAAATCAATCGATATGAGGCCGTTATTAAACCAGTTTCTTCCGTAAACTATCATCCAAACTTATCCGTTTCATTATTAGAAATATTCGCTTCAAACGATCTAAGTTTAACAAAAATGATATCATTATATAAATGCAAAAAAAAGTTTGAGACTACATTTTAATTTTTTCATAGCTCTTTTGTATAAATTTAGAATTTATATTATCATTTTTTATAATACATCACCTATGAAATAATGTTTTGTTATCCTTATTCATTATGCAATAACAGCAAAATCTGGTTAAATCATAGCAGGTTAAACAGTAATGTTTCTAAAATCCCAGAATGCCTCTGAAAAAACTAAAATAATCCAAATATAACTAAACTAAAACAACTCAACTCAAGATAAAACAACTAAAATAATTATATTTTTATTGTTTATTATTCGACAATGATGAGTCTCATGGTGGATGGATTTTCAACCATTCTTTGCTTAGAGTCACAGGCAGAAAAGAAGAAACAATCTGGATAATTAAGGCACCTTATCTTTTTAATTGTTAAGTAAATATATTTATAAGCAATGTAAATTTTATGAATAATAAAATATCAGAATATTAACTTTTGTGTACTTGTTATTGATTAGGTTCGATATATTTCATAATGTTCACTTTATTATTTGAATATTTGTAATAGTGAACTAGATTAATTACAAACATGTATCACAGACAGTTTGGATTTATAATAGTAAACTATTTACAAATATGCATTAATAATGATTAATAAAATGATAACAAATATTTAACACATTAATCCTTAATTTATTGAAAATGCGTTGAAGTGGGAAATTAAATCGCCCGGGTTTTTAAAAGAAGGACCTCGTTATATTTAGTGAAAAAAACAGCAAAATTGCTAAATCTACCACAGAATGAGTCAGGTCCCACTGACATCATTTTAATGAAGAAATGCCAAGATATAACTACTCAAAACTATTTGGAGTTATACGAAAGATAAAGAAAAATTATTTATTCTGCTGAATGTCTAATTCTTACTACTTATATTGATGTTCATTGATGTAATTCTTAGTATAAAAATTCGTCAATATTTCATTTGCATGCCGAATTTTATAATAACGTGACTTTTATTCTAAGGAGATTTCAGACCTAATTTTTCTCACTTAATCATCTCGTGTTCTTTAGCATTCTAATTTCAAACTCATTTGCATATAAGAAATATATTTTTAAATATCTTCGTCCGTGGTATTCAGTGAATTCACGCAAACAAAATGAAGCATACCCAGATGTGACAATCAACGATATAATTAAAAGGCAAAGGACACAGAACTTTTCCAATATTAATTAATATCGAGAAGTGTTGTCGTGTTTTTTGATTAATTCAACCAATTTTATGTGTTAAAAAATTTCATTCTGAATTCTGATTAGGAGTTCATTGTAAATTTAATCAATTTTAATGAATATATGGACAACGATTCTCTTTCTTAAAACGATGTATCAAAAATTGTAATTTATTTAAAAATAAAACGAAATCAATCTATTCAAAGGACATAGTTATTTTAAAATATTATTTTACTCTAAATTGCTAATATTTAACTTACATTTTAAACTCCTAATAGCAATTAATTAGAAATTTTTAAGTACTATTTATCAAGAACGAAATTTTTAACATTTTTTATCACTGTCATTGATTTCTCAAAATGAATTTCAACATATAATTTGCTTTCCTAATATATAACTAAAGACGCAAAATAATGGATGAATATTGATATCTGATGCCCGTATCATTTTTTATTGATCAGTGACATTAATTTCGAAAAGAACGTTTCAACGCACAATTTGTTTTCTTTATATATAGCTAAATATAAAAGAATCCATGAATAGAAATATAAAAATTTAATTTTCAGTCCTATTATTGTTGTAAATGGAAACAAATAAAATACCATCAAATGCGAGTATTTCAGTATTTTTCACGTGAATATAAAGAATGTGAGTTCAATTCTTCAAAAATCAATAATTTTGAAACATAGTAATTTTTTGAAAAGTAACTATTTATTAAAAAGTAACTAAAATAAGATTTTCTCTGTTGACCTTGAATTAAAAAAACTTTGTCATATTACTTGTTTATAAATTTTCTATAGATTAAGTTCTCTATCTAACTATTATCTGGTATCGGTAACATTTCTTTTTAGCGGTCACTGTCAATAAGACTTCCAAATCAACGTCTCAACACACAAATATGTTTCTTTGATATATATCTAAAGAAAAAAAAATACAAGAAATAAAACAGAAAAAATTGAATATTGAATACTGTTATTGTTGCAAGTGTAAAAAATAAAATGACATGTTACGAAGTGAGATTTTCTCGTATTCGACAAATTAAAATAAAAATTTCAACTCTAAATAATAATAAATAATAAAATTTTAAAATCCAAATTAATATATGGGAAGAGAATTATATAAAGAAATAATATTTTCTTAAACCTAGTAAAAAAAATTTCTTTATTTAAATATATCACTCGATATTTCTCATAAATATTTTTTATCATTTGAGAGCAAGATATTGTTTTGGTTTGAGGTTTTTAAAGTCTCAAAATAAATTGATGATTTATTGGTTTTGAATTAAGTAGTAGAATTCAAAGTAGTCATCAATTTTCAGCTTTTAGGGATACTAGAAAATAATGCAGAAAGTTATCACATTTGGTGATTTATCGCCAACTAAAGTTACTACTTGATTTCCAAATGATGCATTCTATGAAATTCTTTCGAATTGTCTTATTAATTTAAGACATTAACCAATTTAAACTGATTTGAAACAATCACGAGTCTATAAGATTACGCATGCGTCGGTATTAAGAAAAATGATGGGTATTTCTTTCAGTCAAATTAAGTCGAGCTATAAAAACCTTTATTTGCTGACTGGAAAAATTGAAAATGGAAGTTTAAAACTGATGAATGATTTAAATGAAAAAGAACGAATAATGACTTAAGGTATCCTACTACGTTAAAAACACTGTTATTAGATCAAATTGGCAATTTTTTATCATTTTTATTATTTCATATAGTTCAGACTTTCCTATTTGTAAAACAGCTTATCTTTTCTAGGAAAAGAAAAGCCTGTCCCATCATCCAGGGTCATGTATTTGTTTTCAGCTAAAATGTGTCTTTAGCTTCCATTTTCTCAAGACTTTATGTTTCATAAAAATTCTCCACCCTTAACATGATATCTCAAAAACTGATAGAGGTATTTACATAAATCACAGAATGAATTTTAAATAATATGGGCAATAAAGTGAACCAAAAGTTTTATCACTAGTAAAATAATTTTTCTTTTATAGTCTATATAGTCAATTCATTTATAGTTTCAATTAATTTCTTTCATTATTAATTTTTTTTTAAAAATAAGTTGTGAATTTATGGAAAAAATACATATGTACGTATATTTGTACCCATAATTTCTTTGCGTCTTGAATTGTTTATTAGATTTTGGTTCATTTCATTCCTTATTATATACTATAACTTGTGTAAAAAGAAAAATAGGATTGCTGCATTATCATTTAATCTAGATTGTTAACCGTTTTGCTTAAATTTCACTAAAATTGTTAATAAATTTTCCAATTTCACAAAATATATTATTTTTTCAGATATTTTTTTGTACTTTTTAGGGTTTATAATTGACAATGCATCTAAAAAAAAATAAAATTTTTTTAAATTCAATTTTTCAAAAAAATACTTTTGAACGTAGCCGGCTACCTTAAAAACTATAATGTTCTTACATAATAAAAAGTAATTTTTGATCGTAGATTTCATTTTTTAAAATTACTCTTTCTATCTAACCAAAATATTAAAAGATAATAATAAAACGATAAAATTGGGGATATTCTGTATGGTTTAGAAGCTTTAGCAGCAAAAGCCGCATAAAGTAACCAATAACAGTTTTATATAAAAAATAAAGAATGGAAAAGATAGAAACATATTTATTTATTTATTCCAAGAGTGAAAAGAATGGAGCTCAAAACTATGTCAGATATTTCTGCTCACATATTTATTCGCATTCGCAAAAATGAAAGAGATAAAAATATTTAACAAACAAACAACTAGGAAAGAGATATTTTCCAGCAATTGCAACACACTCTAGCTGAAATATTTTTCACTTTTTCCAGAAAAAGAGAGAGCAGAGAAAATATTTCTTCGAAAGTCGAAATGGAAAAATCCACGTGCGAAAATTTCTTTTTCGTTTTTGACTCCCGCCTCAATATGTAATTGACCTTTGCTTGGAGTAGCTTTATACGAAAAACTTGCGTGAGTTGAAAATTATTGCAATGGAGTTCGTTCTTTTCAGTTTAGTCACATCTTATTGTTCACATGTTCAGGAATAAATAAAGCACCAAGTAAAACAATTTTGGAAGTCAAAAATAATTTTGGCAAGTAAACAATTCCAACTCTCTTATACAGAATTGTGTGGCTAAAACAAATAGAACATGCAGCATACAAATTTTAAAATGTATATATTTTTAAAGCAATTAACTGCATTCTTCTAAATTCTGGAGTTACTTCTGTTCAATTTAGTCACATCTTATTGCTCACATGTCAAGAATAAATAAAGCCCCAAGTGAAACATTTTTGGAAGTCAAAAATAATTTTAGCAAGTAAACAATTCCAACTCTCTTATACAGAGTTGTGTAGCTTAAAACAAATAGAACATACAGCAAACAAATTTTAAAATGTATATATTTTTAAAGTAATTAGCTGCATTCTTCTACATTCTGAAGTTCGTTCTTTTCAGTTTAGTCACATCTTATTGTTCACATGTCAAGAATAAATAAAGCCAAAAGTGAAACATTTTTGGAAGTCAAAAAGAATTTTGGCAACTAAACAGCTCCACCTCTCTTATACAGAATTGTGTAGCTCAAAATAAATAGTTTTGATTCTAAAATGTATATATTTTTAAAGCAATTAGTTGTAGCATTCTTCTAAATTCTAAGTAATTATTTATTATATTGATATCTGATATTTGAATCAATGGAAATTAAAATAAAATAAGTAAATTTATAGATAGTATTTTCTTAAAGCTTATACTTCAGCATTCTATTTAATTCAAAGTAATTATTTACGTATATTGATACCACATATTTGAATCAGTAGTAATTAAAATAAAATATCTTAATTAAATAAGTTTACATAACAATTTTTGGTCAGAAAACATCTGCTACTAACCTGGGCAGGGTTTTATAGCTTAAAATAAATAGTTAAAATTCAAGGACTATATTTTATAAGTAATTGTAAATTCAACATTCTTCTAAATTCTAATAATTTAGATATATTAATACCACATATTATGAATCATTAGTAACTAAATAAAAATGTGTAAATTTTAAGATTTTATTTTATTTTTAGAAGTAATTGTAGCTTTAGTGTTCTTCTTAATTCTAAGCGATTATTAAAATTTATTGATATCACTTATTGAATCAATTTTAATTATAATAAAATGAATAAATTTAGAAACTAATAACATTTGACATCGTTCTGAAATATTTTTTGCTAATTTAGGATTGGAGAATATCTTATTTCATAATCCAATTCGAATTTTGATAACATGGAAATTTTGTTTTAAGACATAGATTTTGAATTCTATTCTTTTCTAGAAGAAAGGAAAAAACAGTATTAATAATGAAATACAAAACGCTCTGCAGATTCTATTTCTATAAAATTATATTTAATTTTCTGAATAAATTTTTAAAATACTTTCACAGAAATATTAATATATAGATGTGTGTGTGTGATAATATTTTTGATAATTTTTAAATGATTTTAACCATTGTAATTTGGTTTATAAATTTGAATAATACCATTTATCCTGGACCTTATATTATTATCTTTCACCATTAATGCAATAGAATCGATTTTCTTTATTTAAAATTGCAGATCTAAAATCTTTACTAATATTAAAAACTTTTTTTCTCTATTAACGCTTAACAGATGAATCCATTTAATCTATCTATCATTGAGCTATAGAACTATCAAAGCTTGCACAAAGCACAGGCCAGTTTTTTAATATTTGAATTAGAAATTCAATTGAATTAATAATTAGCGAATTATTAGAGATTCAGAAGATAACTTCGGAAAGTATTAAAAAACAAAAATTATTTTTGAAGCCTTTCAAAATTTAAAAAAAAATTATCTTTTCGATTACCTATAATTTTGCATTTGTTTTTTTAAAGCAATTTTTAAGCATTTTAACATACTTAAATATATTTTATAACAATCTGTTCTAAATAGCTCAGTGAATTTAAAATCAGTTTCATTATAGCTATTAAAATTTGTTGTGGTTGATCCAGATATGAGTGTTCGATTCCTTTTTCCATATTTTGATTAATAGGCATTATTTTATTAGAATTTTTGAATGTTTGTTGTATTTACAATTTTGATTTAACTTCAGAATGAAATAATAATAAATAAAAACACTTTAAAGTACATCGAATTTTAAACATTTCTCTTTTCTCTCTTCATATAATTTAATTCATTATAATACAGAAAAGATTAAGAAAAGTACATAGTTTAAGGAGCATAATAGTGTGATTTTTTTAATTACCATTGTTATATGCTATGAAAATCTGAAGCCTAAAACTATTTTGTTGTGTCAACCGTTAAGAAACGATAACACAAAGCATTTAAGGTATCCGACTACGTTTAAAACACTGATTATCGAACACATTGCCAATTTTTTTAAAATTGCTATTTCTTGTAATTCAGACTTTCCTCTTTCCAAAACATTTCATCTATTCTAGGAAAAAGAAGGGATAGACCTATCATCTAGGAGAATTTTAATATAAACATATTTTTCAGTTAAAATTTGTCTTTAATTTCAATTTTCTTAAAAAAATTTCATAAAAATTCTACACCATTAACATCATATCTCAAAAATTAACAGAGGTATTTACATAAAAGTTTCCGCCCATGTTTTAAATAACATCAACCCGAAATTTTATTGTTGGTGAAAGACTTTTATTTATTTATAGGTATTTTTAGGAAAAATAAATTGTAAATTTATATTGAAAAGGCATATATACGTATATTTTTAACCATAACTTCTTTGCACCTCAAAATGTTTCTTAGATTTTGGTTCATTTTATTCATTATTATATTCTATAACTTGTGTACAAAGAAAAATAGAATTGCTGCATTACAATTTTGTGTAGAATGTTAACCATTTTGATTAAATTTAAAGAAAATTTACTACATATTTTCCTATTCCTCAAAATGTATGATATTTTCAAATAAATTTGTTGTAATTACAGCATTTTGTATTGTAATTGACAAAATATCTGAAAAAAATAGTCTTAAATAGTTTTTTAAAAATCCAATTTTTTAAAAATTTTCCTTCGAAATAGTCGTATACCTTAATCAAAAATTACAGCAATCATGCATCCCAGTGAACAAACTAGCAGCTGAAGATGAATAGTAATATATAAAGTATAAGCAGTTTATCGAATTGAACAATACAATGTAACAATGCTGAAATTCAATTTGGATGGATGTGTTTGTTTCTTATCGACTCTTACAGCATTCAGAAATAGAGAGTTTTTGTTTCTCTTATTGGTAATAGTTACAGCATCATTAATCCCATTTTTCCTGTATCATTCTTAGTAATATCAGTTAGTGAGATTTTTTTATGTTTATTTCTTTTCTCAATAGTATCGGTGACTAGCTCTTCGACAGTGTTTTTCTCTCTTCGTTTGTTATCGTATTATTCATTTGAAGACCAGAAAAAAAAACTATTTTTTCCTCTTTCTCTTCCAATTATTTCTTGAAATTTTTATTGGCTAATGTCCTCGACTAATGATACATATTTCTTCATTAATTATTTTTATTTTCTGAGTAAATTGTACATTTTTCCTTTAACCTATTTTTCAATAATTTTTCAGATGAAAATGCTGTGAATCTGACGTGGTAACCAGTTTATTCTGAACGGCTGAATAGCCGAAATAGTATAAACGTCTACTGATTATTATGTGTGTGTATGTCAATGTGTGTGTGCTATTTCCAAATGATAAACTATTTATCAATAATAATGTAACATATTAATTTGTATAGAATTTTTATGAAAACAATGTGTGTGTGTGTGTGTGTGTGTGTGTGTGTGAGTGAATGGTGTGTTTTCGAAATTGCGAGTGGTTTTTATACAAATCACATTAGTACAGATAATATTTAGATTAATTTTCTATTTTAAGTCGATATTTTAATCAATAAAAAGGAAATAAATCTGTCCATTTGTATTTTTTGAATGAAGTATATTAACACAAAACATTTATAATTGCAAGAAAAAAAAATTGTGATAGCTTAGATACTTTTGCACCTCTTAGATTCTCTTAGAAAATAGAATTTCTGGAATAATTAATCTTGTTCGAATGACTATGAATCTGATAAGAAATGCTATATGCTGAATGGATAAAATTCATTACATGGCTGTGATTAAAAATTATAGCTGAATCGACTTGATGATAATTTTTGGTTCATTCGATTTTCTGTGAAAAAAACTACAAAAAAACACATAAAGATCTAGTTCGATTAAATATAATGTATTTCTTTAACATCATAATCAGAAATCTGTACAATTTTTTGAATTAAATCCGTATATTGGTTAAACCAGATTCATCTATAAATGCCCATGTGTGTAAATGGAACAGTCGTGAAATGCAACAGCTTAATTTAATGGAATTACTTTCTTGTAAACGAAGTACGCATGGAGGGAAAAAAATTAGAAATATTGTTTCCAGTTAAATAGTTAGTTATATTATATTAAAGTCCCATTTTAAAGCATCAATAGGGCCAGTTGAGGATGACTCCCGTAATTTTGAAATGAGTTCAGATGACGAATACGACACCTGAGCTGATATCACCTCTCTATACCACACCAGCTGGAGGGCGTTTATTCGGGCGGATTTAACATGCAACAGATCCCCTTACACGACGGTTCTTCTGTGGAACCGGGTCCCGAACCCGAATCTCTCTTACTCTGAAGCTGAGACGTTACCACCGAGCCACCGCGGCCCTTTTCCGCTATTCAAACCAAGGTAAATCTGAAAATCATAAGTAAGAAACTGTCCATTTATCAGTTAAAAAAAAACGAAAATCAGAAGTTATTTGTGCCTGTCTTATGAAACTTATTTTATGGTCTTGACTATATATTTTTAAAAATTTGAAAAGTATCCAATCATAGCAAAATTTTCGGTCTGCGTCATTTAAGTAAATATATTTAATTGTGAAACATGAAAAGATAGTTGCCTAAAATTGTAACCATGTCTCTCAAAAGACTGACCGTCCATCAATTCGTATCTTAAGGTAACCGACTACGTTCGAAGAAAAAAGAAAGAAAGAAAAGAAAAAAAACTAGTTTTGGTTTTTAGATGTATTATCAATTATAAACACTATAAAAACAAAAACATTATTTGAGAATATAATATATTTTGAGAAATAGAAAAATTTGTGGTAAATTTTACTGAAATTTCACCAAAACGGTTAACATTCTACAAAAATTGTAATGCAACAATCTTATTTTTCTTCTTACACAAGTTATAGAATAGAATTATGAATGAAATGAACCAAAACCTAAGAAACATTTTGAGAAGCAAAGAAGTTACGGGTAAAAATATGCGTATATATGCCTTTTTTCCATAAATTCGCAGCTTAATTTTTCTAAAAACATCTATAAATGAAAAAATATTTCCCCAACAATAAAACTTTTGGTTCTTTTCATTGCCTATATTATTTAAAACATACACTGAAATTTTTATGTAAATACCTCTATTAGTTTTTGGGATATCATGTTAATGGTGAATAATTTTTATGAAAATTAAAATTGAAGTTAAAGACAAATTTTAGATGAAAAATAATTTTTTTTAAAAACTCCTCTGGATAATAGGTTAGACCTTCCTTTCCTAAGAAAAAACAAACTGTTTTGAAAAGGAAAAAGACTGAATTACAAAAAATTACACTTTAAAAAAAAATCCCCAATGTGGTCGAATACCAGCATTTTCAACGTAGTCGGATACCTTAATTCACATGTAAATGCTATGATTCAAAATTCAATGACTTAGCCTTTCCCCAATAGAAGTGGTAGATAAGGTGAAAAAAAACTACTTAGATGTATAATGTTTGATATGTTGTTTTATTACTTAAATTTTAGTTTTCTCTTAAATTTTAATTTCAGTCGGTTTGTCAAACAAAATATCGACTCGAATTTCTTTATTAAAACACTCATAGGTAGGATTTTAAAAATAAAATTCTGAGTACTAATGGACAATCGCTAAACCGTGAGCTAAATTTTCATATGACGAATGGAATGATAACATATTTGTTAGAAAGTGTCAGCAGGTCGAGTTATAACACCTTTACAAAATATAGCGTGGGAATATTTCTTGAAGTCTACACTCAATGCCTATATAAAAAATAACCGAATAAGTAAATAGGAAAATAAACTGCATTTAAATGAGAAATCAATAAATTTAATCAAATATTAACCCAAAAATAACTCATAAAAGCTTTTAATTTGGGAAAATGGAAATTTGTGTTTTCTACGGTCAAAAGGTTACATTTTTCTAATTTTTATACCTAATTTCCTTAAGAATGGCCTTTCGCTAATAATATTCAAATTCTAATTTTGTGCCAATTATCTTAGTTTTCACCTCTGCCAATTTTCTAAACACCCATCTATTATCACAAAGTGTTGGATTTTTCAAAGTTAATAACTTCTTCCTCCTTCACAATTTAATGCAGAACTCGAGCAATTTGTTGCAAATATTTTTGTGAACACCATTTTACTTAAAGCTTGGTAGGCTAACCAAAACAAAATTAAACAATTATTAACGAAACTTGAGATATAACGAAGCATTAAAATGAAGAGAAACACATAAATAACTCGAACGCGAGTTCGTGGTTATTAAAGTTGTTAAACGTTTCATAACTTTTTCCTTAAATTTAACTCATTCCGACTGGAAAATTTACTTTGTGTATGATTTTTTATATAAAGAGTCAATTGGATTAATATTCTTTCATTGTTTTGGATTTTTCATTTCTTTTCTTTAATGAATTATAAATTGTAATACATAGAATAATAAATTATAAACTACCTAGTTTAATAACTCAAGGGTTCTGTAAACTTTACTATAGCGGTCTTGGTAATATTCTGTATTTTTAATATTAATTCCCAGCGCAGTTACTTTTCTAGTAATGAAAATGTTTATGAGTAGCACCGACGGACAGTGAATAAATGACAGCGTACTGAATCAAAGAACAACGAATTTTAGCTCAGATAATTGGAATTTCTTTTCAAGCTCCAGCCTTTGTTGAAGACCAACTGATGACCTGCAGCAGAGGCTGTAAAAATCTGGGAGACAAAGGGAAGTTGTCAGCAATTGAGTTGAGCTCGAGTAAGTAGCCAAGCAAAGCGTCTACTTTTTTCGATGTGAATGCTTTGTCCTGTTGCAATTGTTTAATTGGGATTTTCTACTTGTGTGGTCTTATTTGCAGCAAGTTTCAATCTTGTGTGTACTTTGCATGTATTTTAATAATATGTATTTCTAAAATAAAACATTTATTCTTTACCATATTGAACTTTTCCTTCTAAAATTTTTGAATGAATTTTGAATGTTCATAGTAAAATACCTGTCTTGTTATTCAAAATTTAAACACTCGCTTGACAGTGGAATTTGTTTTCCTTCTTTCATTTGATCATATATTTATTCTTTGGCATATTGATTGAACGAAAATTGCAAGGTGCAGTTCCTCAAATGTTTTTCATTAAATTATTTGACAAATGAAAACTTCAAAAACATTAAAATGAGTCTTGAATTACTTGCATAGTGTTTTAATGACACCTTATGTAGGCCTTTGAGAAGAAAAAAACTGTCTTGTCAATTTAAGAAATGGTTCTAAATTAGTCCATAAAATAGTTTTTCTTGAGCAAGTTTAAGTGTAAATTATTTATAAGGAAATGATGCACAGCGAATTTCTTATTAATAAATTGTTTTAGAAAGTGTATTACATATATTTGTGGAAGAAGTTTAAAACATTATTCCAATCTAAAAGATATTCCTTTCGGAACCACAATATTCATCAAGTTAAGAGAAGGCATCTCACAGAAAAAAAAATTAAAATAAAGCTCACTACATCACACTTAACTATTTCCTACTACCAAGGTTTAAAATCATTTTTCAATCCTTTCTTCCGAACATCTAAAAATTTTAGAATTGTTACATCTTCTGCATATTTGACTAAAAACATTTTCGACTTTTTTTTATCATCAAGGAAAAAAATCAATGCATTCGAGAAAAACTTTCATATTGGGAAATGACTATCGATAATATTTTAGTTTGCAACAAAATTTTAATATTTCGTAAGAAGAAAAGAAAAGATGGTAAGAGAACATTATAAATAGAAAATTTTATAATGTCACATCTAGAATTTATGGCTACATTTTGATAACAGAAGATGGAAGTAGAAACTTTCCCCGCTTACATACAGTATTAAATAGAGCATATAATTTTAAAAACATATATATAAGATGGAATAGCCGTGTTCTTAATAGTTTTTAGTCTAAAACATCGCACGACTAATGTAAAAATGAAGATTCGACATTGATTTCAAAATAACCTCAACGAAGAGAAACGTTAAATGTGTCTTTAGCTCCATGAATTCAATAGGATAATTATTATTTAATGTCAATCTTAGTAATGCCTAAAGTGCAGACTGTATGCAACTTCAGTTCAAGATATGGACAAGGTCATGATCACTGATTTGTATCTAATATGACAACTGAAATGTTGAAAAGTATTGTTACGGATTTCCTATACTAATCCTTCGGGTTCGTTCACCTGTATAGTGGGTATTACGGGGTGAGAAGAAATGAACATACAATGATCAGTCCTTTAGTAAACGACATAACACAGACGTTTATTTACAGTCGAGACTAACACACAGCAGCACACAAAAACGACCCTAGTTCACAAGTAGTAACAATATCCACAGTAATGGCTATAGTACTCGACGTTGCTTCCTCAACAGATTACAAGGCACACAGTCAATTCAGCACTTGCTTAGTTCCGCCACTTCTTGTCTTCTCCTCTAGAGAATTCGTTATCTAACGTCGATCCCGACAACTCTGCTCTCAGCTTGAAACTGCCATCCTTTTATAGACCCAGGAGGCATGGCTAGAAATCTATCGACCAATCAAGGTGCATCTGGACGTATCTCGGTTCCTAATGGACGAATCGGAAAAATTCTCTAAGTTTCGAGAATTATTCATTTTGTCTCCAAATTTATCGCCAAGTCACCAAATAGTCACCACGCTCTGGGATCATTTCTAAGAGCATCCGCAGCATCCAGTACAGAATATTGCAAATTCTTTCCAGTGAAGGAAACAATCATGCTGGGAAGCAGCATCACAGACTCATAATAATTGTAACTGTATGTTTGCAAGAATTGGAATATCGTACTACTCATTCGTACTATTAACTACTCACAGCTAAATTGGCTGACGAAAACGGATTGGCCGAAAAAATGTATAATCATCTGAAGTAAATGTAATTACGTATATAATATTCTATAATAATTCTTTTACGATAGATTTTTGTTATGATAAAAGCCTTTTTCTTCAACTTGTAAGTTTATATTATCACAATATATGACCAATAAAACTCTTATTATATTTTAGAGAGATCAGAATATTCAATATATCAAACAGAACCACAGAAATGTTATGCAATATTTTGAGCTAATAGAATTATAAATTTATCATTATTTTTAAAAATAGAATTCAGATGTTTGTGTTAAAAATAAATGTTTGTGTTATTGATATTTGTGTTAAAAAAATTGCGTAAGATAGCATTTTGAGCTATTAAAGTTATAAAGGAATCGTTATTAAAAAAATCGAATTCACATGTTTGGAGAAATGATTGATATTTATGTTCAAAAAGAATTTCAGGCGATAGTATGTTTTGTAAATAAGCGAAAAAAATCTTTGATGCCATTTAGGAAAGATATTTAGGAATTCACTATAAAAATTTGTCCTTTGTAAAAAATTTCTAAGAATTTAATTCAATCCTATCAGCCATTACCACCTTAAAAATACAGTAAAAACTTCTGAAATCATAATCTTTTTCCTGAGGTAGATTCAAATTTAATTTTTCCAATTTCTACTCGGTAAAATGACCTCCAAAAGCAAAAATACAAGAAAAAATGTGCAAAAAAAATATTTTCTTGATATATATATATCGATACTACCTAGCAGAAAATTCATGTTAACTCTTCTACCTAAGCCTAAACAAAAAAATACCAGAAATATAAAAAATATATGCCGAGAGATTCTTAAGAACACAGAAACGTTAAGAAGCAAAAGGAAAAAAGCATTTTCTGAGCAAAGTAAGAAAAAAAATATTTATCTTTTCGAATGAAAAGAGCAGAGTTTCTTCCCAAAACTTCGTATCTCAGATATGTGCACTCGAATATAAACCACCACTTAGAAAAAAAAGCAATTGAAATAAAAATATTAAACAAACAAACTGTGTGAAAAGAGTTTTCAACAAATCGAACCGAAGGCAAGCGAAGATATTTTCGCCTTTTTCAGCAGAGAGCATTCCAGCAAGATTTCTATAAGAGAGTTGAAAAGGAAATGGTCACGGAAAATTATTTTTCATTTTTTTTCTCCTTACTGCGATATATAATTGACTTGCGTGAGGCAGAAATTCAATATCGAAATACCTGCGTCAGAAGGACGTTATTGCAGTTGACATTATTTTATTATTTCAGCCATTTTGCGCCATATATTAAGCACTGAAATAGTTCCAGCTCTTAAAAAGCAATAAATTCTTTCTTTGGATAAGCAATATCAAATCACTTAGACAAGTTTCTCTATGGGGACAAATTATGTGTGTGCATATATGATTGATAAATGTATGCGCATATATAATTTATAAATGTGTGTGTATATATAATTTATAAATGTGTGTATATATAATTTATGAGTGTGTGTGCATTGGAGTGTATTTGTGTGAGTGTTGTTCAAATACAATTTCACTTGTTGACTAAAACGGAAATAGGTAGATAAAAAAAACTTATCACATAAGTTATTATCAAATTTTGAACAAAATTTATCAAATGATTTACAGTCTATCGAAGTATATTTTTGGATGCATGTAAACACTGTAAACACAGCAACTTTTTCGGGGAATGACTTAAATCATTGAAATTCGATACGCCATTTTGAGACTATAACTGCAGTTTTAGGCCACATTTGATGTCAATCAACCTCCAAGAAAGTATCTAAAATACATATTCTCTGTGCAGATTCGGTAAAACAGATTCACATCAAATATTTCGTTTAATATATAACCATTGCTTTTAAGATATTTGTGGCCTTATAAACGATTCAAAATTTTATGTCAAAGAAAAGGGATACGACCTTTATTGTTCAGTTAACAAAAAAGTTTTTGATAGACTGTTTTTGCTGTTTTGATTTTTTTTCTTACTCGCCAAATAAATTATATGCTGAGTTATTGTTATTTGATCCTGATAGAAAAATATTTATTCTCCGCATACTTCTCTGATCAAGACAGTGCTTTTTGAAAATATTATTATTTATAAATATAATGCCAGAAACTAAAGAAGTATTCGTATCTTTCTGTATTCGCTGTTTTGATATTGAATCATATTGTGAAGAAAGCAGTCCACGTTTAAAAATGAAGTGAATGAACCTCTCACGAGCCTCTGAGCTTTTGTTTCATCAATATAAAATGAGTTTCGTAACTGACTGTATAAGCATTTCACATAACCGAGTTTTGAATGTGAATTGATAAAAATATGTAGAGTCTATTTTGCATAAATATTTTAAAACACAAGTGGCTGTATTTGCTGCGGGGTTTTATCATTTCTTTAGTAATTCATTGAATTAAAGAAGAAATCAGGTAGATTTAAAGGGCCTGATATATCGAAACACTTCTGAAACAAAATTAGATCGAACACATATATTATGCCAAAATAGCCATATTTCGTAAGAATCTTTCCTTTCAATAAAGCTTTCCAAATCAAAACATATTCTATAAATTTAAAATGATTATTTTTTTCAATACATTTATTTGCATTATTGCCATATTATTTTAGTTTTAACAAAAATACTTCTAACTTTATGACGTACCAGTGGGTGACCGAGCTCCGCTCGGAGAAAACAGGTATCGAAGCTAACTCG
>JAPMOQ010047565.1:94713-125682 GCA_026543055.1 Argiope trifasciata | reverse complement strand
CTATTTACCTTGAAGTTTTTGTACTTCACCGTATCGTTATTTTAACGTGAGTGAAGTTTTTTGGAACGTATAAAAAATAAATTATTTCTTTTCCTTAATTAAGATATGATGTTCAACCTTTTAAAAAGGCATCTGCTGTGAAATAAGCATACGTAATAATAAAATAATTGTGGTAAAAGCAAGTCAGTCTTTTTAAAACGCATCTGCTGTCAAAGAAGCATACATAATAATAATGCAATATTGGTAAAATCAGTTTAAAAAATAAGTAAATGCTATTAAAAATGTTGATGAATATTGCCATTTTTTTCATTGCTTACGTGAATCAAGCTTCAATTATTTAAAGCTAACGAAAACAGGGTCATGTACACACATGATAAAATTATTTCTTTTCAGTGTGATCAGTTCTCAAGCTGTAAATTATTCATTTTTTAATTTTTAATCAACTCTTTTGTTTCCATTGTTATTGTTACTATTCTGGAAATGTTTTCAATGTTAAAGTTATTATTTATCTGTCATCTTGGAGTTTTTTGTTTATTATAATCAAATTATAAAATTTAGTTAATTTGTTCATGCTGAGTTGGTTTGTAAACAAAAATGATTTTAATAAAAATTATATATATTTAATAAATGCAGACTTTGAATTCTTTTTCAAATAGCAGAAATTTTTCAATTCTTTTAATAATTAATGTCAATATAATTTTTAAAAAAAATCTCACTCAAGTTTTGAAGGTTCAAATTAATATTATATAAAAAACTTGAAATACTATTTGGGTTTTTATAAACAGAGAAGAATAAATGTTATTTAACTTATTCCAGTTTCTATTTCTAAACACTCTCTTATTAAATCATCTTAGTTTTGCCCCAAATTCTTTAAAGTACTACATCCCCAGAGGATTCTTCAAATAATTTGATAAGCGAACCCCCTTCTATTGAAACCTGCTCATCTGGTAGTTTTTATTCCTAAAAATGATCAACGTTTATTTTAAGTATTGAATAAACAGAGTAAGCAGTTTACGAAAACACTGATACAACTTAAACAAATGCAAAGATAAAGTGTTCATTTATTTATTCCATTCTTTCTCGCTTTCACGAGATTTTGAGAATTACCCCATAGACCAGATTTTCTTAGAATTCTCTTTCAAAATCATTTTTCATTGAAAATGAAATCAAGCAGTCATCTTAAGATCTTAATTATTTTGCCGTGATTGTTTGTTTTTTTCGTCGATGTTTTTTGCCTTCGAGCATCATACACTGTTTTGTTCAAAACAATTCGATATATGAGTGGGGTTTCTTTTTTTCCACTACAAAACCAGATTGGGAAAAAGAATCTGGTACTTTATTTACTGTCAATGAAACTATGTATCACTAAAAGTATCACAATCTTAATAATACCAGTAAACCATTGATAAAAAAATCTTCAAATGTTTTAGCAATATTTCAATGACAGAAATGAAGCAAAATTTCAAAGTTTTCTAATTTTTATTTTTTATCCAGCTTTTTAACCATTTTCTTTCATTACATGTAAGACTAATATAGGGTAAAAGGGCATGTTCGAATACAATATTTACAAGAGGTATTTAAACGAAAAGATGCGAAACGTCACTATGGGTATAAATGAAGACTTTACACAAAGTAAACATCATAGGCCTGAAGACAAGGATCCCTCTAATTAAGTAGCAGAAAGATTCCTTGTTCCCAGAATTCCTGTTGCCGTGATGACACACAGTCTTTCATAGCGTCCTCGAGTTTGCCGTATTAGTTGAAGCGCATCCTTTCCAGATATATTTTTTCTAAGACTAAATAAAGGAAAATCACAGGGTGAGATGTGCGGACTGTAGGGCGAAGGCTCAAGCTGGCCTCACTTCAATTGGGCAATTTCCGTGTATGTGATCCTGGAGGCGTGTGCTTGCACGTTATCATGAAGTAGAACCACATACTCCGGGAATAACCCCGGTCGTTTATTCTTAATTTATCTGCATAGTCTTCGGAATATCTTACATTGTATATCAAAGTTAATGGTTCTTCTGCACCCTCGCAATCTTGTCTTCACATGCATTGCCACGTCCATTGGAAAGTGCTCGTTATGAGAGCCTCTGATCTTTCCTACACGTGCTCTGATCTACGCCGTATACACCAGTCGCATCCCAAAATGTATGCCTACTTTCTCAGGCATAGGCAAATATTATAGCAGTTAAGCAAGCGGCGTAGGCAAATATGTTAGCAGTTACGTTGTTAAGACTTTCCGTACCTTTTTGTTTGAACACCCCTTGTAAAATCATGAATATGTTGAATTCCTATAGTATTTGTGAAAAAATTTTGACCAGAAAACTATCGAATAGATATCTAATCTTCCTTAGATCTCTTATTACTGTGTGTATTTTTTAACCGTTAAGGGCCCACAATTAGAGAAACAACAATAGAAAATTAGAAATTGAGAAAAATTGAAAATAACTCCTTTTTTCCTTCGTAAAAATAATATTAAATTATTATTATTATTATTATTTACTTTTTTACGTGTATTTTCGAATATCTTTATTAAATAACATTGTTAATTGTTTTTACTAATCAAATTCAAGAACAAATTGGTATTAACTATATAATTTTTGATACAATAGTTAAAGAAAGTTACTCTTGTAAAACTGCTTTCACTTATGTATTTATAAGGGTAAAAACAGAATTTCGTGACTGCCACCTTGAAAAGAAGAAAAAGAAAGAGTTTAAAAATCAAAAATAAGGATAATATAATACTTTTTTCCACTTACTTTCCCGATTTGAATAAATACAATTCTTTCTAAGGACTAGTTTTTTTCTATTTGTCTTGAGAATGTTTATAAATTATTTCTCTCTTAGTAAATATTTTCATTTTATAATTTATTTTATCCGTTTTTCCATCAAAATGCTATTATAAAACCAAAGTTATAAAGAATGTAATATTGTAATAATGAAAGAATACAATTGAATCCGATTAGATATACTAAATAATGAGAATAGTTTTATACTTCAGATGATTTAACATAAAATGAAAACTTTCTTATTGTTTATGTCAGTATTCTGAGGCGACCACTTTGCGACGATTTTATCTGATTAAAGGGCGAGACGCGGAAGGATGTACATATTTAAGGAATTCTTCTTCATACTTTGACGTTGTTTTCCTCCCTTTTTGACACTTTTTTGTTTAATTTTTTTTTCTTTCTTGTATGTGAATATCATATTGTTTCTGATATATTAATTCAGTCCGCGAATAATCCTAGTTTATTTTATTGTTAAATGTAAACATCCCCTCCTTTCATCTTTCCTCATCCATCACATCCTAACGGTTTTAGAATCCGTTGTCAAACAATATAATTATTGCTTCTTTTTATATGTAAAAACTTACTTTAAGAAGGAGAGTAAAATAATTGCAAGCACAAAAGTCGAGGAAACATTCTCATGTGAAATGAAATAATGAATTTTCACTTTTATGTAATTAACATTAAATAATTATAGGCAAAAATTAGGAATAAAAAATAATATTACAAAAGTACAGGATAGACTAACTGAAAGTATTACAATAAGTTAGTCATCATGTAAACACGTTATTATTAGCTGAAACAAAGAAATTATATTATAGAAATTATAATTATATAAGCAAACAATTTGAAAATTTGATACAAGCGATACATTTTATATAAAAAAGTATGGTGTAATGTGGACAAATTTATATTTAAACTTATATTTCCTGTTGGATTTTTTTTCCTAAAATATATTCGTTTATTGTTTAACATTGTTTAACAAACGAATTCTAAAACCCTCCGTGCTTTTGCGTATGCTTCAAGATAAATTTAATTCGTCAAAGTAGAGTTAAAAGGAAAGTTTAAAATAGGGGATGTTTACATATAACAATAAAATAAATTCGGTTCGGTTCGGTTTAGTTACATTAACGTCCCGTTTTGAAGCAATACTAGGGCTATTTTGGGACGGACCTCATCATTTTGAACCACTGTCAGATGAGGAGGATGACACCTGAATTGTCACTCCCCTCTTCACACCACACCACATCAGTAGGAGGAAGTTTGACCTAACAGATTTAACATGCAACGATCACACAACGGTTCATCGGTGGAGTCGAGTCACGAACCTGAAACCCTGCGGTTCCAAAGCCGAAACCTTGCTGTTCCGAAGCCACCGCGGCTCCTAAAACAAATAGGATTATCGTGGATTGAATTAACATAATATGGTAAAAAATTATTTTCATATACACATGGAAAAAAGTTAAATTAAAAAGTATTTAAGTGGGTGAAAATCAAGGTCAAATAAAGACAAACAATTCCAGAAATTACCTTCTTCCGCGCCTCTCCCAACAATGAGACAAATTTTTTTGAAAGTCATCGTCTCAGAGAACTTAAACGAAAACGCTGATGTCATCCAAATATAGCCGAGTGATTAAGCCAAAATTCACTTTGTAATTTATTCATTTATAACATCACAATCGGTCGGACAAAACATATGACATAAAAATAATCACGAAAATGTAACAATAAGAAAATACTTATGCATTACAGCATTTTCAAGTCAACTTCTAGGACCACCATCGTAATCTACTAGATATTTCACCATCACCAAAAATCACTGGGTCAAATTCTTAACAATACCCTTACGAAGAATGC
This sequence comes from Argiope trifasciata, assembly GCA_026543055.1. NCBI lineage: Eukaryota > Metazoa > Arthropoda > Arachnida > Araneae > Araneidae > Argiope > Argiope trifasciata. The sequence goes on along the minus strand of JAPMOQ010047565.1, from coordinate 121,036 downwards.
TAAGTTATTATATAAATTAAGATATCCGACTACGTTAATAGGAAAACTTTTGAAAAATTGGATTTTTTAAAAACTATTTATGATTTTTTTAGATGTATTTTCAATTACAACCCCTAAGTACAAAAACATGGATTTTTAAATACAATTTTAAACTATGGTTTTTAGTTGTATTGTCAATTATGAGACAAAATAATATAAATACAATTAAATTATTCAAAAATAAAATATATTTTGAGAAATAGGAAACTGTGTAGTTAATGTTAATGAAATTTAACCAAAACGATTAACACACTACGCAAAATTATAATGCAGCAATCCTATTTTAATTTGAACACAAGTTATAAAATGTTATGATGAATGAAGTGAACCAAACTTTCACAAAAATGTCGACATGCAAAGATGTTATGGTTACAACTATACGCATTTTTTCATAAATTCACAACATAATTTTAAAAAACACACACCTACAAATGAAAATTTATTTCAGCGGCAGTAAAACTTTTGGTTCAATTCGTTTCCCATATAATTTGAAGCACACCTTTGAATTTTTATAAAAATACCTCTATTAGTTTTTGAGATATCATGTTAACGGTGGAGAATTTTTATGAAAATTAAAATCGCAGTTAAAGACAAATTTTAGCTGAAAAATAGAGTTTACTTAATTCCTCTGGAAGATAAGTCAGACCTTCCTCTTTTTAGAAGAGATAAACTGTTTTGGGGAGAAAAATTTTGAACAACAAGAAATAACAATTAAAAAAATCGTCATTGTGGTCGAAAATTGTTTATAACGTAGTCGGATACCTTAAAAAAATAAACCCAATTTTTTATAAACTCGGAAATGTTAATATTTTATCATATATATTAACCAAATCTTCTTTTTCGCTTTCTTTAAAATCGTTAGATAAATCTTAACGAGCCTTTAATGTTTGTTTAATAACTCATTTAAAAATGAAAATCCGTGCTTACCTTGAAAACTTTACACCTTTTCTGAATCTGACATTCATTAATCCTTCTGCAATGGTTGTTTGCAAAGGTAACAGAAATTCTTTTTCAGAATGAAATAGCTGTCATTATTTTTGTTGTATTTTCTCGTTATTATTTCCACTCTATTTTCTCAGATTGTAATAACTTTTTGTGAGGTTTACGAGGATTCCAATTATATATGATGTATTAAATATCCTTTTTTATTCGCACTAACATCATTCATGTGCAATGTAATTAGGCGAATTTTCCCTTTTCTTCCTTTTAAATTTCTCCTTTGCATATAACAATGATCCTTTGAATAATTAATTATTTAGGGTTATTATTTTTATAATATGAAATTACGTTTTATAAATTACATGTTAAGGCTTATATTTATAATTCATAAAAGAAACTCAATTGATTTATGATTTGAAATCCGGCGCATTAGAGAAAATACTAGTTTTTACATTACTATATACAGGGTGATCAGAGAATAAGTCCTGATTTCAAAATTAAATATCTCTACAAAAAATATCTAAAGAATTATGCGGTTAAGTGATCGTTTATAAGCAAAAGTGTAAAAATGCTGTAGAAAAGATTAGAAAATTTAGTTATGAAAATAGTTAACAGATGGCACTCTTATCACTTAGACGCCTTCAGTGTGATGTCAAAAATGAAAAATTATTCCCGATCTAACTCCTTGTGACATCTTTTTGCGGGGAGCATTGAAAGACACTGTCTATAGAAACAATCCCTCCACTCTGGCTGAGCTTGAATCGTTGTTTGGTTTTGCATATGAGAGTCTTAGTTTCGTTGAGACTTTGCAAGACGTGATGTCAAATTCCATTGTTCGATTACGCCACCTCATTGTTTCGAATGATGAACATTTTGAAAAAAGTGTATTTTGATTGTAAAGATCGCATCACTTTATTATTTTTTAAAGACTCCTTTAAGAGAAAGAGTTTTCAGATCAAAGTGCTGTCTGTTAACAATTTTTGTGACTAAATTTTCTAACTTTTGTACACTATTTTTACATTTTTGCTGAAAAACGCACAGTTTACCGCATAATTCCGTCGATCTTTGTTGTGGAGAAATTTAATTTTGAAATCAGGGCTTATTCAATGATCACCTAGTATCTTAAAGCTTAGAAACTTAAAACCTTGCTTGCAAATGTTTACAAACAGTTTTTTTTATGAAATAAATTTGTTAATTGATAAACTGACAGAAATATTCGTGTAACAAAGTTATTTGTCTTTCAATAAGAGCCGAAAGATAAGTCATGGACATAATTCCATTTCCGAAAGTTAGACAGTAAATTGAAAATTCATAACAAATCAACTAAAAGAAGTTCAAACGTGAACAGTATTAATATTACAAAGAAAAGTAAACTTCGTGGAAGAATAATCAATGAAAGGATGAAGTCACCTAAATTTAAAATATACTAAGCTTAAAATACAGTTTAGATAATTTAAAATATAGTAAACCTATACTCGGGATGCATTTTTTGAAAAATTCTCAAAAGATAATTATATTTTTTAATATTTGCATAAAAAGATTGAAAAAAATAAATCTATAAAACAAAAGCATGCAAAAGTTTTTTGAAAATTAGAAAAAAGAGCTCGTTTAGGCGGTAAAAGAAGCATATTTCAGTTTAGAGATTTATCAGATAATTTACTTAAAATTTTGACGATAATTTAAGGAATATATTATCTAATTCTTGAATTTAAACTATATAAGTATCTCTATCCAACCTATGTATCCTTTTATTACCGGATTTGAAAGATAAATATGAACATTTTATTTCCCTTTGCGACGCACTAAAATAGTAATACTTTTTTTAAATAAATATATTACTTTAATCTTTACCTAAAGCATTTAGAACAATGGGACAACTATTATACAAAAATTGAGCAAAATAAATATGCTTTAGATTTTAACATATGATGTTTATCATATTAAAATTCTCTTTATATATATATATATATATATATATATACACTGATGGAAAAAAAATCCCAACTCCAAGAAAAAAGTATTGTACAGTAATGAAATTTTAGAAATACATTTGTCTAAGTAACATATTTAATTGATTAGAGTTTCAAGATCACAGGTAGAGCCATTTCAAATGTGAAATGTTGGTACATTAGTAACCGGTGTAACCGCCAGAATTTTGAATGCAAGCATGCAAATGGCATGCATTGTATCGTACAGGTGTTGGATATCAGTTTGTGGGATGGAGTCCCACAAAATGATGGAGTCCACTTGGGCGGTCAATGCAGGGACGGTTAATGCTGGTTGTGGATGACGATGGAGTTGTCGTCCAATGATGTCCCATACCTGCTCGATTGGAGAAAGATCTGGTGATCAAGCAGGCCAAGGCAACATGTCGACACTCTGTAGAGCATGTTGGGTTACAACAGCAGTATGAGGGTGAGCGTTATCCTGTTGGAACCCCCCCCCTTGAATGCTGTTCATGAATGGCAGCACAACAGGTTCTATCACTAGACTGACGTACAAATTTGCAGTCAGGGTGCGTGGGATTACCACGAGAGTGCTCCTGCTGTCATACGAAATTGCTCCCCAAACCATAACTCCAGGAGTAGGCCCTGTGTGTCTAGGCCGCAGACAGGTCACTAGCAGGTGTTCACCTGTCCTCCTTCTAACCAACAAACGGCTATCACTGCGACCAAGGCAGAACCGGCTTTCATCAGAAAACACAACAGATCTCCACTCCATCCTCCAATGTGCTCTAGCTTGACACCACTCACGTCGCAAACGGCAGTGGTTTGAAGTCAGTGGAATGCACTGTACAGGGCGTCTGGCTTGGAGCTGTCCTTGAAGTAACCGATTTGTAACAGCTCGTGTTGTGTGTCCTCGTTGGAGCTGTCCTTGTGTGCCAACTGCAGCTCGAATTTCAGCTGCAGACGCAGTACGATTAGCCACAGCCATACGCCGAATATGACTGTCTTCCCTCTCAGTAGTACCACGTGGCCGCCCGGAGCCTGGTCTTCTTGAGACAGTTTCCCTTGACCACTGCCGCCAATACTCATGCATAGTGGATACATTCCTGCCAAGTCTTTCACCAATATCGCGGAAAGAAAACCCATCTTCTCGTAGCCCTACAACACGACCTTGTTCAAACTCAGTGAGCTGTTGATAATGGCTTCTTCGTCTTTTCAAAGGCATCCTTGACTAACATTTACCCACTACGTCAAATCTCAACTGAAAATATCGATCACGAACCTTACAGCGCTTATTTAAAGCAAACCTCATTTGCATCTTCATAGTGTCGCTGCTAGTGCCACACTTACGCTCGTAGCTCGAAAATTTAATCGACGTCATCTTTCAGATGTATAAACACGCCTACTGAATTCCATTTATCTAGCACGGCTCCTTCCTAGTGTTATGATTTTTTTTCCATCAGTGTGTGTATATATATATATATATATATATATATATACTCCATTCCGTCTCGAATGAAGTCAATTATATTTTGAGGGAAGTTATGAAAAGGAAATTTCGACCGTGACCACTTTCCTTCCAACTCTAGCACAGAATCCTTTCAGTCATTCTTTCTTCACGTAGTTGGGAGAAAAATATTTCCGCTTGCTTTCGTTACGATTAGTTGAAAGCTATTTTCACACAGTATGCTCCTTTAATATTTTGTTTTTTTTTTCACATTTTTCCAAAAGAAGAAATTGCATACAAATGCACATATGTGAGATATAAAGTTTTGGGAAAAAACTCCATTTTTCTGTTGAAAAGAAATAAAAAATACATCTATTTTTAGTTGTTTACTTCACTGAGAAACTGTTTTTATGTCTTGCGTTTTCCGGCATATCTTTAGTCTTCAAGAAGTTTGCGATTTTTCGATATTTTCAGAACTATTTTTTTAATCCCAAAAGAAGAAATAACCCAAGGAATGCCATGCAGTGGAATGCCTGAAAAAAGAAAAATTCGGCGAGGTTATACATTGATAAAAAGAAAATATTTGAAGACAGATTTTTAAAAAATATATTTTTGAAGAACCACCGATAACCGAATTCATAAAAGTACTTTGATCGATTATTTGAGAAAAATTGCATTTCATGGTATTTACTGATACGATTCGTATGTAGAATATGAAAAAAAGAATACAATAAACATTTAAAGTATACTTAAAATTAAACATTATATTACATATTTTTATTTAAATATTGATTTTTTTTAGATTTTTATAATCATTACTTTATTATTTTATACTAATTTCATCCATTTTTTTCTGCACTTTTTTAAAAATAACTGGTTACTAAAGAAGATTGTATGTTTCAAATGCATTCAGGGATATTGAAAAGATATAAACTGTTGCTTTTTCACTATTTCCATTTTGTTCCATCCCAAAAGAAATAAGCTTAAAAGTTAAAATTTCCACTTAGGCATTTTCTTTTAAAACTTTTTCCCACATATAATCACAAAATGTAAACGCACATAAACTGGAACATCCAAGATTTAGATATTTCTGAGTAAGAAAATTTGGTAACACTTGCTGATCTTACATATAGGAAGAGAAATGGTTTTTATAATTTAAAAAATGAATGAAAACAAAAAAAAATATTTTTTAAAAAATTCATTTTGAAATATTTTTTGTAAACTCTATATCAAGTAAAAATTTAAAAGTATAAGTAAATTTAAAGACTCCAATACAAATTCAAGGGATGATATGTGTCATGACGTCATGGTTTGGTGAAAATAAATAATAATCCAAAATTCCCTTTTTTAGTTTCATTTCATAACGGTAAAATGAACTTAATCCATGTATTGAATTCTTGAATTTGTTGCAAAAAAAAACATTTTAAAAGTAGTGAAACGAAATGCTACTAATGCGATATCCACAAACTCCAAAGTGATAAGAGTATTTTTGTTTTAAGGATTTTGTAAGAAAACTTTTTAAAGTGGTTTGTGATGTAATAAACGAAATAAAAACCAATGATAGAGTAAAAACTTACATAATCTTCCATTTGATTGGATTGGTTAAGAATTCTTCAGAAATACTCAATTTCTGTTCATATTTGTTTCAGCTCAAACACTGACTATTTTCAAGAAGTCAAAGTACGTATTCATTTATTATTTTTGAAACTTTATCTAATGAATAGAGTGCGTTTTATAAAATTATTTAAGATGACTCTCGAGTAAAAGCGGGAATTTATTTTTTTCCCAATAAATTATTTAAAATATACTTTGTGTTTTATTTTAAGTACTGCAGGATTTTGATCACATGGTATTGGAATGTCTTGAACCTGACTGATGGACTAAGAGAGTAGCGTAACAAATAATTCCTTTAGTTACAGCCTTATATTTGCATATAAATTGTTCTCATTGTTGAAAAGATTTTTGTTCATTTCATTCATCATTATATTCTATAACTTGTGTATAAAGAAAAATAGATTACTGCATGACAATTTTGTGTAGAGAGTTAACAGATTTGGTTATATTTCATTAAAATTTACTAACTAATAATAAATGTGTATAACGAAAAATAGATTACTGCATGACAATTTTGTGTAGAGAGTTAACAGTTTTGGTTATATTTCATTAAAATTTACTAACTAATAATAAATGTATCTAACAAAAAATAGATTACTGCATGACAATTTTGCGTAGAGAGTTAACAGTTTTGGTTATATTTCATTAAAATTTACTAACTAATAATAAATGTGTATAACGAAAAATAGATTACTGCATGACAATTTTGTGTAGAGAGTTGACAGTTTTGGTTATATTTCATTAACATTTACTAACTAATAATAAATGTGTATAACAAAAAATAGATTACTGCATGACAATTTAGTGTAGAGAGTTAACAGTTTTGGTTATATTTCATTAAAATTTACTACAAATTTTTCTATTTCTCAAAATCTATTGCAAATAATTTTGTTGTATTTATAATAGTTTGTTTTATAATTTACAATATATCTAAAAACCATAGTTTTAAACAGTTTTGAAAAATTCAATTTTCTAAACTTTACCTTTAAACGTTGTCGAATATTTTAGCGAAAAAAAATACTGCTTTTTTTCAATAAACTTGTTAATACTATTGGCAGTGGCATAATTCCAATATTTCAAATTCTATCGTTACAAATTGGTGCAACATCGTTTTATATAGTACTTTAATGCGTACAATTCCTTTAAGGTTGGATTGTGAAGAATATGTGAACTATGCATGTGTAGGATAGACAGATAATTAAAAAGGTAACCCGTTCACTGAATCACACTATTTTTCACTTATTCATTTTTATTGATAGTTTTTATCAGTTCAATTTCTTTATTCGAATCACTAAAGCCATTTTACTACTTATTCATATAATTCATTCGATCAAGATTAATGTTTCGACAGGTATTTGTATTTTTAGTTATAACCCATAGAATAAAAACGCATTAAACAATATACAGCACATTTTTACAATAAAAGCCCATTAAATAAATATTTAAGTGCTTTAAAAATTGTAATGTTATCATTGTCATGCATTCTTTTAGCTTCAGCTCATTAAATAAAATTTTATTTTACTTCATAAGTTCTCCAATTTTTATTATATTAATAGCGTGCCAAAAAGTAAAATTAAATTCGGCTTCTTCTTAAGACTTAAGAGTAGCAATTAATATGTCCAATTAAGAATAAGATTCCTACTATTTTTTCATGTAAGGAATATAAAAAATCGAATGCTATTCAACATTAAAAAAATATGTTTTTTGTACTTTCAGTCAGAACAAATAAGAAGAAGAATATGAGAAAAAAGAATATCTAAAGTATTAATTATTGCATCTAGAAAAGCATTAAATGAAATTATTTCATCTTTAATGTTGCAATATTTTTTATAATTCCAAAACAAATGCAATGTAAGTATTGTGATTGCTAAAGAGCGATGCATATTGCCATTAAAGTATTAACAAATGCATTATCACTCATATAACATTTATAATTAATTAGAAGGTAATTAGTATTGATTTTAAAACAAAGATAAACTCATTAACGTACCTGTTCGAATGCAAAATGTCTGAAATGTAATCTTGTTTCAAAAATTATGCTTTGAAACTTCCTCTTGGAGAAAGAAAAATGATTATAATAGAAGTTTGAAAAATAGATAAACGTATGAAAATTTTGAGTAAATGAAGATACTTGCATTTACATTGTTACTTTTGTGCAATAGGAACTAAATGTAGTTAAATTTTGAACATTTCCTCTCAAATTATTATTATTAAATGTTTCAAAGGAAAAGTTAGTATTATACATCTTGATCTAAAGTAGGAATTAAGTCATTATTTATATGACTGTTGTAAAAAGAGTCAACATGTGATAAAAGTTACAAAGTTTTGAGAAATGTATATACAGGGTGATCAGCAAATAAGCCCTGATTTCAAAATTAAATATCTCTACAACAAAGATCGACAGAATTATGCGGTAAACTGTACTTTTATTAGCAAAACTGTAAAACTTCTGTACAAAAGTTTAGAAAATTTAGTTACGAGAATCTTAACAGATGGCGCTCTAATCACAATGTCCATAGACACTTTCAGTGTGATGTCAAAAATGAAAAATGATTCCCTATCTGACTCCATGTGACTTCTTTCTGTGGGGAAAATTGAAAGACACTGTCTATAGAAAGAATCCCGCCATCCTAGAAAAGCTTGAATCGTTGATTGGTGTTGCATGTGATTCCATTTCCGTTGAGACATTGCAAGAGGTGATGTCAAATTTCGTTGTTCGATTACGCCACCTCATTGTTTCGAACCGTGAACATTTTGAAAAAATTGTATTTTGATTGCAAAGACCGCATCACTTTATTGTTGCTGTTTTTTTAAAGACTCCTTTCAGAGAAAGAGTTTTCAGCGCGCTATCTGTTAACCACTTTCGTAACTAACTTTTCGAAACTTTTGTAGAGCATTTTTACAGTTTTGCTAATAAACGTACAGTTTACTGCATAATTCTATCGATCTTTTTTGTAGAGGTATTTAATTTTGAAATCAGGGCTTATATGCTGATTATCCTGTACATGTCTTGTTATTTTATTCAAGCTTTCCAGTTACACCTCCTGTCATCTTTTTTATAAATTAACTGTAAAACAATACCTATGCTCAAAAAAACATAAAAATTCAGTTCATAACATATAGTAATTCAATAACATATTTGAGAGTAATAATGTATTTTAAATAGTATTTAAAAATTCTAATGATGAATAATTTTCTGCAATTTTGCAATACATGTTGAAAATGACGGTTGCAATTAAAATTTTTTCATCAAATTAATGTTAAAAGTAAAATGAATACTGGTATAATTTATGATAAGTCGATATGTAAACGAAAATTCACTTCCTTCCTTTCAGCTTAAAAAGACGGAATTAAATGAAAAATATATACGCATATGAAAAGACTCATGATATTCTAAGTCATTAAATGACAAAATATATATTACTTTTATTAAGAACTGATAGATCCGCCGTTAGTTCAACTTCGTTTGAATGAACGGTTGTCTTAGTTTCAAAGACATTTTGGTCGACCAACTATCCTTATATATTAGAAATGCATGAAAGAAAGCTTTAATGTTTTTCTCGCATATGTAATGTAGAGATAGTATGGCAATCTTCAAAATAAATTGGAACACGGGATTTAAATAAATCTAAACATTGTAGACCTTTCTGAGTTCGAAAAACAAAGTTTTGGAAAAATATGTCTCTCTGCCTGTGACAAAGGTTTCTCAAAAACCCTTTCCACTAAAGTAATAAAATTTGGTACAATAAAATATTATTGCAATATGCAATAAAATTTTATTGCAGTACACTGTATACCGAATTTTCAATCTTTTTGAAGATTTTTGCTAAATTTTGTGTTCTATAGACTTAGAGGAAATATATCTGTCCGGCTGTTAGAATATTATTTTATATGATAGTTATAAAATGAAGAAAGCTATATAGATAAAATTCAATACGCAGAATCAATATTTGGAAGTACAGTGTAATATAACTTTTACTATACAAGTAAACTCCAACAAGGGCTTGACTATCTGTCAATCTGTACATTCAGAAACATGTATACGTCAGAATTCAAGTACTTAGTCATTTGAATATATAAGACCTAGAATGAGACTTTGCAATTACAAGTGTAGTTTTGTATCAAATTATTACATCAATCGATTGGGAAAAATGTATTTAAAACATAAATTCGAGTTTCGGAGATTATTAACCACATACCATGTATTAATTGCCATATATCTCCTCAAAGATGACGTGATGGATTTGGTATAAACGCTAAATTTACTTTAAAGGTTCATATTTAGTAAATATTATACACTATTGTTGTTCAAACCATTCTCTGGTATAACACTTTTATTAGAGTATATTAAAAAATATTTTGGGTTGACCACTACCTCTAGTTAAATAATTATGTTTGAAATTGAAATAACAAATTTATAAAATACACCATTCATATATTTCTGTCACACGAATGAACAAAAATTACAAAATCATGTACTTAATATAAACTTATTTATCCTACATTAATACGTTCTAAACCTAATTAAACTAAAAGTCATTGAAAGTTAATCTCTAAACCAAATACATACGATTTTTTTCAATTATTTGTACGATAAAGTATTTAAAATATCATTATTCTCATAAGCGAAATAAATCTTTCAGCAAGATGGAACCCATTTAAGGACAACGAACTACTGCTACTTTCAAAAGTGCCATGCACTTAATTTGCAAAAAAGCGAGACGTTTCAGCTCCCTGCGACTTAGCATAAGAGAAGATTTCACTTGACAGTTGTTGAAAGGCAAGAGCTTAGAATATCAGTCCTTTTCAACAAAATATAGGAATAAATAATTCTAATAGGAACTCTTTCTCCCTTGGCGGGTTTTCAGGCGTCTTGGCGAAATGCTCCAGAGAATCTGCTGTACCTTCTGGGGTTTCAATAAAAATTGTCTTTGTCAGTCATGCGTCTGGATGAAACTTATGTGTCTGGATTTTTATATTCTGGAATACAAACTTATGGATGAATGCTGCTTTCTACACAAAATATCTAAATAAAAAACAGCGAATCACAAGTTTCTCGCATCAAATATTTGTAAGTAGTACATGCAATAGCAATGCCACAGTCAATCTCTTTTAAAATTGGTAGAATTTTTTAATTTTACATTAATTGTCATTTTATTTTATCCATTAATCACTCGTTACCCTTTGTAAAAGCCGTTGTAACTCGTTTCGTTAACCTTATTTCATGGGTTTGCAAGCAGAAGAGGAGGAAATATCTATAGTGTAGTATGAAAAATTTTAACGCGTCATTATTATTATGAAACTAACATTTTATATTCATACAAGTAAAAAAAATCAAGAGGTATATTAAAGAGAAATATAAATAAAATCCAATGTAGTGCAAATTTTTAATTTCAATTCGCATTAAACTTTTTTGCTAAAACCTTCAAATCCTTGAAGAAAATTCAATTATAACTTATACAGAGGTATGAAACGGCGTTTAGCATGAATACTACTCTCAGGGAGGTTAACCAAACATTGAGAGCCTACAACGACTGGCATAATTCAAAAATTCGGTAATTAGTTGCCTGTTGTCTTAGACTTTCTAACAGTGCATAAAAATGACTCATTTCTTTCCCAAACAGTCCTTATATTTGTAACACGATGGTAATGTAATTGAACTCAAAAACATCATATAACATCAAATTTTCAATGAAGAGCTTGGAAAATGCAAACAAAAAACTAAAATTTGTTACTGATATTGTAAAATTTTTCTTAAATAAAAAGCTTTTTTAATAATCATGATTTTGTTATAATGAATGCTGGTCATTGAAATGAAGTAACCAATCTAAATTATTGAGCAGTTTAGAAATTACATATTACTTACTTTTCTGAGAGAACTTTAAATTTTATTACATGAAGCAAACAACATTTGAAGATACATTTCATTGTCCCATTTTTGTTTGCTATACTAATGGAAGGTTATTTAATGAGTGATGGCAAATTTCATTCAATTTGCCATATAAATAACATGAGATCAACAATAGATTCCATGTGTGGCGAATTTACTTTACTGAAAACGAGAATTTTGTTTCAGAAACTTCTCTATAACTGATAATTCAAAGCATGTCCCATAAATATTGCAATTTTATGAAATATGCAAAGAGAAGTCATTAAAATTATCAGAAAATAATGGAATGTGAGATTTTGAAAAATATCCGTTTTAGAGCTTTGTATGATCGAACAAAAAATTGAATTATTTTTTCCAATTAGACTGTGATCGCAAAGATTATATATACTTATAACTAGAGGAATGAAGAATATGAAGGGTTGTCCCTCTTAATGTCATTTCACTGTCCGGAAGCCGGTCTTCTTGGAGCAGTATCATCCCTTGACAACTGCTACCAACAATCATGCACAGTGGATACATTCCGGCCAAGTTTTTTTGAAATACCGCAGAAAGAAAATCTACCTTTTCATAGTCTTATTACACAATCTCGTTGAAACACGGTGATCAGTCAATAATGGCTTCATCCTCTTTTTAAAGGCATTCTTGGATAACATCAACTCAATACGTTAAATTTCAAAGATAAAATAAGTTCCCGAACTTTTCAATTTGCATTTAAGGCATCCTACTTCATTAACAACACTGTTTATTGACAACATTGGCGATTTTTTGCTGTTGTTATTATTTAATGTAGTTCAGGCTTTCCTCTTTCCATCTTTTCTAGAAAAGGAAAGCCTGACCTATCCTCCAGTACTGAATAGTTTTCAACTAAAATTTATCTTTAACTTCAGTTCTCTAAAAACTTTAATTTTCTGTAAAATTCTCCGCCATTAGCATGACATCTCAAAAACTAATAGAGGTATTTACATAAAAAATTCCGGGTTGTTTTTAAGTAATTTGGGCAATGAAATGAACCAAAAGTTTTATTGAGGGTGAAATACTTTTTCATTCAAAGGTTTTTTTTAGAAAAATTAAGTTTTAAATCTATGGAAAAAATGTATATATACTAATATTTTTACCCATAACTTCTTTGTATCGCAGCATTTTTCTTAGGTTTTAATTCATTTCTTTCATTATGCTATTCTATACCGTGTGAACGAAGAAAATTAGGATTCCTGCATTACAATTTTGTATAGAGAGCTAACCATTTTGGTTAAATTTCATTAAAATTTACAATAAATTTTCTATTTCTCAAGATTTATTATATTTTAAAATAATTTTGTTATATTCGTGGTATTTTGTATTATAATTGACATTTCATCTAAAATCCATAGTTTTAAATAGTTTTTAAAAATTTCAATTTTTAAAATTTTTTTCTTCGAACGTAGTCGGACACCTTAAAGAAATTGCTACATTGATAATACCAGCATTATCTAATGCATAGTCTTTTTTTCTAGTTTTCGTCTACAAATTTTATCAAAAATCGTCTACAAAAATAGTCAAGTCTACAAATTTTGATTATTTTCGACATACAACTAAATTACAACTCCGTGAAAAAGGACCCAAACTATTTGAAGAAAAAACCAATAATTTGCAATAAAATTTATTAAGGAAATATGAATTCTTTATTTGTTTGTAAAATGTCCCAAATTGTTATCTATCCTTATAATTGCTTATTATAATATAAATAATTACAACTTATTATAAATTGCTAAAATAGTTATATATTCTCGAAAATATCTAGTGATTACGTTTAAAAAATTTCATTTAGATCCAGTAAGTATTTCACAAGAACTCTATATCACCCAAAGAATATAAATAAATAAAATTTATTTTATTTTCTAATCTTTCTGTTCCAGACGGCTGCATATTACAACACAGATGCTTCCTTAAAAAGCAGCCATTCAATAACATTTTAAAGGAATTCTTACTATATTTTTGAGATCTTAATTATTTGTCCAGCTATAGCGACGGGGATGCCTTTTTTTTCTGAGAAACTGAAACTGAAAAGAGAATTCCTCGAAAATTTCTTTGCGGATATTTTTAATATTATGAAATGTGATTACGATACAGAATCTGGGATTACTATTTATTTCGATCGAATTGTAACAACACTGTAGATTTCGTCAACCCAAATTACTTTAAACTCAGCAGAGTTGGTGTTCCCAAGAAACATCTAAACATATATAGAAAAGCTATTTATTTTTTTCTCTTATTTTTATTTAATTTCTTCAATTCCTTTTAGGTAAGATTAGCAAACGTTAACAGATTGTTTTCAGTAGAAAGGTCAAAGACACGAATAGTACAAACATTTCGCTTGGTTTTCAGTGTTATAATATGTATGAGAGAAATAATTGGAAAAAAGAGTTGTAAATAAATTTAAACTTTGTACATACATCTTTTATAAAGGTAGATAAAGATGTGCATACATCTTTTATAAAAGTATATGGAAGAAAATTATAGTTTGTATATTTTCAGTAAGCCTGGATGAATCTGAAATATCCGATCTGAAAATGTGGATAACTTTGAAGAAAACACCTGCCTGTTCAAATGAATAGGTACGAAACGACGCTGTGGGTATATATACAAAGTCGTTATTCATAAAATGCACCATAAGACTGATCTCAACGATTGCAATAATTAACGAATCGAAGGATTTTTTGTTCTTAGAATTCATGTTTACCACAGTATCCTTGAATTCGCTGTCAGAACTGAAGCGTTAGCTTCCAGATGTTTTTCAGAAGAAAATCAAACACATGAAAATCGAGGGTGACATGTCTTGGCTGTAGGGCAGGTGGTCGAGCAGTTACCACTTGAACATGGTCAGTTCAACGTAAGTGACCCTAGAACAATTGCGAATGCGCATTATATGGAGCAGAACCCTAAACTCCGTGAGTAGCCTCACTTTTTTGCTCTTGATTGACCTAAGTAATCTTCGGAGGGTCTCAAAGTACACAGGAGTGGATAATTGTTCTGTGCTCGTGGAATTCCATAAGTGTCGGACTTGTCACATCAATTGAATGATGCTCTTTATAAGAGTCTCTGATGTCTCCTGCGCATGCTCCGATCTACGCCAGAGACACCAATCGCATCCTTAGATGTCTCACTACGTTAAAATACGCAATAAAAATTCTTTAACTTGCTTGCAAATATTTCTGTAGATGCTGAGCCGTTAAATATGAAGGATAATTATAACAATTTTATATAGTTGGTATTTTTAAAGAACAAAAATACCTTTTCCATAAAATTTATCAAATCACAATATAAAAATAAACGTACTTTCAGAAAAATGAACTTTTTTTAAAAATTTATTTAAAAGCTTTAATTAATTTATGTTAATTCTATTACGAATATGAATTTAGTGATGATTCCTCAATTAATTTCCTTCTTGTTCATTTTTATGGGATTCCACTGGTCAAAAATATTAATTATTGTGAGCACAGTTATAAGAGTTTACAAAATTTTCTTTGAGCTCATGGTTTGTATGTATGCACTAATTTATTTACAAGATAAACATATTTTTAAAGATTTAAACACAATTAAGGGAGACTATTTGAAATGATATGTTATATGAATATTTTAAAATAAATAATTTAAACAAAATATATTAATTAATTGGGAATTCTAATATTGGAACAACTAATTTCCTTAAGACCTGTTAAATATGTTACGACATTCATTTACGGTTGCTTTCAGTCGTTTTCTATTTTCTCAAAACTGTTAATTAAGCCCTTCTCTGGAGGTTTTTTTTACACTTTAATATAGTTTAATTTCAAATTCGAGCGTATTTTTTAAGTAATTCTATAATTTTTAATGAAGATTTTATAAAAAAAAAATTATTCCATATTTTATCGCATCAAAAACTGAGGAAATAAATTTTTAAGTAAATCTTGAAAAAATAAGAAACTAAACATGTGTATGTAATCGCTTGCATTTTTATATAAGGGAAAAAAATTCTTTAAACAGTTTAAAGTTTTATTTTAAAATAATGATGTTTTAGTTTTTTTTAATTCTAAAACAATTAGTAGTATCACATTCTTAAATATCGTTAATTAATATTGAATTAAAAAAGATTGTCTCAATAATTTATAATTATTTTGAAATTTACTTTGAAGAATTTTTTTTTTTTTTGAATAAATATTAGGATTAAAAATAAATTTCTATGTTTTTTGTGATAGTTTAAAAAAATACAAAAAAACTAAATAAAAACAAAATTGAGCTAATATGAATTGATAAAATCTTGTTTACATGAATTGATGTCTTTATCATTTTTACATATAAAAAATTTTGGATAATTAGAGGCAATATCTGCTATTGTCTAAAATGGTCGTATCATGTTTAAAGTAATCACCTTCGATTGCAATGTACTCCTGCAAACTTTTTTTATTAATTAAAACACACTTTAAATTCATTTTTGAAAACTCCCTTCTGGATTTCTTCTACTGTCGAATTAATAGACACAAAACTACGACTAGAAAAAGGTAATTTCAATGATTATAATGCAAAAATTTCATTCCGTGCCATATCAAATGAATCTGGAATTTGTGGAGCCATATTTATTGATTATTTAGTTAAGGAAGGTGAGTACGCTGGAAAGTCGATATTTTTTGTGTCTGAAATTATGAAATGTTTTTTTTTTATTTCATATCCTTAATATTTGATTATATTTCATTATGAAACTCTTAAAAATTTGTCTATTTTGGCGGTTTGTTTTCTGTTTAAAAATTTGATTGTCTGTTTAAAAATTTGTCTGTTACACATATTTTTATGTTTGGAATTTAAATATGTGTTAATTATGTTTTTCATTTCTACATGATATTTTCATAATTCAAATATTTGATTAAAAAATACCTTATTAAATACCTATTAACCTTATTATATCTTATTAGAAACCTTATGAATTGAATTCTAATACATACATTTTTTTTTTTAAATTTGGCATAGCTGTCGTGCGGACTAATTTGTTCCAGACATCACCAAAATTACTTTCAGCTCCATCTCATGGCTAACTGGCTAGTTACTTGACGATAAAATAAACATGAGAGTTACTTGAAAAAAGTCGGAAAGAAATAAACCTAGAATTTGGTAGCCAAAAATAACTTCTTTCTCAATTTAAGTTTTTTTGGTTGATTGAAGTGGGTTGAGAACGAATTTTTGGCAACAGAGGCCACCACTAATTCAATTTGGCAAGATTCAACAATAATTTGGCAAGAGTGTCCACTAATTCCAAAAGAGTTCATTTAGTAAATGTTGAAAAGTTTCAAAGATTGGAGAAAAATCAAGTGATATTACTTATTATAAATTGCCCCTTGAATGAAATATTTGAAAGAAGAAGAAGAATGAAGATCAATTTTAAGATTTGCAAAAAGATTTGTTCTATGATTTGGGTATTTGGAACAAAACAGGATGTTGAGTTCAATGTTATTTTCGAGATTACAAACTTGGCATAGAGATTGATTCCAAATCTATCTCCAAAAGTCTATCAAAAGTCCAAATCTATTCAACAGAGCTGGAGTAATAAGAAGACGGGTGAAGTGATAATATGTATCTCTTCTATTTTTGAGCCGTAAATGAAGGGAAAACATTGTGGGAATATCACCAATAGATTCTTGATATTTGCAATTTTGGAAGTGATGGGTCGTTTTTTGAAGTGGTTAGTTTTCTTATGATGATAAATTTACGGAATTAAAAAATATATATTCATTCGAAAACAAAAATTGATGTTGCCAACACTTTTTAAATATTAATTAAATTAACACGTTATTTACAATAAAATACCAAACGACAATTTAACAGATTAAATATATAAGGAATAATTAAATTATTAGCATTTAATTAAAAGTTTAAAAGAACATTAAAATAATAAATAAAACAGATATTTCTACACGTATGAGCCGCAGTGTTGGGAAAAACGAGAATGTTCAAGACTCCATTGCTGCTCGCTTATAAATGTTTGCACAAAAGACGTTCCAGAGTAGAGAGCCTGTGAATATGTTTTGTAATTCCTTAACAAGGTAATACGTAATCTATTCACATAAAAAATATTGTATAATTGTATCGTGCTATACAATGTGAAAAAAAATATTAAAATTTCGTCGATATCGAAACGCAATATTTAAAGAATTGAAAGAAATAAAACTTATCTTCAGTTCATGACCCAGATAATATATTTTATAAGATATCTGGAAAATTTTAAGTAAATAATTCCTTAAAAATCGAAACTAGAAGATTTTTTCTCTATATCTCTTATTAGCAAAAAGCTCTCTTATTTTTAAATTTTAAAAAAACGTTTACGGTTTTACTTGTATAATTTGGTTTCAAAAACATTTTTGTCAATCATTTGAATCCAAATATTCAAAAATATGATTATTTTCAAATTTCAAAAGATTCGTTCCAAATTTCAGTCGAATTTGGTATTGAATAACCATAGTCACATAAATTCTGAATAACTGATTTGAAAAATTATATAAGTACGACTTCTTTGAATGTGTAATATTGGTTTTCCCCCAAAGTTAGTATCAATCTTGAAATGAGAGATTTACAGATATTCTTGATAAATGTCTTCGCCATCTTGCATACTAATTTTTTAAATTTGATTTTTTTAAATGGGTAATAACCACTGATCTTTTAAATTACTTTTTTAAAAGGAAATGTATGTAAACCTAATAACAAAATGATATTAAAAATTGAAATTTTTGAAAATAAAGGATGAAAAAAATGTGTAAATCTTGAAATGGAATCATAGTCTATTAAAAATGCTATAATGATGTTTTGTTTTAAAATTTGGGAGTAACAATACTTTATTAATTTTTAAAAAA
Organism: Argiope trifasciata; assembly: GCA_026543055.1. Lineage (NCBI taxonomy): Eukaryota > Metazoa > Arthropoda > Arachnida > Araneae > Araneidae > Argiope > Argiope trifasciata. The sequence goes on along the minus strand of JAPMOQ010047565.1, from coordinate 102,307 downwards.
ATTTAAAACATTTTATTCTTTGGTGATTAAGTTATGATAGTTCTTTATTCGATAAAAATAAGAGTTAAAATTTTGGATTTGAAAAAAAATGAAAAAGCCTTTAAAATATCTTTTTTTCAACCTGTTTTTAAATATTTCCTTTATATTAACTTTAACCAGCAGATGTTCCTAAAACAACATAACACTCTTTATATTTATTCTTCTCTCTTGGACTAAAAAAAATTAAAGTAGAAAATTTACAAAATTCTTGTAACTGTTTAGAATTACATATCCTTAAAAGCTCATTTTAAATGAAACAATTTTCTTGCGAAATAAATGGCAAAAATAGGAATATTTTAAAGGTTTTTTTCTAGTAAAAGAAAACAAAAGCATAATCTTTGTTCCACAAAACTTTCTATCTCATAATTAAGTTTAGTCATTCGTGTAAACTCCAGTTTTTAAAAACAGCTATTTAAGTAAAAGTATTAACGAAATAATATACATGAAATGAGTTTTCAACAAATCGCAGAGAAAATTACTGGTAATATTTTTCACCTTTTCCGGAGAAAAAAAATATCTGAAATATTTATTTAAGATTTGAAAAGGAAATGTGCAAGTGAAAGTTTTCTTTTCTTACTCCAGCCGTGAAATATAATTGACGCGTGAGACGTAAATTCAATATCGAAACACTTTCGTGGAATTCAACTTATTGCAGCCAATTCTGTTTTTCGTTTCAGCCAATAATATTAGGTCATATGTCATAAATAGCTCAACTGCTTTCAGAAATGGTAAAAATTTGTTAGGTAAAAAGTGTTGATCACTTCAGTCACTTCCTATGACCAATCGAAAGATTTGAAACCTGAATGAAAGATTTGATAAACTTATTTTTGAAAAATCTGGTCAATTTAAAATGATATGAGTAAAATTAAATGACCTAAAAATGATGATAGACATTAGCTTTTTTTTCATCCAGCCAAATATTTTTTTTAAAATTATATTAGCATCATTGTTTTTTGTACATTATTTTGAACATCATAAAAATCTTAAAGTTTATACTCTGAAAAATTTAGAAACAACAATTTTGGCATAAACAATTAATGTGAATGCTGTAATAATACTGGGTGATCAGCGAATAAGTCCTGATTTCAAAATTAAATATCTCTACAACAAAGATTGATAAAATTATACGATAAACTATACGCTTGTTAGCAATACTGTGAAAATGCTGCACAAAAGTTTAGAAACTTTAGTTACGAAAATCGTTAACAGATGGCACTTTAATCACAATGCCCATAGACGCTTTCAGTGTGACGTCAAAAATGACTCCCGATCTGACTCCTTGTGACTTCTTTCTGTGGGGAGCATTGAGAGACATTGTCTATAGAAACAATCCAGCCACTCTAGATGAACTTAAATCGTTGATTGATATTGCATGGCATTCCATTTCCGTTAAGACATTGCAAAACGTGATGTCAAATTTCATTGTTCGATGACGCCACCTGATTGTTCGGAATGGTGAACATTTTGAAAAAATTGTATTTTGATTGCAAAGATCGTATCACTTCATTGTTTTTTAAGACTCCTTTCAGAGAAAGAGTTTTCAGCCTAGAGCGAACTCTGTTAACAATTTTTGTATCTAAATTTTCTAAAGTTTTGTACACTATTTTTACAGTTTTGCTAATAAACGTACAGTTTACCGCAAAATTCTATGGATTTTTTTTGTAGAGATATTTAATTTTGAAATCAGGCCTTATTGGCTGATCACCCTATATAATATGTATGAATAAAAAAAATAAAAGAATATAAATGAGCTTCTTTTTCGAATTCAAAAATATGGCAACAAAATCATATGATAATTCTGCAAAATATGTGTTTTGTTTAGAAGTACATTTTCACCAATATGCTCTTGTCAGTGGAAGATATCTATTTGTAACAATACTCTTACTTTATATTACACATCAACTTTTATTTAATAAGATAAAGAGTAGCTTAGTTCCTGGTCAATGGGTTACTCTTATTTGGTTATTTATAAACAGTTAATTTATATGGTACTAATTGTTGTGATTTTCAATTAATTTTTCGTTAAGATAATTTAAGGTTTTCGTTGGTGTGTGAAATTAATCGATAAATTTTGAATTGCATACGTTGCTGTGTTTTATTTATTCCATAAAAGATTGTGCTCCACATTGAAGCCTGGAGAACCTATGGTGGTGGTGGTGGGTCTAATGCCACTTGGTCATACCAAGACCGAATGAGCGATGCTCTTTCAATTTAAGGCAGAAGTGTGCAATTTTCGTTGTTAACGAGTACTGTTAAGGTGAAAGTACGACTTCGCTCGAATATACACGACACAACTCTTATTCGGGGGTGTTCGAACTCTCTCATACACTCATTCATCCATCTGCACGTCAGAATTGAGATCCAAATCAGAGACCGACTCATCCCTGATTCAATACCCCCAGAAGTATAATTTGTTATGGGAACTTTTAGGACTTTGCAGTCACGACCTATTTAATGTGCCTCAACTGCCATTATTTAACACGGTGGTCTATGGCCGAGACTAGGACAGACACCGCGACCTTTCGGTTGCGAGACTGACACTCTACCAACCAGGCTACGGCGACCCTGGAGAACCTATGAATAAGATGACATAATTTTTCAACTCGCTATGGAAAGGAAGTGTAAAATCTTTTATATTAAATGCTTAACGGAGGCAGTTCTGCCTTTAAGAATTTAGTTTGTTTGAAATTGGTATAAGAACTACTAAACCGCAATTAGTTAATTATCCTCAATATAAGAATAGAACAAATTTTTATAATTACTGCATTGAAATACTGCATTACATCCAGACAAAAAATCATATGGACACCTGAAATCTTTCAACTTAACTGTAAGACATATTTCAAGTGTGAAATCCTTACCTAACCGTCTTATTATATTTTGCAGATTTCATTAGCCAAATCTAATCTACATTCTATCCGATAAAAGTTGTAACAGTTTTAGTAAGTTTTCTTTTCCCAATTTGATTTTAAATAAAATCAGTAAAGTCGAAACTTTATCAAAGATTCTTAAAAGTAGTAAAACTTTAGACAAAAAGTGTAAAAGGAATTTTCTTCAATAAATAATGCTCAAATGATGGTTGTTTACCTGGATGAAGTAGTAAAAACTCACATTATTAATAATTGTTATTGAGCTCTAGTGCTATCCTTAAATACAATATTGTTTTAGGAAATACTTCGATGACGGTATGGTGGAAAAAATTCAACATGTTGGATAATAGAAAACTTTTATTAGAAAAATTCAAAACACTTGTAGCATAAAACAAACTAAGTGGCAGTAGCAAAAACAGCAGATTTGTAATTCTCAATGTAAACATAAATTAAAACCCCTTAGTAGTGCTGTTGTTATGATGGTGTTATGTTATCAGTGGGCTTTCTCATGACACTTGTCATAAGTCAGTAATCAAAGCCTAGTTTGTTGTAACATCTCGATCTGGTCCGATCAGATAAAGGGCAGCTTTTTAATGAAATTACTTTATTTACAGTTTTAATTTACAGGAAAAATAATCTTTATCTTCTAGGTAAAGTGAAAGGTTCTAAGTACAACACCACAAGAATAGTTCCTCGAAATATTTCGAAGGAACTCAGGAGAAAAGCTAACCGGCCGTCTCACGCTGGTACCGGGTCAGTTCCAGGAATCCACCGAATTCTTCGGGTGGAATTTTCTCCCGAATGCTCTGCTTTCACAGATCACACCTCCGGACCTCCTTCTTCTCTTCTTCTTCAAAACTCTTCGTCTCCTCCTTCTGTCTCCGAAAACCTCGCCTTTTCTCTCTTCTTTGAACTCCACCTCTCATCCTTATTGGAGGATTTGGGCTCCCGATTCTCCAATCGTCATTCAGCAAAAACTTCACTGGTCTACAGTTGACCGCAGGAATGCTCGTTTTCCACAAAGGAAAGAATGCGGGTTATACAACTGTGTCGGAGAACACGATTGAAGCCTGGGTGGTCTCTTATCTGGACTGATCGACAGTCAACCGCTGGATTGACTGTTTTGAGCAGCACAATGAAAAGAATGCAGGCTACACATCTGTGTCGCAGGCACGGTTAGTGCACTGGTGGTCCTTTATCTGGACTCACTCTAAAGGGCCAGATGTCCATTCTTAGAAGGATGGTTCTTCACCTGTTCATTTGTAAGAAATTACACTGCCATAAAACGTCGCCAATGAGAATACCAGTGTGGAAATGGTAATTATGGAACGTGTGAAAAGGAAACCACAATGTTCAGGCCATGCAATTCAAGCTGAATCATTTCATTGTGCAGCTGCTTCTGAGGGTAAAGGCCCGAAGGCAGAAGTATGACTTCTAACTCTTATGAAGATAACACTCACTTCACAATCCCTTTTTACAGAGGATCTCTTTCACGCACATCAAAGATAGAGCAAAGGTTAAAGAAAAACCAGACCTGAACTCGGAACGCGGCCACAATAGGAAGCCGCGGTACCCCAAGGCCAGGATGCCAACTAGCGTAGTAGTATAAAAGAAAAGTAGTTCATAGTCAGAAATTAATTCCACCATTAATATTTTTATTAGGTAATTAATAAGCCAATTCAGTATTTTTTTAGTCAAATACATATATTTCACTATGATTCGAAGAATGCAATTAAAAAGAATGGATAGAGTTTTATTCTATAAGAACTTAAAAAAAATCATATATTCTGGACCCTAAAGAGGAAAAAATATTTTAAAACGGCATTTTTCTTTTAAATCCGTCCTCAAATATTTTCACTTTCCTAATTTTTCCCAACATATATTCCTCAGATATTCCAGACAGTTAATTTCTCTAATTAGGATTGAAAAAATGGCAATAGATTAAATATACACAAACGCCAAAATTCATAAGAACTTTACAAGTTTGGAACTTTAAGACGAAAGCAAAGAATGAAGTAAATAGCAAAAAGTAAGAGTATTTCTATACATTTTTTGCAAAAAGTAAAGCAGAATTTCACCTCCCCTCCTAAAAAATCCTCTCACATAATCATATATATGTGTTCAAATAAATAAGGATAAAATAAAACCTTTCAAATTTTACAGAAGCAAAATGCGAAAATAATTTTCAACGAATCGTAATGAAACTAGCGGCAATATTTTTCAACTTTCACAGGAAGAAAAGAATTCCTAAAAATTTTTATAAAACGGGTTGAAAAGCGAATGGTTAAATGCCAGAAATTCTATGTCTATTCTTTCGGTAGTAAAGTAATTGAAGTGGTAGTGAATTCGGTAGTGAAGCGCGAGGTGTAAACTCAATATAAAGACACTTTCGTGAATTTAAAGATGCGGTAGTAGAACACTGTTCTTCATTTTCCGGAATCAAATTTTAAAAGATAAAATAGCATTATTTCTTTCAGAAATAGAAAACTCTTAAGGCTGGCAAGAAATTTTCATTCACTTCAGTAATTTTGTTAAATCTCACTACATATTCTTAATTCGATTTTTTTAAATGAACTATTTCATGCTTTCTCTCTCCAGTAAAATATATTGTTATTAAATATATATCCGTTGGGTATACAGTGCGAGGATTCCAATAAGTTCGATAAAGTATAATGATACCTTATTGTAGAAAGAAACAAAGAAATGCAGGCAGCAAAACGCATTCAAAGACAAATGTTTCAAAAATGAAGACAAACAGGAAATTTAATATTGATACTACCGCCAAGGTGTAATGCAGTTAGAATGCAGCTAGGGAGCTCGCTATACGCTCAACATTTCAAAGAAAAAATCTATTTGTCTCGTTCATTTTAACTCTTTTGAGTTTATACATACATACATTGGCAGGGTTTAGTATTTATCGGAAAAAAGCAATATCACATTGCTATGATTCCAGAATTTACATTTATGTTCCCTATTTTCAGCCATATCCCTAATGACGGGTCATCAACATGCTATCCGTTAGACATTAATTAAAATAACTCGAAAATCTGTCTATATATATATATATATATGATCTAACATTTTACGATGATTCATCGAATAACAATATACATTCTTCATTTTACTAAGAATGCCTGAATTAACATTTTATTTCCATGAAAATAATATGTATTTGCACTTTTCCGAACTTTCTTTCATTTTGTCAAGAACAACTTTTTTATTACAAAAGTTCCTATTCAAGACAATTTGAAAGGGAAACAAATTCAAGCTGTATTTTTAAGATCTTAATTCTTCAGCGTTCCATCTCGGTGTGTATTTCTTTTATTCCTTTTGTGCCTGCGAGATAAAATATTTTATGTTGACAACAGCAAGAACCCAATGCAAGGTTGTAGGTTCCTTTTTACGTAATGAAATGTATTCAGGAAAAAGAACCTGGAATCGATGTTTATTTCCATCGAAACTCGATTTCAATGCAGGTACTCATCGTCAAAATGCATCTTAAAACCATTACATTTGGAGGTACTGGAAAAACGTCAGCAAACACTCTACAAAGAAAACTAATCTTTAAAAAGTTTCTGGTTTTCATTTATTTAGTTTGGTTTGTTCGAGTTTTTTGGTGCAAGAGCCATATTTGGCCAAGCTGCTTCAAGAAGATGGTAAAAATGTGGAGTATACATATTAACATATAAAGGGAAAGTAATCAAAAAATGCCAAGAATGACAGCACCAAAATACATAATTATAAAACATTTAAATAAGACAAAGGTGGGTAAAAAACCTTACATTGAAGCAATGTAAAAGTTCAAACATAAACAAAATTGTAGGTGTACTAAATATAATTATAAAAGCCAATTGTTTAAAAAAAATTTAAATGTTTCGGTTGAATTTCTTTACAACCATGTCTTGCAAAGTTAATGACGATGATTAAAAAATATAAAAGGAAGAAATTAAAAGATGGACACTCAATTAAAATATGATGTATAGCAAAATCCACACGGCATATGGGACACTTCGGTGCCATCTCGCCAAAAATGAGATGTTTATGCCTATAGCGAGTTTGACCTATACGAAGGAGTGGCATTCATTTATTTGGATCACTTCTATAAGCTCTATTCTTACGTTGCCTGTAAGAGAAACAAGGTTTAACAAACCTTTACTAACAGACAGATGAAAGTCACAAATTTCCAGTTACTTTGCACGCATTTACAATAGACAAAAAATTCAAAAGATATTTCAAAAGAATAGATATTAGAGGTATAAATACTTCTTTATTCAAAATGGTAAAAAAACTGTCAAAAAGAAGAAACTTCTAATTTTCATATTATATAAGCTGATGATTTCTAAAGTGTCTAACAAATGTAAAGGTTGTGACCTTATAAATATGAAAGTTATAAAATGTACCAGGTGTATAAATTAAATTCTAATGACTATGTACAAGGTTTTATTTTCTTTAAATTCACTCTTTTTCTACCATTCAATATATTTAATTGTGTTTCTATTTTTTTTATTAAAAATAATTTTTGTGCAGCTTCGTGTGCTCATGAATTATAAATACTTTTCCGGAACTCAAATTTCTATATTTATTGTTTCAATTTTTTCTTCACGATGAATTTTTAAGCCTTAGATTGTGATAGTCTTTAAAACCATGTTTTCTTAATAAATCAACATGATTCTTTTTTGCCTTAA
>JAPMOQ010047565.1:18308-73323 GCA_026543055.1 Argiope trifasciata | reverse complement strand
GATATATCTGCAACAAAATATGTATCCATGATATATCTGCAACAAAAGAAGGAAAAATGGCGGAATTATGGTCAAACGTTTTCATAGCATTACCACGACAGCATAACAATAAAATAAGTATGGAAAGAAATCAGTGGGCACAGTTTAAGCAGAGTTATGTCAAAAGTGTGGATAATTTTTGACTAGCAATCGTACGATGTGTTATAAGCAATCACCATTTTAGAAACGAAATCGCCAATGCATTCCTTAAACACAGCTCTGGGTTAAGAAATATACTTCTAAAATAAATCTCTATAGAAATGAAAAAATCTAACTTACAATCGATGAAACATTTCTTCACTTTTTTTATTTATTCATTTAAAATGAATTACAAGTGCATGATTTCATAATTATATTTACTCTTCATCCTATACTAAATTATTTTTTCTGGATAAATGCAAGAAAAAGTATCTAAATAAAAACGAAGAAAACATAAAAGGAATTTTTTTTTCATTACTTTGAGAGAAAAAAAATCTATCTTAATTATTTTATCTTGAAACCTGAAGTAAAAAAAACACCTAAGTTTACTTCAACGATTTCACATAAAATGAATTCATAACGACTGGCATTTAAATTTTTCTAATATAATGGGAAGTAGTACTTTGTTAACAAAAGAATGCGTAATATTCTCACGTATATGCAAATTATTTCATTTCCGGTGAACTAATTTTCGTTTATTTTTTCTTTGAAAGATTTTTCTTTCAAAGAATTGCTTCTGTTGTTTTTAGCGTTAACTGTATGTTGCAATGAATTTCAGCCACAAAGAAATTTTCAGATTTTAAAGAAGAAAAACAATATTAGAAATAAAATTCCTGTTAAATTTATATTTAATTTTAATTCTTGGCTTCCATTTTATAATCCTTCATTTTATTTTTATAACGATTTTAAATTTCCACTTCAAATAATAATAAAGTGGCATGCATGTGTGTGCATGCTTGCGTGTGTTTATTGATTTAAGCTGCGTTATCACTACTGAAATGAAGAATTTATTTCAAAATAATAGAAAGTTCTTCACTGAACTCTTGCTTTTTTTTCTCTCACTGTTTTAAATTTCTAATGAACCGAATAAAGGCGAAACGAACTATACTAGTTTGACGAATAAATATAATACCTGTCTAAAAATATTTCAAGATACATTCAAATTAACAGTTATTCAAAACAATTGTACAAACGGATTCCAATCTGGGCGAAATGCTGCTGCTTTGTTATTTTAATAATTAAATGTTGATTAATAATTTAATCGTCTGGAAACAATATTTGCTTTCTAATTTTCAATTAGAATAAATAAATAACATAAAAGATAAATTTAAAATACGGCAACTCTACTCACTTTTACTTTTCACGTCGTTTGGCACCAAACGATAAATTCTTAATACATTCTTATATATTCCATATTTCTAATTCATATCGTTTCCTTTGTATAACAGAAATTACATTCTTGATATTTTGTTTAAATTAAATATTGCTTTCATTTATTGTATTAATTAATTTTAAATTTATCGCTGTTTTCTATAGAGCAATTATCTTAATTAAATATCCTTTGAATTGATGTTGCCATGTTTGCTTCAGAAATTCCTGCAATGATATTCGAAATCGAATATATGTTTAATTAATAAATATCAGATTTGATTTAGTGGATGAATTCGTTTACAGAAAGGTGTTGTTTACTGAAAAGGTGTTGTGTGGCATCATCTCTTGAGAATCCTTTCTGGGGCTTTGTGTTGTTACGATTATTTATTACTGATTTGTTACTGTTTATTAAAAGTACTGTTCTTGAATATTTTTCGGCTGTCTTGGGGTTATCTTTTTATTCTCGATGCTTTTATGAAAAATTCAGCCTCTTTATTTGCTATTAGGTTTGTTTTGGTCACTATTTATTCATTGCAATTTGATTTTCAGATAATTCAAGATAGTACAGTACAATAACGAAAGTATTATCATAGAAACATTCTTATAAACGCATTAAAGATTATCAAAGTCTTAAGAAAGAATCTCATAATTCTTTTTAATTTACACAGTATTATATTCAAATTCAGATGTCAACTTTTCAGAAAGCACAATAACTTATTCCAATTTTGGCACATGCGTATTCATTGGGAATAGCAGCTTATAGAATAAGGAAACAACTACTTACGAAAGAAGTAAAACATTGTGCAGTTTGATGAATAACTGATGCAGTAAAATGTGTCTTGGAAATTATTTTTAAAAACTCGTGTTACATCACTAATTTTGAAACTGGATATGTTTGTTTTATTCCTAACTGCTCCGACAGACTTCATTCTGTCAAAAGTTATTGGCCATGCGCAGGCCATTAGAATAAATAAATAAATAAATGGAAGTTCAGTGTGATAAATTTGATTTATTGATTTAATGTATCATTTACAAACAACGATTACTTACAAAATTGTTTTTTCTTTCATAAATTTCAGTAATAGTGTGATATTTTTACTGTAATGCTTTATATTACAAGATATTTTTTGATTACCTGGTGCGAAATAAACCAAACTGACAGTTTTTCTACGGGGGAACCTGCAATATACAACTGTCCATGGAAGAAGCATAGTTTTTCGATATTAATGCCGCAAACACTCAATGACTGACCCTAGGATTTATTTATGGTCATAGTGATAGCAAGCCGCACTGGAAATTGCAGTCGTTGAAATTCAAATGGTACATCAGTTAATACTATTGACATGCCGGATATCAAAACATCTTCTCTTTTATATTTTACCTTAAGAATGATTGCTTTGATTACATTGTTCAATAATATATTTACTGCCATCCGTGTGCCGTTAAATAGACGCGGTTGATTGCAACATTATAATCACTGATACTATTTTTAATTGAAGATTAAGAAGAAGAAGGCAATCTTGGCAAATTCAGACAGTTCAAAAATTCTGGTGGATAGTTGACGACATCATCTTGGTTAGCAACATACTGGTTTTTATGCCCCTTGGCATAAAAGTTGTCATGAAATTGTCCCTTGTAATATTTGTTGCCCAAAATGAAGTGATTTAGAAGCAGTTGCTATATTTGTGTATATTTGTAAGGAAATGAATGAAATCCGTTCCGATTCCTGAAATCAATTAGTACAATGGTCCTGGAACCAATGGCATTAATTTCACTTTGCCGTTTGCGCAATACAATCCATATACTCCATTTTTGTATTTCAATACCTTACAATGTGGGCAAAATTTTACAGATTCATTAGCAACACATTGAATGGAACTGTAGTCAATTGAAATATCGTATCTGAAAGCAGCTTATGAAACACTGAAAGCATCTTGAAAACGACGCGTTGCACCTGATTTTAATATTTTAATCGTTTCAATATCACTTCTCTGTTCTAGTTGCTGTGTAAATCGATTAGATTGAAAATTAACATGATTTGAAGCTTTTCGAGTTCTTTGACCCAAATTGCTGAGCCGGCGTCTTATAGGCATCATAGTTCAAAACATAAACACACTGATTAAAAAAATACACAATCCGTTTTTTTTTTCTTTTTTTTTTTTTTGAGAAAAAAAAAATTGAAAACACCCAAGAAAAGGCCACAAACAGGAAGTCATTTAATAAGCCCTGTAATTTTGATGACACGTACGTAGGTCACTAATATTATTTTATTTGATGACATGCAGCCCCTCTTTTTTTTCAATCTTTATTTTTGGCATGCATAAATTAATACCTATACAGCCTAATCAATTTGAAGTTGAATTAGTTCGAAGGCAGATAAAAGTGTCTTTGCAAACAAATCCTTTTGTGCAGCCACTATACAATTTCATATTTATTTGATTTAGTGCAACTAGATGATTCTTTTATTTCCCTTCAATCTAATATAATGCTAGTTGCACAAATCTTTTGGTGATAATTTAAAATATGTTTTTTTAATGTTCAGCTGGTTGTCTACATAGAATACCACAGGATTAAACCCTTTCAAGGTTCTTGCTATGACGTTTTTTTATTTTTATTTTGAAGCCTTTTCATATCAAGTTCGCCTTAATGTCTCCAACCACATATCAGTTTATCTTAACAAAACGAGAATTCTTTTATTTCCCTTCAATCTGATATGATGACAGTTGCACAATTCTTTTAGTGATAATTTAAAGAATATTTTTTATGTTCAGCTGGTAGTCTACATACATTACCACAGAATTAAACTGTTTCCACGGTCTTACTTGATGTTTTTTTTTTCTATTTTGAAGCATTTTCATTTCAAGTCTACTTCATTGCCTTCATTAACAATTTACGTTAACATAAGAATGTAGTAAAACCATTATAAATTGCCTGTTATTGTTAATTTTTTCCATTCCTATTACAAACTGTCATAAGTCATTTAAAAACTACATGAAATTGTATAATTAATATTATATTCAACTCCCTTTTAAATACTTATCATTAGAATTGTGAAACATATTTGAACTTCTTTTTCCGTATATTCCATAAACGAAAAGCTCTGCATGTTATTTTGTAATAAAGATTAATCTTATTTGATCGCATGATAAAATTGGTCTTAAGTTGATGCTAATACCACTTTATTCAATGCAATTTAAACAAAGTATCCTTTTGTAGAAGATCCTTTAATTTTTCAAGTCACAGATAATCTTTTGCTTTAGATTAACTAGTCTTTCGCTCCTTCTAGATACATTAAAGAAAAAATTTCTTGATTTAATTCAAAATTCAATTCTTGATTAAATTTACGAAGAGTTTTACGAAAAAGAATAAACTACTAAACTGATATTTTTCTTTCAAAAGTACAATAAAATTATATTCATCTTTCATAGGAAAGAAAACGTTTAATTACATAAAAGTACCTTATTAAGCATAATACTTAATAAAAAAAATCTCAAAGCTTAGTTGGAGCTCTTTATGCAACATCTTTCAAAAAACATTGAAATCATCAAACGAAGAATTTAAAGAAAAAAGTGAACTCCAATTTCATTTAGCACTATTACCAGAAAAAATTCTCTATTCTTTTATACTTTTGGTACGTTTTTAACAATTAAGCGGATATTAATGTCTTTTAGTCTTTACATAAATACTTTCATAAAAGTCGGCTTTTTATTTCAAAAATTAAATTATATCCAAGATAATGGAACACATTTTATTGAAAATCTTTCTTTAATATATTGTTTTTTTGCAGTACTAATTTTCCCTAAATCTTTTAACTGTCATCACACAAAAATTCCATGGCTTGAAAAAAAATTCAAAGTGAATATTAAGGCTTTTTAACTTGAGGCAAATTTAGTATTGAATCATCATTATTTATTATAAAATTTCGTGATTGAAATAAAAAGGGTTTCAATTACACAAAATAATGCAAAACTTTCTAAGATAACATCAGTTAATTGGTTGTTTTTACAAAATTTTAAATGAAATATTTTTCGTTTTAGCATAATTTTTATAAAAACTCAAAAAATGGAAAACAGCTATTGATGTTCAAATCGTATAAATTATACTCTTAAAACATCTATAAGATATTCCTTAAAGCGAGAAATTTTATCTTAAAAATTTAAGTTAAAAATGTTGAAATCATAGACTACTGGGATAAATAAAAAAATTATAAAAGCGCGCTGAAATATTCAGCTTCATATTTTTCTGAAATATCAATAAAAATTTATCTTAAAAATCAAGTATTCTCAAATTAATAGGAATCCAGTTCCATCTCTCAATTTTTCTTTGGCACCAGTTCTAAAAGATGTTTTTTAATTTTATTTCATAAAAATTAAAAATCTTCGAGTATTCTCAAATTTTTGGCGCAACTGATCAATTTTCTCTTCAAACTGCTGATTAAAACATCTCACCAAAAACACAAAATGTGCAAAAAATAATTAAAATATTTAACCATCACTGCATATATAAAAATGCTCAAAATATTTAACTTGTAACACAAAATATACTTAAAGAATCAATTAATTTAGTCCTATTTTATCTTTATGGATAAAATAAGAAAGACAAAAATGTAGTCTTGATTAGTTAGTTACATATTAAGCTCCAGTTTTGAAGCAACACTTGAGCCATTTGGGATGGACCTCGTAATTTTGAACAGCAGTCATATGACGAGATTTATTTCATTTATTTGTGTGTTTGTGTGATTCCAATACTTTTTACTACATATATGAGTAAAAATTAAAATTTTTTGTTTGTAATTAAAAAAAATTTTATCGTGGCTTTTTATCAATTTTTTTCAATTTGAAATAAGCTTCATAAGGAATATTAAAACTTTAAATGAATGATCGTTTGTAGATTATAAATTGGCGCATTTCTTTTATGAGTAATACATAGTATAATTTAAACTGCATTCAAAATCGAATTGATGCTTTTTGTCAAAAAGAAAAAAGAATTGCGTTTAGAAATATTTTAATGCAAAATGTCGGCTGCCTGGCCTGTACTTCCCCGTGATCTTGGCGTTCCGGATTGGAGTCATGGCACGAGCATGGTTTCTCTCTACCTCGTGTTCTATATTTGAGGTGAGTGAAAGAGCTGCCCTATGAAAAGGGGTGGTGCAAGAGAATGTGTCATCTTCATATGAGCTAGAAATTAGACTTCTGCCCTCGGGTGCTTAGGGCCATTATCCGCAGAAGCCATTGCGCACTCAGCTTAAATCACAGGCAGTTCGTCAGCGGGCTTGTAAAATGCCAGAAGTAACAACAACAATGAAAAATTTCTCTTTTATTAATTTAATTTTTCAATGCAAACTGACTTAAAAATTAAAAATATTTTATTTATTTTATTCAAGTAATTATTATTTATCTGTAATAAATGTAATATTGAAAAAAGGAGTACTCAACCATTAATGAAAACCCCAAATTAAAAAAGTCATTAAATTAAAATAGGATTATGTTATTCTTTGAAATTAATTATATTCTTTCAAAATTTGCAAATAAATATAATTGTACATTTTTATCCTCTAAAGTTGAAATTAGTCACTATCGGCGAGCTTACTTTTTATGAACACTCTTATAGAAAAATGTATTGAAGAAAAAATAATAACTAGATATAAAAGTACTGTATCTTCGAAAAAATCAAAGTCTGCAAATAAACATCAATGTACATTTTTTAATATCAAAAGCTGAAAGTTAGTCACTATCGGCATGGTTACTTTTTATTAAACCTCTAATAGAAAAATGCTTTGTAGAAAAAATAATAACTGGATATAAAAGAAAAACTTTAAGGAAAAATCTTAGAAAAAAAATTCAAAATTTGTTTTTATTGTATTAAAAAAAGATAACTAACTAGATAAAGAAATTTAATATCTCCCATGTACTGTTATAAAAAAAAAGAAATTCTGCAATTGTTCTAGGATTTTTTTCCAATTCAAAAAAGAAAAAAAAATGTCGAATATTTCGGGATCTCTTCGTCACAACGTGCAGTTTTTTAATACCGAAAAAAACACCCTGAAACTAAAACTAAAACTATAAAATTGTTAATATCTGTTAGCATAAATTTGAATTTGTTGGGTTCTCAGTGTTTGTTTATAAATAAGCCAGTTTTTCCTCTTGTTTTCTTAATCTTGTGAGGAAAACTTTTATAAATGGAATTAAAATTTTATCTAATGACAAAAAAGTTCTAAACAATTCAAAAATAACAATTTTTTTTAAATCATAAGCCTTTTGTGTTGTGCTAAAATAAAGTTGTAAGAAAATTAAACGATTCAAAAGAAATTTTCTCTAAAATTAAATCATGAAATTTTATACCCTTATCTACAAAGCACTCTATCTTTGATTATACACAATGCTATTATAAAAAAATCTATTTAAAATAATAAGTAACAAGGAAAATAATTCGGTGACAACATCGAAACGAAATAATGACTTAAATATAACGGATATTTATGATTAAATAGAAAGAAGTTGAAATGAAATTGTACAGTTTCAACACTTTTGATAGCATCAATTAATTTGAAACAGCAGCCATTAGTGAAATATAACTGCTTACGTTATCTAACATAAGTGTCTATCATTGCGTATTTTTTTTCTATTGAACGAATGAAACTTTTTTTTTATCAGATTTCCAATGAATTCCTCAATTCTATTATAATTATAAAGGGTGGGCTAAAATTAACACAAGATTTCCATTTATCAACATTTGTGTGATAAAATTTTGGTTACCCTGTAGAAAATAATATTTGACAGTTGATAGTTTACAATTATCCAAATTGGAGCGTTCTATGATACACCAACGTCTTTTCATTGTTGAAAAATATTAAAAAAATAATTAAAATTTGTCTGCCTCAGTTCAGAATTGTCCTTCTAGATCGTATGATTTAACACCATTGAATTTTTTTTATGGAGTCATGTAAAACCAAAGATCTGTGTCAACAAATCCATATTCATGGTCTCATTGCACGAAGAAATTCAGCTCTGCAATCAACAAAATTCAATCCCATTTATATATAATGGTCTGGGAAATTTTCTACAAAAGCGTGTGTATGTGTCACGCAGCCTTTTGACCATTTTCCCTATGCATTATCCCATACATAACCCTATGCAGTTCACTTTAAGATTCAATAAAAATGTAACAATTTAAAGAAAAAAAACTATGTTTTTGAATTTAATTCACATCTTGCCTTAATATGTTGTTCTTTGGTGAAGCATTCTATTTTTACTCACCCAAAACTGTCAGCTGTCAAATGGTCTTTTTAATTGGTTTACAACACCTTACTGTGTAAATGGTAGCAAATTCAAACCTTGCTTTAGTTTTTTACCCACTTTACAACGTGAAAAACAGCTGATTCTATTTTAAATTTCTGTTAATATTGTTTGTCTCTGAAGATTTGTTGTCTGTTATTTGGGTATTGTGTTGTGACAAACAAATATATTTTGGTAAATTAAACGATAGACAAGCATCAATATTTAGCATATCTGATTATCTTTCATTATTTCACATCTTTAGTATCAAAAATAATAATTTTAATTATTTGTAAAATATAAGCATTAATAATAAATGTTTCTCATTTGTGTTGTAATTTGCTTACTCATGCAGTTAAACAAATAATGGGCGATCAATTGTATATATAAAAAAAACTTTAACTAACTCTCACATTTTTAAATAATCATTTTGTCTAGCTCATTTTAGTATTTAAATTTATATCAAATTTTAAAGTAAATTAAATTTTCTGGTTTCATTCACAAACAATTTCTATGTAGAGGTGAAATATACTTCCTCAGATAGTCACAGCATAAATATACTTACTTCATGTTATTTCTGTTTAAATAAGGAAATATTTCTTAGGAAATCTCATATATATCATCAAAGTCACAATATAAATATACTTACTCAAATATATCATCACAGTTACAATAAAATATACTTACTTCATGTTATTTCAGTTTACATAAGGAAATATTTCTTAGGAAATCTCATATATATCATCAAAGTCACAATATAAATATACGTACTCAAATATATCATCAAAGTCACAAATACAAATATACTTACTCAGATATATCATCAAAGTCACAATATAAATATACTTACCACATGCTATTTCTGTTTAAATAAGGAACTAATTGCTAGGAAATCAAACTTATTATTTATTGATTCTTTTTCAAATTTTAATTGATATTTTTTACTTATCAATAATTTTATTTTTATTTTTAGGAATATAAATTTATAAAAAAAATTATATTTAAATTATTATTTTTATAAAATTTTATATATTTTTTTTATAAAATTATTATTTTTAATGAACACCTTTATATAGAATAATTCGTATATAATTAGAGCTTATGTATACAAAGCAATGTGAATGATGCACTTTAAGTCACGTGAAAAAAATCCTTCGCCTAATCAAATGTGCTAGCTCTTGTACGTTTTGCAAACAATCCATGCAAGAACAAAGCGTTTCTTTGCTAAACTTAATTGCTTCCACAACTAAATTATTTAAATAAACAATTTGGACAAATAAATGTTTCAAGTTTAAGGAATATTCATTTGCTCTTGCTAATAAATTCAGTAATAAAGTTATTATTTATAATTTTATTTTTTAAAGTTTATATAGGCTATAAATATTTAAAAGCCCTTATTTTTATATTATAACTCCGGAGGCGTAGTAGTTTATACTATAACTACCTTTTTGAAGGAATACTTTTTTAATGGATTAACTGAAAGGTTATAATTTTAGTCTTTCTATAAATTTGTCCCTGGCGTCTTTAAAAGATACTACCAATAAATTTATTGATATTTTTGTGATTTTCTACTCAAATACTATATTCAAATAATATTCGGTGTCTTCGTCAGAGGAGTTTTCTATGGCAAGTGCCATAAGTGATAAAAAAACATTTAAATATGAAAGAATAAATTTTTTTCCGAAACTTTTTGAGCACAAGATACTTCAGAAATAATGGAATGCTTTAAAAGTTGATAATTTTCAACATAATGTAAACAAAAAAAATTAAATTCTAGAATCCATCAAAGATAAAACTTTTATTTTCATTTTACTTATTTATTTATTTATTTTCCTTACAAAATCAGTATAGGAATATGTTAGACTCAAATTTGATATTTCTATTTAATAGAACATAATTTAGCTGCGTACCATTTTACAAAGTCATTTAGATTATTTTCATCTTTTCTGTAGTATTAATAAACTTAAACATTAGTTCTGTTACAGTGTCCAATAGGCATTTTATAATAAATTTGTTTTCCTTCAATTGATGAAATAATTTATTCTCTTTCTCTGGTATCCGTTATCAAATGTAAGAGCAATTGTTGATTCTGTTAGTAATGAATATCAAAATAATCTATTTCTTATGAAGAAATAATTCTTTTAGAAATCTAACTGGTTTAATTTTTTTTTAACGTGTCAAAAAAATTTTGTTTTCTTTATTGTAGATAACTTCTATAAAGAGAAAAAAAAAACATAATTAAGCTAACCTTTCTTATTTATGCAAAGTGTCCGTTAAAGTCCTACCATTTCACATTAACTTGAGAACGGATATATCTACTGCCATAAACTTGGTGTCTAGGTATAATGAAATGACGATACATTAAACATTGTCAACTATAGCGCTATCTGATGGCAAACAACGAATTAGTGTTACTATCTTGAAAATGGGGCAAGGTAATGGTAACAGAATCATATAGAGTGTTTGTTCTAGTGCGAAAAAATAAGTTGGATATTATATAGTTGAGAACAGAATGTGTAAAATGACTATTTCTTTAGTAGCACTATTATACCTAGAATCCTAATTTGTAGTAACAACTTCCGGCATTATCAAGCTAATATGGGATAGAACTTTAGCAAACAAGTAATTTACAAACCTTTGTTGAATTTCGATTTGATACAAAGCTGAAGAATAATATTACGTATGCGAATCTTTTAAACAATTAAATTAACAAATAATCTTGCTAAGATCCATACTTCGAATCCCAAATACCTAAAAATAATATTTGCACATTACAAAAGTAGAAGAAACGTTCAAATGAAAAGGTACGAACGACACTGTGGGTAGAAATGAAATCTTTATTCAAGGTATGTACCGTCGGCCTGAGCACAACGATCCCGTTGATTAACGGGCAGAAGGATTCCTTGTTCTCAGAATTCATGTGGCCATGATAGCGTTCTTGAGTTTGCAGTCCGAGTTGAATTGCTTCCCTTTTAGATGTTTTTTTTTCAGTGGACTAAACACGTAAAATGAATGTTTGGGCTGTAGGGTGGATAATCGGGTTGCTCATATTTGAACTTCAACAGTTCCAAGAGTATGACCCTGAAGGCATGCGGACGCGCATTATCATGGAGCAGAACCACACCCTCCGTGAATATCTTCGGTCCTTTTTTCTTGATGAATCTGCAATTTCTTCGGTGTGTCTCACATTACAAATGCTGGAGGAACTCAACAACAAGTGATCTTGGATGGCGAATTCAAGGACTATGTGAAAGACTGAGTCTAGTCACTGTCACAGGAATTCTGGGAACAAGGAATCTGATGGATAGTTAACAAATGGGATCGTTGTGCTCAGGCCTATGGTCTATACCATAGGTTCCCAACCTTTTGTGAACTGGTGCCCCCTTTTCTAGTGAATATTTCAATACCTCCCCCCTTCTACTTTAGAGAAATAAGAGCGTACATAATGCATGGAGAAAAAAAGAATTAAATGTTTTAAAAACATACTAAGAGAGAGAATATTGTTAGAATTGAAACTCGACTGAATTTCTTCTTTATTTAAAAAAGAGGAATAACTTTTAGCTTACCTGTCATAAGGACAGGCAGGGGTTTAGATGATATGAAGTAAGCCATAACCAACTATTACTTTCTAAAGAAATAAACTGACAGTTTCAGAGAACAATCAAAACGCATACTTAAAAACGCTTAAAAGCTTATACCATTAAAAAGCATTTCGATAAAAATTTAAAGACATTGTATTTCGAAGTCTTTTTAGACTGTAGTTGGTTATCTTTTCCACACCCCTCCAGGCCATATCAACGCCCCCTAATTTTCTCTTGGTCTTTTAAACCCCCTGAAAACTTTAAACGCCTGCAGGGGGACGTTATCGCCCACGTTAGGAACCTATAGTCAATACTTTAAATTAAGTCAATACTTTAAATACTTAAAATACTTTAAATCCACAGTGTCGTGTCGTACCTTTTCATTTGAGCACCCCTTATAAGTATTTCAAAGATATCATGATGCATAACAAACAAATACAGTGATAGGAATATTTATTAGAATATATTTCTTATCTTTCCCACTATTTAATTCATTGTCTCAATTTTTTTTTTCTTCTCAAAGTTACGTTCTTTCAAATACATTTAAAAAAAGAAATCAAGCAATTCTAATTCTTTGGCGTCCAGCGGCTGAGGATTTTCTTTTTATTACTTTTCTTCAAAAATGGAGGTATTTTCTTTTGACAACTACAAGAACTCAATATATGGATGTAGTTTCTCTTCCCGTGACGAAATGCGAATGGGAAAAGGAATCTGGCATCTCTATTTATTCTCCTCGAGACTTAACATCATTGTAGGTACCATCATCTGAATTTATCCTAAAACTAGCACATTTGGAGCTTTTGAAAATCGTCTGCAAGGGCTAGAGAAAGAAAAGCAATCTTTTAAAGATCCTTGGATTTTACATTTCTTTTTTTAACTTCACTTTTTTAATCCTTTTCTTTTACTATCTGTAAGATTATCAGGAGTTTACGGACTTTTCATGAATAGAAGAACCGAACTCATAGATTTTTTTTTATTATTATTTTTCTCAGATTTTTCATGTTGCAATTTTTGTGAAAGGCTCTTTGAAAAGAAGACTGCTGAATATAAATTTAAGCTTTATAAACGAATTTCTTAGAAATGCTCACTAAACTAAATATAAAAAAAGATTTGGTAAAATCTTGTAAACAAGTTTTTATCTTACTTCAATATATTTTATATACCTGAGCTTTTGTAGCTTAGAATCATTTGATGCCTTCCATGAAAATAATTTTAAAAAAATATTCTAGATACTGAAATTGAAGTTTCGATTATTTTTCTAATTTTCAAAAAGTATTTCTAAATCATGCATTTTTTTCGCTTCTAAATGTGCTGTTTTCTACTTATGAAATATACTCAAATTATGTGGAAAATTACCGATAATAAAGTACCAATAATTTCTAAAGCAATGATTTTATAGAATGGGTTTATATATCCTCTCGAACAACAGACTCCCTTTTTAATGATATAAATTGGTTGCTTTATAAATTTTCTTTATGAGTTTTTGTACATGTAAAGAACTTTAAAACAATATTTTCTATTATTGTGATTAAATTCAAATTAAATTCTCTGTTTCTAAAAATCTTGCCATCATTTGTTTTTATTACACTTAAAGTATAATAGAAAAAATATTCCTTCCTTTGAAGAACAACTTAAGAAGACTCTCCAATTTCGTATTTTTCTCCAATTTTTCTACTGATTCGTAGAAATAAAAAAATTTTCTTTTTCTCATACTGTAATTCAATAATGCTAATTTAATTTCTAAATGTTGTTTTAGATTAATTTTTAGAATTTAAATTATCCTAATATGCATATAAGGTCAATCAAGGTTACTGAATTTCCTTTTTAACGAAAGGAAAGGACTGAAAAGAAGAAAATTTAGGAAAAGTTCTTCAAGTCACGACAAACTTATCAAAAGGTATTTGTAAGTAGATGATTATTTGGTTATGAAATTATTTTATTCTTAGTATAAATGGATTATCTTATCTCCATAGAAAATATGAAAGGAGATAATGAAATCTTAAATTATTGCCAGGCATAGAAATATAAATAAAGAGATCAGATTGAAAGCTGGAAGAATGACAATATGGTATGAATGTGGAAATAAAAATTCAATGATATATTTTTCAGCAAAATAAATCATATTTTATTGGTTTTTAAGTAGTGCAGAGAGGTAATTTCAAAATATTTCCACTCAAATAACATCGTATATATTAGATACAATTAATTAAAACCATAAAAGGTGACTTCTCGTGAGAAGTAGAAACAAAAATTTTAATTAACAATTTCAAAAACCGAACTCATTAGTTTTCTTGAAATAATCTACCATCAGACGAGCACTTTAGTATGATCATTGCTGATTAGAGTGATTAGATTTCTGATGGCAATGAATTTCCATTATTTGAATGATTTTTATTCCTCAATTTAAAATAACGTTCGACAAAGCCGCTTTCTTGAGACTTTTTTCAAGATATAAGACTCAAGAAAATACACTTAAACAACTTTTAGACGAGTGTTATGAAATCCCATCAATAAA
Source organism: Argiope trifasciata (assembly GCA_026543055.1). Classification (NCBI taxonomy): domain Eukaryota; kingdom Metazoa; phylum Arthropoda; class Arachnida; order Araneae; family Araneidae; genus Argiope; species Argiope trifasciata. Next base: position 58,564 of record JAPMOQ010047565.1, on the reverse strand, counting down.
AACAATTTTAAAAATAATAATTTTATATAACATTTAACAAAATAAATTTGAATTTTGCTGAATAAAATAATAAATAATGATAAATTCAATAAAATAATTTTAGAGAAAGTATTTTTTTTTTTAGTTATCTAAAATGAAGAAATATGTTTTTTTTAATTTTTTAACTTTCTGTTCTTTAATTTTTTAATTCTTAACTTTGAATCAATAGCTGAAATTAATAAAATTGCATATTATAATCTGAAGTTTTAAACTGTGTTCCAAATTTCAGAATTCCGAAAGACAATTCAGTGAAAAATCATTGAGTACACATTTCATTTTTGCAAAGATGAATTTTATTTTTTCGTAAAATATCTCAAAGTCAAATTGTGCCACATAATTTTTTTGAATACTCGATAATTAGTCATGATTAACAGTTTTATGAAATTTTATTAGAAGACAAAATTAAAATACTTAACAAGTTACAAACTTAGCAAAGAAATTTGAAAATATCAATAAAGATTGATTTTTTTTACAAAGAGAATTATAAAAATAAAATATTAGTCCACTTTTTTTGAAAAATATTTTATAGAAATTGAATATTTATAGAATTTTTTTTGTGAATTTATGATAAGAATTGACAGGAGAGGTAAAATGAAATTATATAGAAAATTTTAAAAAATATCTGAAATTGCATTACTAATTGCTAAATAATTTCCTAGCAATTAAATTTTATACATATATAATTCCATAGTCTATCAATTTTCTCTCAGCACTGTAAATAGTTATATTGCTCATAAAAGATTTATTCATTTAGCTAAACAAGCTATTTAATGATTTCAAAATTAGGAAATACTTATTAAACTTCTATTTTTTTAATAAATATCTCTAGATATATGCAAATTCACAATAAAACGAATTTTATAAAAACTAACTATGAATTATGATACATCATCAACATGTACCTTTATCAACTAATGTAACATCAACCTTCAGAGTTGCTTTGTAAGCTTAAGAATTAATGCATGATCACTGAATTTAATGCATGGAAGTTTGAAAATTGCTTTCTAATCATTCAATCAGAATAAATTAGCGTAAAACAGATGAGTTTGGAACACATCAAGAATATTTTTACGCTTCACCTAAGAACAAAAAGAATTCTTAATTAATTCTAACAACCAGAAATGCATTTTTTTCACTTATCGTTTGCTTCAAATGCTTCCTTCCATCGTCAAAATTCTGTTCGTGACATTATATTCTGTTTCAATTTTGATTTTATTTAGTTACTCTTTTGTGAATTTCGTCTTCATTTTACATTCTGCTGTTTTATTAATTAAATATTATGTGAACTGATTCAATGATATTTACTCTAGAGACATAAAATAATATTTTAAGAAATTTAATTTATTTTCGCTGCACATTAATTGCAAAAGTGTTTTTTTTTTTGGAATGAATTACTATAAGTCAAAATAGAAGGGTTTTTCAAAATTTATTTCAAAAGCATCTAAATTTAGCGATTATCTTACAGAAGCAAATAGAAAATATTGAATGAATTAAGTATCTGTTACAAATTAAAAATAATTGGGATTTTATTTAAAACACAAAAGTCACCTTGTAAATAAATACCTTGTTTGAAATACATTTCAAACTTTAAATTTAAAACAAGGAAATTGTGATAGAATTATTTTTATATATATTTCTTCATTCACAATGCTTTATTGAAAATTATATTTATTTAAACCAAAAGATTTAAATATAGAAGGACATTTCTAAATTATTTATCTGTCAATATAATAAATCCATTAACATAAATCTGTAATTGATGAGTTTTTCTTAAAATAATGATAAGTTTATTAAAACATTGTAAATATATTACTCTCGTTGTTCCTTATAGCAGTTGTTGCAGATAAGCTCACTGGCTAAGTCAAGAGAGCGTCTCTTACTTCAGTAGCGCTATTTATGATCAAGAGTATACCTTAGCTACTTATACTAAAGCACACTCGTTTTATACATTCGTTTGCACAACCCTTTATTACAGCAGAGGGCACCTTTACACACCTCACAGATAGAGCACAAATGAAGAACAATCATGCCCGTACCAGGATTCGTACCCAGAATACCCCTTATGCCAGGAAACCAGCAAAGGAGTTACTAAAATGCTGCATTTCATTAAAATCATAGGTGGTTGGGCAAAGTCCCAATTTTTTCATTTTGATTAACCAAATATTTTTAATTAACTTAACAATTCTATTAAGATTCTATTTTAAAAGCATTCCATCATTTTCTAATCAACATTGTTCCGTATAAAAGTTATCAAGATTTGATTGGAATTTCAATCAAAGTTAAATGTTCAAAAGATAGTTAAAACTTTCAATGGAATTTCCAACATATTAATCATATTGTTCAAACAACATGCTATTTGTTGATGTAGAGACATTTTAAATTCTTTTCACAATATGCAATACAATTATCTTTCATTATAATGATTAATGATATCAAAACTTACTTTTCCATCCTTCGTAATCAGGTTATGGAACTTTAATTAATTTATTCTAACCAAAGAAAAAAAACTACTTTTTTTTCCTAGACACAAATTAACAGAACATAATTAAGCTTACATTGGATATTTTTGAATCAACCGCAGTTTAATTCTAACTAATTGCCAGAAAACCTGCAGAATAAAATTTCCCTTGATAATTCTCAAAAAAACTTAGATAAACAAATTCATATTATTAAAAATAACTCAGTTGGCGTTTCTTATTCCTAAACATAATCATCGCTCAGCCTTAATAGGAATTAAAAATCAAAATAAGCTTATTTTACGAAAATACTAATTCTATACGGAAAAGAAATGCAAACACAGGTATTTATCGAATTCTTCTTTTTCCCGCGCTTTCGCACTCGGCTTCACAACGCCATTTTTTTCCGGAAGGGTTTTTCTTCGAATTCTTTTTCAAAGAAAACGAAATCAAGTAGTTGAGCATCTTCATTCTTTTGAGACTTCTGATTTTTTTTTATACATTATTCTTTTTCTCTCGAAAATGAAATATTTTCTGTTGCCAATTTCAATAAGTGAATACATGAATGTAGTATTGCTTTATTTTCTGAAATGCTACTCGATGCTTATTACTATTATTGTATTTTATTGCTATTGATAGTGGTTTCCTTAGATATCTGACTCATTACCTGACAAAGTATCCTAAAGCTAGCTGATTTGTTTTGCTGAAAATCCATTTCAAATATTCTTAAAAGAAACACAATCTTTAAAACTATTCTCATTTCTATGTAGAGTTACAGTGACTCAAAAAATCGAGAGTACACCTTGCTTTTACTTAACAAATCCGACTTCCAATATAAATAGAGCATTATCAAAAAGGTCAAACATGTTTTTATTTTTACACGTGAAAAATTGTTTAATTTAAAGCAAAAAATAAAGTACAATAAAAAAAAAGAGCTTCTAAACTGAAAAATTTCAGAAGCATTTTAATTATGCATACTCAGATTCTTGCCTCAAGAAATTGAAAGTACACATATGAAATTTTTGCAGTATCTCGCATAAAAATAAAATGTCACTGCTAACTTTCATGTCTTTTGGCTTTTATAATGACCACTAAACGCCTTTGTACCGATTTGAGCAATTTTTGGTAAAATTTGAAGATATTTTACCCCATTATTCTTGCAATGCTTGTTTTAAATGGGTTTTGTTTCTAATTTTGAGTTTTTAAACCACTTTCTCAAGTATGGTCCACAATATGTGGTAAAATTCAATGGCAATGATGCTGGGGTACCGTGTCGGTGTGTATAACTACTATTTATAACGAAAAAAGATACCATAATTTGACATTACGTACATTCTTCTTGAGGTTGTTGTACTGATAAAAATTGGAATTTCCATCGAAAGCCAAATTTTTATCATTTTTCTTAAGATTTCTGCAACCATATGGTTCATCCAACTTACAGCAGAAATTTCTTAAATCAGGCAAAAATGTAAGTGCTGAAATTGCGCGAAATGCCATTAGACAACATGGATATAAAAGTCGATTTATTAGAGAGAAACCGTTCATCAGCTTGCAAATTCAGATGAAGCAGTTGGAGTTGGCAAAAAAACGCATATCTGAAGACCATTAACTTTTGAAAGAAAATAATGAAAGAAAACTCACTATTTTTGGCAGTGACAGCAATCCATTTTGCATGAAGGAAGCCTAATACTGTTTTGAATCAAAAAATTGTGCGTCCTACATGGTGGCACTAGGTCATGATATGAGGTTGCATAGTTTTATCCATATTAGGACATTTAATTCTTATAGATGTTATAGTAAACCATATGATTTATTTGGATACACCTCGCAGCAATCTAAAGGAAATTGTTAAATTTTGGGTTTAGATGGAAATTCCATTTTTTAGCAGTACAACGACCTCACGCAGAATGTACGTAAAGTCAAAATATTATATCTTTTTCATTATAAACAGTAGTTATACACACCAAAACAGTACACCGACATCATTGTTGTTGAATATTACCATATATTGTGGACCATACTCGAGAAAGTGATTCAAAAACACAAAATTAGAAACAAAACCAACTTAAAACAAGCGTTGCAATAGGAAATGGGGTAAAATATCGTCAGATTTCACCAAATATTGCTGAAACTGGTATAAAGACGTTTAGTGGTCATTATAAAAGCCAAAAGACATGAAACTTAGCAGTGACATTTTATTTTTATGCAAAATATTGCAGAAATTTCATAAGTGTACTCTCAATTTTTGAGGCAAAAAACTGGGTATGTTCATTTAAAAGGCTTCCGAAATTTTTCAGTTTAGAAATTTTTTGTTGATTGTACCTTATTTTAATTTTAAATTGAACCAATTTTCATATGAAAAAAATAAAAACATGTTTGCACTTCTCGGTAATGGGCTAATTGTATTGGAAGTTGGATTTATTAAATGAAAGTAAGGTGTACTCTCAATTTTCGTGCCACTGTACAGTCTTTTTATACTTTTACTAACTTTGCTGCATGTAAGATTAGCAAGTTTCAATATGTTTTTCTCGAATAGAAGGTTCAAAAGTTCATACAATCGAGTAAGTGTCAAGTTCGTGCTATCAAAAACTACCCAACTGCTCTCCTTTTTCCTTAACATTTTCAGCGTTTAGCCTTAGTAAAAATTAAAAAACAAAATAAAGTTGTTTTAAAGAAATACTAATTCGATGCTAAAAAAACATTTCAATATATGTTTATCTGGTTTCTTTTTACCTTTCTTTTTCCTACACTTTTGCACTCTACTTCAGAACGCCATTTTTTTAAGAAGCAATTCTTCCGATTCTTAAAAACAATGATAATAATTAAAATCAAACAGCACTTGAGGATCTTAATTCTTTCGCAATTTCTTATTGTATGCATATATATTTATACATTATTATTTTTCTATCGAAAATGAGATAGTTTCTTTTGGCAACAGCAAGAACTGTATACATGAATAGTGTATCTCTTTCTTTTACAAAATTCTATTGGGGAAATTGTTGTTTATGTCTGGCATAGCTACTTATTTTTCCCGAAAATTCGTCTCATCACCTATAAAGATTATTCTAAAGCTAACTTTTTTGTATTGCTGAAAATCGTCTGCAAATATTCGAAAAAGAAAAATAAGTTTTAAAACGATTCTCATTCCTATTTCTTTACATTCTTTTAAAACTTTTTTTTAATTTTGCAGTTTGTAAGATTAGCAAGCTTTAACGTGTTTTTCCTCAAATAGAAGGATAAAGATCGAAAATTCGTGCTATTGTATCAGTATCAAGTTTGTACTATCAAAACTACTCAGCTGGCGTTTCTTATTCCCAGACAACATCACCATTTAGTTTAAATAAAAATTAAAGAACAAAATAAGATTATTTTACGAAAACACTAACTCTAAATTTTAAAAAATGCAAATGTGTTTTTATTGGGATTCTTTTTCAACATCATCTTCCGCGTTTTCGCACTATGCTTCACAACACCATTTATTTATTTATTGCAGAACTTTTTTTCCAATTTTTTTACAAGGAAACAAAATTAACTTGCACTTGAAGATCTTAATTCTTTCGCAACTTCTGACTGTGTATTTTTTAATACATTATTCTTTTTCTGACGAAGATGAAATATTTTCTGCTGCCAACTGCAAGAAATAAAATGAATACATGAATGTTGTATCAGTTTCTCTTCTGAAATGCTATTGGGAAAATCAATGTTTATGTCTGGTATCGCTACTTATTTTCTCCGAAATAAGACTCATTACCTATAAAAGTATCTTAAAATTACCGTGTTTTGCATCACTGAGAATCGTCTGCACTTATCCGAAAAAGAAATGCAATCTTTAGAACGAGTCTCATTTCTATTTACTTAAATTCTTTTTGAACCTTTTTTTTTTTTTTTGCTGTCCGTAAGATTAGCAAGATTTAGATTTTTTTTCTAAAGCAGAAGGATCAAATTTAGAGATACTCTTGTTATTTTGTCTGCGTTTTTCATGTTGAAGAATCTGTGGAAAAAAGCTTGCAAAGAATCTGTGTGAATAGAAAGAAATATAAGCCTTCCAGCTTAGCCTTCTTAAAATGATTTCTGTCTAAGAAATAGTGAAAGAAAAAACTTGTGAAAAGGGGTAAAAACAGATGAATAAGTTAATATTGCTGTCGAAAAATAGCCTTAAGTTATTATAATGCATTTAATTTTCTATATGTGTTTCTAGAATTTTATAATAAAAATAATTCGAAACAAACAATAATAAATAGAATTTCAATTTTCTATAATTATTTTACTTTTGTATTCAATATTTAAAACCTTTCTTGAATGATTATTGCAGAAATTGAAATATTAAATATTAAGAATAATCATGAAAATGTATATACATTAATGTAATTCCAAGATTATCCATTTACGAAACAAACTTTAAATTTTCCAATTAATCTAAGTTAAGATTATTCCATAATTTTATATATGAAAATTATTTTATGAATTTTTATACAAATAGAAGACATAAAATATTTATATATTAACGTGTGAGTACGTGGAAGCAATGCAGTTGCATGAAATAACTACTTATTGAATTTTAGAGGGATACAATGCTGCGAATCTATAATTTTTCTTCCAAGCAAAATTAGTCTCTTACTAACCTAACCTTGTAGGGAAATTGGTACAGTTTACCAGTATTTAATGGAATGTATGGAAATATCAGAGTTAAGGCAGGACCAGAAGATTGACGATAAGGATATCAGTACAGCACTGATGGTACCAGGTAATCTCAAAACCCTGAAGGATATGATGTTAAAGATTGATAGTTTCATTCCAACTGTTTGAGAGAGTGCATATGGGGGAAAGACAGCTATTTACTACCTCGAAAGAAATGTTAGTTTGACTGTTCGGTCAATGTAAAGTTGGACAATACTTATTCAGCAGTCGACCACAACAAATCTTGTCGATACTGCTGCGTTCAGTGGTGGCGGGATGGTTGGATGTATGCAAGAAGAAGAAGTCATCGGAATGTCTCACAGTACCCAGTGGAGTTAATGGTTCTTCTACGCTCGAGGAATTCAACAAGTACCATCAATTGAATGGCGTTCTTTATAAGAACCTCTGCTTTCTCCTGCGCATGCTCAAAAATCATTCAAAAGTCATTGAAATTCAGGAGATTTCGATTGTAGTGAATTATGTGAACGATTTCAGTTAATGCAACTTAAATAAAATGCTAGTTAATGGAATGTATGGAGATCTCAGAGTTGAAAGACTTGAAGATTGTCAATAATGATATCAGTACAGTACTGATGGTACCAGATAATCTCAAAACCCTGAAGGATATGATTTTAAAGATTGATAGTTTCATTCCAACTGTTTAAGAGAGTGCAGATGGGGAAGAAGACAGTCATTTACTGCCCCGAAAACAATGCTAGTTTGACTGATCGGTCAAAGTAGGGCTGGACAATACTTATTCAGCAGTCGACCACAACAAATCCTGTCGATGCTGCTGCGTTCAGTGGTGGCGGGGTGGTCGGCTGTATGCAAGAAAAAGTCTCTTACTAACCTATTAGTTCAAAATATTCAGTAACATTGCGCCGATATATATTTACGATACTGGTCGGCATTCATTGTACAATATCTTGTACTGATGCAGATGAAAGAGATATTTATGGATTTCACGTCAAAATTTTGTCTCTAACAATGAATTTGTCCCCTTTATTAAAAAGAAGAAAAATTCTAGAAAATGCAAGAATTACGGTGATATGTTCATCAGGGAATGAGACTCACAGATACTTCTGGAAAATTCTATGTCTCATAAAAAGCGAAACGATCACACGACGAGCAATTCTCACTTTGGAATGATGACCACAAAACGAGTTCCCTAGCAACACTCTAAGTGATGTTGTGATATTGCGGTTGCTTAATAACAGTTGCTGTTTGCGTATGTATTTACCTGTCTATCCCTACATATCGAATATATTTTTTCTGCCTGTATTTTCATTGTATAAATTGGTTCAAAACCGTTTTGATGCAATAATATTCTTACAAATGTATTTAAAAATTATGTCTAATAAATTTTGGAAACTTATTGCTGTGAAACTATTATCCTATACATAACTGCATGCTAAATTTAGTCAGTAGGTTACTTAGTATTATGAGCTTATTGTTTTTCTCACCATGCTATTTATTGACTGAATACAATATAAAAACATTCTACAAACTTTTTCTTTTAGCATTATTCATTCATATTTTCTTAATAGCCTTTCAGAGAAGATAGCATTTAGTTTTTGTTTATTTTAGGACAATTAAAAACTATACTATTTCATTATTTACACTAAATCTTATTATGACTCACGCAACACATCATTTATATAGCGAACATATTGGGATATGCAATTAATTGTCTTTTTAAGTTTGGATAATGGTTTAGTCTGATTTCAAACGCTGTTTAAAATCAGACCTAAACAAAGAAACGTTTCTCATACGCACCACGGCTCTTGTTATTTGCACATGCTCAGTGTTTGCTCATGAGCGGAATAATGAAAATCACTTATCTTAATTTAAGTTAATTAAGCTTAATTAAAATCTTATCAAACATATTATTTTAATAAACATAAACTTTTTTTATATTTTCATATGACTTTAATGTACTAAAACCTTTCCCAATAAATGCTCAACAAAATGGCAGAAATATCTCCAATATCCGTTAACTATTTCTCGAATGTTTGTGGCTCAAACAAACAGACGCTTTCAGGAGACTTCATTTTATACTATGTTTAGATATATTATCAACATTGCCTAAGCATGTAGAAAAAGCAAACATATTTTCAAGCTGAAATTTCATTCTCAAAAGAAATATTAAAGAATCCTTATTCTTACATTATATATTATAAATATTCTTATTTTATTTTCAAAGATCCAGTCTTTTGTTAGTGTTTAAAAATGTCAATTTTCTACTTATATATATTTAGTTCATTTGACGTCTTAACCAAACATCAGAATAAAGTGATATTAAATTACTTTTTTGTTGTTGTTGTTGAATATTGGAATATAAAAATTGAGAAAAAAAGGAATGACAGTAATTTAAGCTTGTATTATTTTAATGATATTATTATCCTATCAGTAAATCAAATATTGATACGTAATATCACAGGCTGTATTTTTAGCAGCAAAAATTAAGAATTATAAAACTTAATTTGATTACAAATCCCATATTTTGAAACAGAAATATATGAATTTAAATTAATGATATTACTATAAATTTAGAAAAATATATTTTTCGAATAAATAAATATCTGTCATATTGGAGCAATTTAAATTTGAACAAACTAGGAAGTTCCAAAATAAATAAATTTATTATTATTGTTTTGATAATATCTCAACTTCCAAACATCTCGATTCTTTTAAAACATTGTATCAAAAAATACAGAGAAAATATTTTTCCAAGTTCTTAAAGCAAATTCTTAACTATAAAATAAAAATTATGAATTTGTTTTTACAGAATATGTAATTTTGTCAGGCAAATGCAAATTTCGTAATTTTCTACGAAATCTTGAATTTTTTCATTTTAAATTTCTTTAAAGGATTTTTTTTTCTTTAGAACGACTTTTTTCCAGCGCAGTGAAAATAAATTCATCGGACGATTTTGCTATTTTATATCTTGAAAGTATTACTGTCAGTTGTCAATATTTTTTATCACATGTTGGATTCCTAATCGGTTTTAGTTTACAATTCTCTTTGCTTTTTCTTACTGGATAACAAATATAGTTTTGAAATGTTAATGAATCTGCTATTTGTTCACTCAGATAAAAAGTTAGGAAGTTCTAAAATAAAAATCTAAAATGAATTTATTATTATTATTTTGAGTGGAATATCTTAATTCCTCTAAAACACTGCATTAAAAAATGTGAAGAAAATATTTTTCTGGCTTTTAAAATAATTTTTAGCGACAGACGTTTATTTTTTCAGCATAAAATAAAAATAAGTTCTTTATTTTAAGCAGAAGGCTTCATTTTGGATATATGCAAATTTCATAATTTCCTGTGAAATCTATAGATGTATATATTTCATTTTAAACTTTTCTTATGAATATTTTTGTTCTTCCAAACGACTTTTTTCCAATGTAGGGTAATGAACTTCACCAGACGATTTTTCAAATTTATACATCAAAAGCATTAGCACAAGTTTTTAATCTTTTTTATTTCATATTCTAAGCAAAATCTTTTTAAGCTTATACTTCTTTTTCCCCTTTTAGAAAAGTAATATGCTTTTAAAAAATTTATATTCTTCTTTAAGCTCAATTATTGAAACTGCAATTTATTCTTTTTTTTTTTCAGTATTGTCAAGATATATAAACAACATTAGAAATTCAATTATTCAAAACTTATGTTCAATATTTATTCTGCAAATGATATAACTTTCGAATTGATAAATATATTAGAATAATTTTAAATAAAAATATCCATTTAGCTTTAAAATGTATGTTGCTCTTTTTATGACGCTTGCTATTGGACAAGTCCGCTGTTACGAAGACGGTAATTTAAGCCGATAGTGCGTCTCTTGTTTATGGATAGTTTTTTGATAGCAGGAGTACGATTTTACCACTCATGCATCATTTGTGGTGATAAGTTCGTTTGCCAGTTAACAACTTTGTCTAGTGGTTATGTTACAGGGCTATGAACCTAATGATTCCTAGTTCGAACCTCAGGAATGCACATTGGTGACCTAGGACAATGAACCTTCAAACGCAACCTTCATAGCGTCTTCTACCTGTAGCAAAAGTAGCTATAACGAAAGTTCGTAGCCTGCCATAACGCTTGGAATGATAAAAATGTTCGTCACTCGCCAAAAAGACTTGGTGCAGTAACATCATTCGTCTCCCCTACTACTCACTAGAGGATGAATAATGTGGTGAAAAGTTCATTAGCCAGATAACAACTGTGAGGCAAGAGCAATTGCTTTTGTCTAGTGGCTATGTTACGAGGCTTCCGACCCAAAGGCACCGAGGTTTATTCCGATTCAAACCACCTTTAACACATTCATTTGCTTGAGCATTCCCAGATAGAAGGGAGAAAGAAAAACCCTGCCTGAGCCGGGACTCGAACCCAGGACCCCAGATCACGATGAAAGGGCGTAAAAGTGTATTACTATACAATCAGGTCACATATTTTTTGTATACTTCTACATAATTAAATTTTTATTAAAGATATAGCATAACCTGTCTCTCACAAACTCATCATGGTGATGTAAAAAGTATAAGATACTAGAATAGTTAGTCATTTATGTAATTAGAAGATATATGCAAACCGAAATTTACCATAGTTGAATGTATTTCGATTCTTCGTATCAATTGACTTAACATATTTAAAAAATTGGATTGAAAAAAAGAATAGTTTAAGTTCGGCATTGCATCATATTTATTACAAAACATATCATTTATTAGTAATTTGTTCTCTATTATGTTCGTTTCCTTCTCAGCAAAAGCTTTTATCCCTTTTGACAAGAGAAGGTCACCAAATTGAAAATTAAGTTCGAGATGAGATTTAGGTAAATAAAAGCAATAAACATCTAGAATGTTACTTCACAAAAATATTAAGGAGCAATAACTTATCAAATGGCCCTCAAAATATCTGCATAACTTATAGCTTATGTGTTGAGAATAGAATAGGAATTAAGGCACTTCCGTAGTAAGCAAGATACTGAGCTGGTATATTTTTGCTTTTTTTTTTATTTATTAAAAATTAATTTAGCAATTTACAAACAATTTTAATTAATATGTTTTTCACTTTTGTATGCAAAAATAAATGCTTATTCTCCCATTTCTTGGATTATGATTTAATTTTTAGAATAAATATCATTATAAATATAAATGTACATTTTAAAATTATTTATAATTACTCAAGTTTAACATTTTAAAAACAATTTAAACTTATATGATACTATTTTTGGAATATTTTATCTTAATACCTGAATTGTATATATATATATATATATATGTGTGTGTGTGTGTGTCTTTCTTTTACAAAAATTATTTTAATTATTTATTACATTAAAATTATTTATTACATAATAATTAAATAATTACAGAAATGCACGTTTCAAAAATAAATCTCCCACAAAAATAAATATTCATTCATACAATATTTGCATTATAATTTTATTTCTAAACAAGAAAAATAATTACATACATGATGTCCTCGTGCCTTCCCTTGTTAGCTCAAAAATAACCAAAGAATTCTTTTAATCATATTGTTCCAAATATAATTCGAAACTTTCATCCATATTTTTAACATAAGAAAAAAGAACCTCGTAATTGAGGATGAGATGCTTCTGACATGTGTTTGGATCTTGCCTACCCGGTGAGAACACTAAAGGTGAAGTATCTGGCTGCTCCCATCGACGACGGGACGTGCTTCCAATGGGAAGGATTGTAACGTGGCCGGTGATGATCCTCAAAACTCAACCACAATTCCCACTCCTGTTGCTGTTGCGGCGTTCCGGTCATTCATTTGATATTTTCGAGTGCCTTCGCGCGGGACGGAGAGTCAATAGTATGGCTTAACATAAGATAAAAAAGTTTCACAAATCCGTTTCCAAAATTGTGATATTGCACGTATTCTATGTTTTTATCATGAAATGAGGTTATCAGTAAAGATTTTTAAGTTCTGTGGAAAGGCCAGCAAAGTACAGAATGTTCCAAAAGCCTTTCTTCTCTTTATATTTTCCTTGTTACTCATATTCATCCATTAAGGTATCCGACTACGTTCGAAGAAAAGTTTTTTTTAAATTCGGATTTTTCAAAAACAATCTATGGTTTTTAGATGTATTGTGTATAATAAATACCATAAATACAATAAAAGTTTTAAGAAATATAATATATTTTGAAAAATAGGACAATTTATTGTAAATTTTAATGAAATTTATCAAAAACGGCTAACGCTCTACCCAAAATGGTAATGCAGAAATCCTAGTTTTTTTTGTACACAAATTATAGAATATAATAATAAATGAAATGAGCCAAAATCTAAGAAAAATCCAAATTTGTAAAAAAGCTATGGCTAAAAATATAGGTATATATGCATTTTTCCATTAAATCACAACTTAATTTTTCTAAAATCACCTATAAATGTAAAATTATTTCACCAGCATAAAATGTTTTGGTTCATTTCATTGCCCATATTATTTAAAAGACTCGCTGAAATGTATATGCAAATATCTCTGTTAGTTTTTGAGGGTTAATCTGTGCTTTGGGTCCCCTGCTTGGCGCATTTTAAAAAAGTCGCCAACTGACGTGCTTTTACATAGTGTTAATTATATAGTGTTAGTTACATTCAACTCCTCGAGACAACACACAAAAACGCGCCAGTTGGCGACTTTTTGAAAATGCGCCAAGCAGGGTACCCAAAGCACATTTTCACCGTTTTTGAGATATTATGTTAACGATGGAGAATTTTCATGAAAATATAAAGTGTTGAGAAAATTGAAGACACAGACAAATTTTAGTTATGAAATATGTGAGACCCTGGTTGATAGTTCATGCCTTCATTTTACAAACTGTTTTATGTAGAGAAAAGTCTGAACTACAAAAAATAATAAGAATTTTTTTAAAAATTGCCAATGTGGTCCATAACCAAAGTTTTAAATGTAGTCGGATACCTTAAATAAGAAAATATAGAATGCTGAAAAATATGTGTTCCACGCTCAATATATGAATTTCTTTTTATTAGAAAAGATAACAAAATAAAATTTTTAATAATTCTGCATATCAGCATTAAGCCGATGAAAACTCTAAAACTCGATATATATTATATTTTAAAATAATGTATGCATTCAGTGTTTTTTCTCTTTTATGCTTTTCATTCTTGAAGCTTAAATTTTGAATCAAGATAATACATGGGAATTATTCTTAATAACTGTATATATTTTACCATAACAGTCAAAATATTTAATCAATAAAATTTATGTGAAAAATTTTCTGTATAGTGATTTTAATACCGTTATAATTTATCGTTTAATAACATCAAGTTACTATAAATATTCTGCAATTGTATTGATTTAGAATTAACAATATTTGGCATAAGATCATGACGCAAAATTATTTCAAAACTTTGGCATTCATGATATATTTTCATTTGCATATTATCAAACTGCTTTAAGATGAATATTCATTTCTATATTCAGAATGATATTTATAATTTACTAATGCAAATGCAAGATAATTAACATGATTTATGGTTTTAAATAGATAAAATATTTTTATCATCCTGTCTATCTTGTCTCTTTCGTTGTTTAAACATTTTCAAATTGATTGTAAAACCAGTTTTCCAATTTCTGAATACAATTTACCTAATGAACATTTTGAAAACTACACAAAATAAATGGCGAGCTACAAAAGCTTTTAAATCTTTTAACGAATGTTGTTAAGTGTTTTTAAATTGTAATTAGTAAAATTTCATGCGTGAATAATATCACGCTTTGCTCTTTTAATCTGAATAAATAATTCAATGCTTTAGAAGATATATTACAGGAATAGATTGCAATCATAAGAAAAAAAATTGTTAATAAATTTGTATATTCTAAAATGGCTCTGTATCTTTCTTATTTATATCCGTGGTATTAAAATTTCATTAACAGATTTGCATTCGTAGCATTTGTTGCAATTCATTTTGTTTTATTTAATTAACTAAATGCTCATTTCCAGTTTTGATTTCTTAAATTAAATAAGAAATTGATCAAAATGGCGTAACTTATTCTAGTAATTTCTAGAATAATAATTTAAAAGTAAAAAGAGCTTTCTTTTCATTAATTTATTTTAGAAAAATGATTCACGCAATCTGATTTAATTTATGTTGAGGTTTACTATAATGAACATTTGTTAAATAAAAATGTATTGCTCCTGGAAGAAGATAAAACTTTTATCCTTCTGAAGGAAAATAAAGTAAAAAACATTCAAAAAGTGCATGTGCACTCATGTCCTTAAATTAGACAGAAGCAAAACAAATCTTGTATATTTACAAAACTTATTTATCTAGCTAAAGATAAAGAGCAAAAAAGATGCTTACATTTTTGTTAACATTGACAAAAATTGCAATTTTTTGCTCCATGGAACATATTACAAGTAAATAAATATTTACAAAAATTAATATTGCATGTTTGATATAATAGTTAATACATAGAATATCTCCCAGACGGTGAAATACTCACCATACAGCTCCTAGGCATTCTGAATATCATATTGTCGATCTGATCCTGAGAAATATTGCACCACTCATCAAATAAAGCTCTCCGAAGTTCCGGTAAACATATAGGGTTGACTGGATGCAAATCGTCGACGAAGCAAGCCCCGCATATACTCTATTGGATTCAAGTCCGGTGAGAATCCTGGCCAGTCCATAGGGGGATATTCTCCGATCGAAGGCATCCGTTAACGATGTTTTCACGGTAAGAACGGGCGTTGCCATCCATAAACTCGAATTCTGAGCCCACGTCTCCCAGAAACAAACGTACATGTAGTTCCAGAAAGATATTCTGACATATTTGGCCTGTCATGTTTCCAGTTTGAACATGCAAGTCAGTTCTGAACCCCGGATAATTTTCCCCAAACGGGCAATCTTTCACCGCCGTAAAAGTATCGTGGATGATCTCATGGGGGTAAGGGGTACCTGGTGGTCTCAGTAGGAAAGTCCGACGACAATCAGGTTTAAAGCTAAACTTGGACTCGTCAGGAAACATTACACCAATTCACTGATGCGGTATCCACAATGTATGCTGACTACTCCAGGCTAACCGAAAGCGTCAGTGAGTTTTAATAAGTGGAAGACATGTGATAGGCTTACGAGCATATAGACCAATTCGTCCAAAGCTTTTGTACACGATCTGCCTCAGATACTTCCAGTCGAATACACCTACATTCCAGATGGACGATAATTCTACCATGTAAAAAATCATCCAAATGCATCATTTGTGTCATCACTGCGTGGTTATTGCGCTGAAAGGCTTATAAACAGCTTGCGAGCAATTTTACCTTTTTGCCTGAATTCCTTATACGTCATTCTCGTCATTGTGACTTACTATCGGTGTCATCTGGTGACTTCCTGCAGTTAGCACATGATTTTTGAAGATATAATGTTACGGGTAATATATGTATTTTAGAGTTCGATTTCTGTATTATCCTTAATTTAGGAACATGAGTGTAATTCTCATTAAACACTAGCAGATCTAGGGATTTTTATCGAGCAGCTGATTCACTGTTTGGCTGTATTTAGTTTGAATTAAATGTCTTAAATGAAGCTTCATGCTCCTAATACTGCTAACAAACTATTTTTAAGAATCCAATCTTCAGAAAGTAAAACCCATATTTTTTAATAGTTTTACATTTACTCTTTGTCATTATGCAAATTACTTTTTTTAATAAGTAGTCCTGTGGCAGAATAGTCCTATTAATATGTAATTGCTCGATTGATTTAACTTTCCATTTGTGCTAACCTTACTTTCATACATCTAATAAATTTCACAGATATTAAACAAAATCATCTTCCTTAATTTTTAAAAATAGAATAAAATTACTTGACTAAACAATTCACTTTTTACTAAATGATACAGGGCATACTTTCAACACCTTCTCTATCGCCTTTCACGGATATTAACACAGTATGAAGCAATAAGTGCTTCGAATTCATGTGAATTAAAAACAATCCAAATATACATTATCAGTGTCTTACCGTGCCCCGATTAGGAGCAAAATTTAGTACCAAGATTTATAAAAAAGTATTTATATTCTGTTTCTGAAATATGACATCCACAAATATACAACCGACAAACAATCAAACCCAAGTGGATTCAATCTAAAATTAGATTCATATATAAAATTCTGATAATAAAACTACAGGCTAACTTTCAACCATTTGGTGTTTTTGTGTGATTGTGTTAGCAAAGAAATATTACCGACAAAACATTATTTTTAATATTTAAAGCTAAAACTAGAAAATTTAGGGGCTTCAAAATCAATTTTTAAAATAATTTAAGAGGCATTTTTCCAAAAAACTAATATAGATCAAGAGAACGTGAAATTTTTTTCTTTTAATTAAAGTTCTATATGATCTAAAATAAATGCTGTGCAATAGTTAACTTTAACTGCAAAGGACAAAAATTTAAAAGCCTTTTTTTCACTTTTTATCAATTAAATAGATTTTTATTTTATATTCTAATTCCTTTTAAATGATGAATTCTTCTTTTCTTCCTTTTCTTTTTAACAAAATTCCAAAATAAATTACTACCCACACTTCATTTCATTGGATCAAACGAGAAAAATCTTTCAATAATAGCTCAGTAGTAATATTTGATAGAATCTTTACGAGAGCCTAACTTCATTATTTTATTTCAAAAAAAAATAATTGGATAGAGAAGGATTTTGAGAAAGAAAGTCACTCTTGAAATTAAAGAAAAATCAGAAGACCAGAGAAAATAAAGAACTTTCATTTCTGTTTCCATTTCTTCAAAGATAAAACTGTTTGAAAAATTTTTTAGAGTTCTTAGTTTTTATTAATACCAGAGTTAGTGGTCTCCCAAAAACTTTCTCACACACTCTCTAATAGACTTTTCGTTACAGAGAATTCTTTTACATGATACTAACGTTCAACAGTTGCATTTTTTTTTTCGGAATTTATCGAGTAATTTTTGGCGAGTAATTTGGCATGCTGTTATCAATTTCCAAAAATCAAATTTATGTTTCAGACATATTTTTCACAACCGAGTGAAAGAAAAAAGTTCGCACAAAGCTACACTAGTAGTTAAAAAATCACATACTAGATTTGATATATTTCCATCATTGCTTTTTCAAATTATCTTGTTTACATATTTCTGAAAGTACAGATCGACAGACAGTCAACTCTTTACTGAAATTGGCCTGACAGGTGTCTCCATGTTAAATCTTTACACTGAATTATATCTGCTTAGCTTTCTTCGTTTTTGTAGTTATCGTGTCAACTTAGATTCGTACAACTGGCGAGATGAATTTTAACAGATTTGGCGCAAAATCTGACAAGAATCCGCAAATTTATTCTAAGGTCCGTATGCCAAATGTTTTGCTCCAAGCAGCTTTTGAGTTATCTTTCTCTCAGACAGACAGACGGATATTTTCCAAAATAGTTTTTCGAACATAGACAGGTGGAGATTAATTAAAATCTCGAGTTCAAATTTTCTGATAATTATTATACTTTCTCTGTAATAAGTATGCGAAAAAGTGAAAAATATTAAAGTATTATAAATATGACTGTAAGTCGTACATTTTAAATATTGTACATATTTTTTATATATGTGAATCATCAAAAACTAGCTAGTGTTAATAAAATTTAATTAAATATATAAATCTACTTTGATCAATTATACAGTATAAGTATTTTAAAATATTTCTAGTAATTTATTATCATATGAATATAATAATAATTAAGATAGCATTATCATATAACATTGCGTTAGGGCATCATATTTATAAACATAATAATGTCAAGAATATGCAAAGAATAGCAAGTCACTGAGTAATACAATAGCAAGTTTATTAGCTTGAAGTAATTTGCAACACGAAGGCGAAGAACTCATCCCATTGCTTGTGGTACTCCGAATTTATACCTTGACAGAATACTCAGGAATTACAA
The DNA here is from genome assembly GCA_026543055.1 of Argiope trifasciata. Lineage (NCBI taxonomy): Eukaryota > Metazoa > Arthropoda > Arachnida > Araneae > Araneidae > Argiope > Argiope trifasciata. Next base: position 39,453 of record JAPMOQ010047565.1, on the reverse strand, counting down.
AGCTATTCGTAGAAAGTTATATATCCTTCTAGAAAATTAATAAATGAATAATTATAATAAATTTAAATTAAAGCACAGCTTTCAATGCAATGCCGCTTGGCTGGGATTCGAACACCCAACCTTGTGCTTCGTAAGCTTGCACTTTACCTCTCAGTCATGCACACTATATACAGGTCTCCTTTTTCGTGACAATATAAAGTAGCTTATCTCCACAGTGAAGAAAAATATTATTATTAATTATTAAAAGTAATAATAAAGCATTCTGTTTGGTTAACTATGCTTCTAAGAGGAAAAATCATTAAAAAAATTGAGAAATCTGTCAAATTGCTTAACTGTCAAAATTTTACTTTGCAATATCTTATAAATTAGACAAATGTTGAATAGACGATAATTGATGTCAAATCTAGTAATTATGAAGAACCGTTTTTAAAAATGGAACTTTGTTAAATTGGTTATTGGGGTTTAAGTAAGTTATTCACCAATGAGAATATGTATTGAAATAGTGTCTTTCTTTTTCATTCGTTTCATTTTATATGAAATAAAAGTTTTCGAAATCATTCATTATCACAGATATTTCCCATTGTGGGTGTGTAGGTGTGGGTATGTATGTGTGTGCGTAGGAAAAGAGAGAGCGTGGTTTGGATTTCTATTAAATATAAAATGTATGTCAAGTGGAGTGATCCTTAATGATATATATGAAGGTTATGAAATTTATATCGGCGATATCACACCTGTAGTTGGAACTGGCTGATTGGCTTATTGCTTTCAAATTTTTAGATACATACAAAAAAAGTTATATTTTGCATTGAACTAAGAAATTAAAATAAATCATCTTCCAAAAAAAGAATCATAAACATGAATAGATTTCTAATTGATCATGAAAAACTGTTCCATTTAGATTTACCATATCAATTTTTAGGGCATCATTTAATGAACCTCACATTTTATTCATGTATCCTTGACCCCTTCAAGTAACTAATTTTTATAATTTCTTTACATTTTAATTTCTTATTGTGTGTTATCCTGTTCATTCATCCAGTTTTATAGTACTCCAGATATTTTTCATTCTAGTTTTCATCATTTCTTGCTATCTTATATGCATTCGTATTTTGTAATTTATTTATTTCAAATTTATTGCTATGTTTTTTTAATAAAATCTGCCTCCATCTATGCTAAGCCGGAAAAGGACAACACGAGCTTTAGAAAAAGAGTGATGTGGTGTCAAGTGTTAAACTTGCATTTTAATTTATTGACTGACGCAATTTGAAGGAAATGTTTCTAATAATTTAATGGACATTCAAAGAAGATCCTCTGATAAAGTATCTGACATACATTTCTCAATTGAAAATGTTTGAAGGAAACTTTAATGTTTTAATCCAAAATAACTCATTTATCCGAAAAACCGAATTGCGCGTCCTTGGACGTAATGATTAAAGCAAAATGCTGCGTAAAGTATTCAACTCCAATTAGAAGATATGTGCCGGTATGTTTATACATATGCGTGCATGCTTGTGCGTGATTTCAGTTTCTCTTAAATATGAAAGGCAGTCCAAGCTAGACAATCTTCAATAAAATTGGTTCTGATTAATCCTGTATGAAATTTAGACAATCCGGGATGAAATCCTTGATCTGATGGTTATGAAATTTCAATTGAGACAAATATTGTGGATCAGTATTGTGTTATCAATATTTATGTGGAATCAAATCAATAATTGGAGTTGATTTATTGACTTGTTTGCTTCCAAATTTTTCAATATATAGATAATAGTAAATAAACTTATTATTTTTTTATTAAACTAACGAAAGAAATACTTATTTTAATTTATAGCCTAAAACAATTTGAAGAAAATATTGCTGATATTTTAATGACAATTCAAAGAAGTTCTCCCAATAAAGTATCTGAGAGATTTGTTTTCCAATTGAAAAATCCTGGAGGAAACTTTAATGTTTTAATTCAAAAGAACTCATTTGTCCGAAAAACGCAATTGCGCATCCCCGGACATAATGATTAAAGCAATATGCGGCGTAAAACATTCAACGCCGGTCGAAGATTCTATCCGATTCTTAGATCCGCTCATTTTCGACAAGAATGCCCGCAGTGACAGTTCATCGCTCCTCTCAACTCCTCTCGACAAAAGAATATTCAAATGAGCGGCTCTCTTTAACCGAACCAAACAATTATTCATTCTTTGCGAAATGAGATTCTGTAGCAAATCCGAAGCAAAAAAGTAAAAAAGACATGAAAAGAAACCATTCACAGAGCAAAAGATTAAAAGGAGAAAAGAAGGGGGTGAAGGAGAGGGAAGAAAAAAGAAGTAAGAGTCCTTTATTAATTTTAAACGTTTCCCATCTCCTACTTATTGCGGGTAAGGAGAAATTATGGAAGGCTCAGAATTTTTGTGTAAAGTAATTTGGCCGCACAGCGTAATTAAATCTTACAGTCCCATAGATAAAGGATGCGACGGGAAAGAATTTTGACTAATATCTTTTCTTCTCCGATTCGGCAACACAAAGCTTTCCCGCCAAAAAGGGAAAAAGAAGAAAAAAGAATAAATAATACGAGCCGGAAATAAAAACAATAAAGGGAAAAAAAAGTAACAAATCCTTGCGTAACATAAGTCGCGTCATTTTCTTTCTTTTTTTGTTCCTTTTCTTGGGCTGAAAGAACTGCCGATATTATTTTTCTTTGCAGAACTTTGAATGACAATGATTTTATTGATCTTCTTCGGTAGTCTCGAGCGATGTATTGGACATTTTGAGTAAGGCTGACAGCATTTTAGAGTGGAACTTTTTAAATGACAATGGTGGGGCACTTTCCGGTGGTGGAATATATCCTGAATTCTGAAAGGCGAGAGCATCATAAAAATTGAATAGCGCCCTGCTTTGTTCCAGTGGGAAAGTGTCTGTATTCTTTACTGCTTTATTTACTCTCGGATTCTTCTTAAGAATAGAAGAATACTTTTTTGCACTCTATCCATCGCTTCCAGTGAGGACATCTTTTAAAACATTCAGAAAGCATAATCAAGGCTTGAAATTGAGGATAGCGGAACTAGAAAGAAAAGAGAAAAAGGCTTTGTTCATTATCTGGGAGATTCTTTTTGTTTGGATAATTAATCTTGTTTTAATTTTAGTCTGTGTTTCTTATACATTTTTGTATTTCATTTTAAGAAAATACTTCTTCAGAAGAAAATGGGTTTAAGAATTTTAATATCATTGAATATTGCATTTTAATTTTAACATCTCACTCTTCTGCTTTTGAAGAACAATTTTCATATGCTTAATTGAATTTCTTGTGAAATCCTTGTAAAAACTAATTGTATTCTATTTGATGATATATTTAAAAAATTGTTAAATAATTCAAAGCAAAAGCTTGCCTACTTCGAATTCGTCTTTCTGATTAATAATTGAGCGAAATTCAATGTATCGCATTCTTGATTAAATTGGGTTTAAATTAATAATACATAAATTTTGCGAATGGTTATCTATGCGAATACAATTACTGGCATTAATTTCATTCACATGTAATACAATTCGTGGAATGACATGGAAATTCCAAAATTCTGGAATTTCCCTTTTATTCCATGGGGAAATTACCTGAATTCCAAAATTCAGGTAATTCAACAGGGAAGTTTTCTGCAATTTTGGAATTACAGGAAAATTTCCAAAATTCCCTTTTTCCGCAGTTTTAGCCATTAGTATAGAAAGCGATAAGATATTAATTTCTTTCCATACTTATAATTTTTTTTTTTTCATATTTTAAACGTTTCACATTTTGTATTGATTCACACAGTTTTTATATTAGCATAGCTCAAAATACAATTAAAGTGTTGATAGACTATCAAGCTTTTATATATTAAGTGTTTACCATATTATGTGCTTTTCTTATATTAAGTTCTTACCATAATATATGTAATCTTAAAATAAAGATAATAAAGCTTTTAAAAAAGTAATTGAACGAATAATCTGTTAAAGTAAAGCATAAATTTTTTTTTCAGATTTTAAATCGGAATCTTAAAAAAAGAGGAAATTTCAACTTTCCCCCTTAAAATCACTGCACACATGCACAAAAGGCTCTTAAATATTAAATTTTTGAATTCAGCAATTTTCTTATGCAAACATCTTCGGACTCTGCTTTTGAAATTTTAGATAATGTTTTATGTCTTTTTCCTGACATTTTTATTTATAAGGACTATAAAAATCGGATTTTGACTAAAAACATGATTGCAGTTTTGTATTAGAAACACAGATGGCACTGTCACATGTTTTTTTTTATTTTTCATCTACTGTTTTCTTTATGATCAAAAAAAAAAATTTAAGTTAAATCAAATCTTGTATCAACACTTATATATTTTCATTAAACGAATAACTAAGAGAATACAAAGTCAATATTACAGCTGTGAAGGCTGTGGTAGTATCTTAATAAGACACTAACAACTATTAGACGGGCCGCGGTGGCCTGGTGGTAAAGTCTCGGCTTCGGAACCGAAGGGTTTCAGGTTCGAGACTCGATTCCACCGAAGATCCGTCGTGTGAGGGGGTCTCTTGCACGTTAAATCTGTCAGGCCAAACGTCCTCCCGCTGGTGTGGCGTGGTGTGGAGAGGGGGGTGCCTGTTCAGGTGTCGTCCTTGTCATCTGACCGTGGTTCAAAATTACGAGGTCCGTCCCAAAATAGCCCTCGTGTTGCTTTGAAACGGGACGTTAATATAACTAAACTAAACTAAACAACTATTAGACACTAGTAATCGCATTTGTCGAATGATTATGCTATGCGTGTATGAACCAAAAGGTCCCAAGTTCTTCAATCCACCCAATACAACCGGCCACTTTAATGACCGAGGACAATGAAAAATCTCTCCTCTCGCCATAACGCTTGGCACTACCAAAAGTCGTCGGACTCACTTGAGGCATCCACCAAAGTCATCGGATTCACTTGACATATTAGCCTAAGTCGTCAAACTCACTAGACTCAACAACTCACTCACGCTCGCCGTAATACTTGGTGCTAAAAAAATCGTTCGTCTCTTAAAAGACTTACTGTAGGTATATCTTAATAAACCAGTAACAGCCACTGGATTTCATTGATCACTTTTTGCTAAGCGGATATCTTACGCGGCTGTAAATCGTGAGGTCACGAGTTCGATCCTTGGTGGAATTCATATCCATATTGACGCGTCACCCCAATCCGATCATCTACAAGGTTTAAGGGAAAACTTTCTATAGTAAGTTACGTCACGTATGACATCAGAGCAGTTAAACAATGAAGACATTCACAAATTTCCATAGATCATAACAGTGTAAGAATCGTTAATATGTGCCGGCGTCCTGGCATAGGGGTAGCGTGTCTTCCCCGTGATATGGGGGTCCCGGGTTCAGGCATGGTTGTTCTGTGTTTTCTCTGTGAGATGTATGAATCTGCCCACTGTAAAAAGGGGTGTGCAAGCGAATGTGTCACCTTCATTTGAGCTGGAAATCAGACTTCTGGCTCAAAGGGTCCTCTGGGTGTTCAGGGATTTTTACTCTCAGAAGTTGCTGCACCCCTCTTCCATGGAAACATGGACACATCATCATCATCAATCGTTAATAGGCTTCCAGAGAGTCAATAGCCTTTATCCTCCTGGTTAGTAAACAGCTGTTATCAATAAAATATGTAGTAATTTCTAAATTACTAATAAGATTATTTCTTTTATTACATTGTGCCCATAATGTACAAAATTACTACAATTCAATCTTGGTATAATAAGCATAGTATGCTTGCACGAAATATTTAAATGAATAGTACTTGAAAATAAATAAGCAATTCCTTTATATAAAATAATGATTATATTTTACTAACATCTAATGCCTGTCTCTAACAAAGCTTTATTTATCCATAAATAACAACTTCTTTCAATTTTTCTGATATTTTTAGATTTAGGCACATTGTCAAAAAAAGGTAAAAAAATAGTGACATAGACCCATTTCATTGTCATATAAGTCATCTGTCAACGTCAAGAAGTATTTTTTTGTTATGTAATTTTTTACATGGATATGATTCTGCGTTTATCTAGAGGGGAAAAAATATTAAACATAGAAAGGTTGGATTTTATCTCAAGTAAGTCTTATATCGTTTTCTAGCTATTGGTTAAATTACTCTTATTTTCAGAGTTCTATCCTCTTGTTTCGTGAAGCTAAATATTATTTCTTTGTAATTTTTTTCATTTTTGTAATCGATTTACTTTAATGCATAAAACATAATAATATAATACATACATAATAATATAATACATACATTAAAATATAACACATACATAATAATATAATACATGCATAATACATAAATTTACATTTATGCAAGTAATTCAGTTTTATTGTATTATATCTTGGTCCAAAATGTATATAGTAAATGTGTATAGTATAAAAATATATAATCCAAAATGTTCCATACTATCGACAGCAACGTCTTCATGATAAGAGATGTCCATTATTATATATTGTTACTATGATTTAATCCAGTTTCCAAATTAATATCATTTAATACTAATCTTAATGTAAACCATTTAAAACAGTGATATATATTCTGTACAACAGCATTTCACAACCTTTTAGAATTCATGGCTTAGTTTTCTATTTATTAAATTATTTTACTTAAATAAGTTATTAAATATGTATAAATAAAATGTGTTTTGTATTCTATGTGTATGTGTGATTTCCTTTCCATCAGTTTAATCATTTTTTTAAATAATATTTTATCGTGGATATTTTGATTCCCCCTTAAATGTGCTCCAGCCCACCTAGGGGGGGCTCGCCCCACAGGTTGAGAATCGCTGCTGTCACTGGTCATCGACCCCATTGGCAAAACTTTTCTAATTGTTTTTTCTTGTAGTTCAGACTTTTCTCTTTTCAAAACAGTTTACCTTTTCTGGGAAAACGAAGGCCTCACCTATCATCCAGGGCCAAATATTTTTTCAGCTAACATTTGTCTTTAAATTCCATTTTCTCAAAACTTTAATTTTCATGCAAATTCTCCCCCGTTAACATGATATCTCAAAACCTAATAGAGGTATTCATATAAACATTTCAGATCATGTTTGGAATAATATGGTCACTGAAACGAACCAAAAGTTTTATTACTGAGAAATTGTTTTTTCATTTAGAGGTGTTTTTAAAAAATTAACTTGTGAATTTAGAATAAAAAAATACATACATACGTGTATTTTTCCCATAACTTCTTTGTATCTGAAAATATTTTTTAAATTTTGGTTCATTTCATTCATCATTATATTCGATAACTTGTGTACAAAGTAAAATGGAATTGCTGCATTACAATTGTGTGTAGAGTGTTAACCGTTTGGATTCAATTTCACTACAATTTACTATGAATTTTCCTATTTCTCATAATATAGTATATTTTTAAATAATTTTTTTGTGTTCATAGTATTTTTTATTAAAATTGTCTATACATTTAAAAACTATATTTTCAAATAGTTTTTAAAAACTCCAATTCTATTTTTTTTCTCCTTCGAACGTAGTCGAATACCTTAAGAGCGATGATTTATTTATTTATTTTTGTTTTTGTGTTTTATTTGAATTTTCCGTTCTACAACCGCTCTAGTCTCATCCATTTTATCTTAGTAATAAGACCCTGAGTTCGTAGTCACAAGTCTTCAAAATCGAAACTGATTATGTTCAAGAAACGTCTTGTTAATGGACTTGACGAACCTTAAATCATTTCAGATTAAATACCTAACTGCTGACATAACGCAATATCTTGAAGAGAGAAACATCAAAACATATATATTTTTTCTTCAGTATTTAATTACCATTTAATATTATAGATTCCATACAAAATTAGTCTTCATGGTATTGCAAAATGTAAAATAAATATTTATACAGACCGAAATAATTTTTTATGTTTTATTTGCCGCAGTCTTGGCATAGGGATAGAGCGTCTTCCCCATCATATGGACGTTCCGGGTTCGAGTCCTTGTTCCGATATGGTTGTTCTACCTGTGAGGTGGGTGATTGTGACTCTTGTAAAAAATGGTTGTGCAAGCCAATACACTGATGGGAAGAAAATCCCAACATCAAGAAAAATTATTGTACAGTAATAAAATTTTAGGAATACATTTGTCTAGGTAACATATTTAATTGATTAAAGTTTCAAGATCACAGGTAGAGCCATTGGCGAGAAGAGCCATTTCAAATGTGAAATGTTGGTACATTAGTAACCGGTGTAACCGCCAGAATTTTGAATGCAAGCATGCAAACGTGCATGCATTGTGTCGTACAGGTATCGGATATCAGTTTGTGGGATGGAATTCCATGCCTATTGTACTTGGGTGGTTAATGCAGGGACGGTTAAGGTTGGTTGTTGGTTGTGAATTGTGATCTAGCAAGCCAAGACAACATGTCGACACTCTGTAGAGCATGTTGTGTTACAACAGCGGTATGAGGGCTAGCGTTATCCTGTTGGAAAACTTTCCCTTGAATGCTGTTCATGAATGGCAGCACAACAGGTTGTATCACTAGACTGATGTACAAATTTGCAGTCGGGGTGCGTGGAATAACCATGAGAGTGCTCCTGCTGTCATACAAAATTGCTCCCTAAACCATAACTCCAGGAGTAGGCCCTGTGTGTCTAGGCCACAGACAGGTCACTAGAAGGCATTCACCTGGCCTCCATCTAATCAACAAACGGCTATCACTACGACCAAGGCATAATCGGCTTTCTTCAGAAAACACAACAGATCTCCACTCCGTCCTCCAATGAGCTCTAGCTTGACACCACTCACGTCGCAAGCGGCAGTGGTTTGGAGTCAGTGGAATGCACTGTACAAGGCGTTTGGCTCGGAGCTGTCCTTGAAGTAACCGATTTGTTAGAGTTCCATGTGTCATTGTGGTACCAACTGCAGCTCGAATTTCAGCTGCAGACGCAGTACGATTAGCCACAGCCATACGCCGAATACGACGGTCTTCCCTCTCAGTAGTACCACGTGGCCGCCTGGATCCTGGTCTTCTTGAGGCAGTACCTTCCCTTGACCACTGCCGCCAATACTCATGCACAGTGGATGCATTCCTGCCAAGTCGTTCAGCAATAATGCGGAAAGAAAACCCACCTTCTCGTAGCCCTACAACACGACCTCGTTCAAACTCGGTGATCTGTTGATAATGGCTTCTTCGTCTTCTCAGAGGTATCCTTGACTAACATTAACCCACTACGTCAAATCTCAACTGTAAGTAACGATCAGGATTCTTACAGCGCTTATTTAAAGCAAACCTCATTTGCATGTTCATTGTGTCGCTACTAGCGCCACACTTATGCTCGTAGCTCGAAATTTGAATCGACGTCATCTTTCAGATGTATAAACACGTCTACCAAATTTCGTTTATCCAGCACAGCTCCTTCCTAGTGTTGGGATTTTTTTTCCATCTGTGTATGTGAAGCATGAAGTAGCTAAGTCATATTCTGGGCTTTAGTTGACGCTACTGAAAAAAGAGATCCTCACTTGGTTGAAATCTCTGACAAATAACTATCAGAAGGCTTGTTAAGTTCCATAAATTACGAAGCAAAAACTCTTTTTATTCTAATATTTATAAAATTTTAATTCAATAATATGATAATTGTTTTAATTATTAATATAGATTAACGAACAGTTCAGAAAGAACTTTTGTTACGCAATAAACGTTAAAAATTGTTCTAAATTTTCTTCACTGAAAAATAATTGTTCACGTAGATTTCAAAAGAAAAAAGAATCTTTTTTCATAAATATTTTAGCAAATATATAGATTTAAAAGATATAAATGCATCATTAGTGAAACTTTCTACATAATATCTTCATTAGAATTCAAAAATTCTGCAACTCTCTCTGCCTTCTTAAGTTTCGGTTTGCCATCCATTCGAAAGTTGGCTATTTTCTACAGTGCCATCTGGAGTTAGGACTGATAACTATAATGAATGCATAATTGTTTCTTAAAATTCCTTTAACAATATACAAATCATTGGCCTAAATAATGTAAGCTACAAAAAAATATCAAAGAATAATTATGTGGAATGTTTAAAAGAAAAAGAAGAAAAAGGGAATACTGAAAACAAAACCTTAAAATACGCAAAATCATGACGATTACTTTTAAGCTGACGTAAGAAATTAGTGGGAAAAGGATTAGGAATTGTTCCATTAAAGCTATTATAAGAAAAAGGTCAGGAATTTTTCCATCTGTAATTTTAGGATTCGTAAAAAATTTCAAAAATTTTTTCCATTATCCCTTAATTAGCAGAGATATTCCTTTTGTAACTATTATTTTTATTCGTTAAGCTTTTAAATAATTAATTAAAAACCCTCAGTATTAAAGCAATGATGAAATAAAACTGCTCAAAGTTCCATCTTTGTTCTTATTCGGCTTACGAAACTGTTTTAAATGAAAACTTAGATTGTCAAGAATTACAAAAAGAAAAAAAAATGCAATAAGCTGGCAGAAGCTGAGCAAAGAAAATGAAATTTAAAAAATAACAAACAATGCAGTAATGAATTAAATATTTTTCATATATTGTACATATTTTGGAAATTGTGTTTAAATTTACAGCAATATTCACTCAGTTAACCATAATTCATATTTAACAAAGATTTCTTTAATTTGGAGAAAGATGTATTTTTTTTATTAAATTTATTTCCTACTAATAAATATTTCCCTTCTTGTACAGTGAGATGCATGGATGTTTTTCTATGTGGTGTATACTTGCGTATGCGTGTTGATTTTTCATTAAAATTTAATTCTCTTTAGTTCAAATCTATATTCTCAAAATTAAAGATTTGATTAATTAAATGCCCTAAAATCCCTATGTCCAGAAACAAAATGCGTTTTTGTTGTCTGTTAGAAAATTAAGTTGCAAATAATCATTTAAGACTATTTTATCTATTATTTTGAAGGAAGAAGCAAAGTTTCCCAATCTAAATTTCCAACATTTATTTCAGTATCATTTGGTATCGAAAGCAAATTCACTTACTTATTTGAACTGTATTAATTTGTTAATAAATAACAAACTGTTTTGTTTGTCAAAGGATTCTAAGATCCTCCACGCTTTTGCGCATGCGTTAGAATGGGTTTAATTCGACAAAAAAGGGGTGAGTAGAAAAATGAAAGGAGGAGATGTTTACATTTAACAATAAAGTAAGTTCTGGAAATGTTCGCACACCTTTGCGAGAATGAGTTATCAAAAAGTAGTCGTCTCAGGACAATGAAATAAAGAATAATCATAAAAAGTAGATGTAACTTAAGGCCTTATCATATGGCTGAATATCGTCAGCAGTTTTCCGTTTCTATCGTCAAGAACCGGTCAAGGAAGTTTTTCGTAATCGACAACTTTTTCTAACCAGTTTGAAAACGCCGATGAGAGTGACGGAAATATTATCTGCAAATGAAATTCAACCAATCATGGGACACTTTGAAGTGACGTCATTTTCTTTGTCGTTGCTGTAGGAAACTGCCGATGATATTTCCCCGTGTGATAAGGCCTTTACTTGCATTTTGCATATAAAATACGTCAAAGTAAATTATGACAATTATTTTTTTAAAGGCATATCATTGCAGTATCAATAAATAGATTTTAATATTATTTTAAGAATAATTTAAAAATTTAAGAATTATCATATTCCAAACAAGAGAGCAAGCTTTTTATCATTAAATCCTAGTACATTTTTCAAAGTCAGCAAAAGGCGAAGAATATGGTTTTCAATTTTTTACTAAAAATTATTTTTCGAAAATTCAAGCTAATATCAAAAAGTAGAGGTTATTTGTTTTTATTTTGTATATAAATCATGTCAATGCCAATATTGACATTTTATTAAAAAGGGCAAACCATCTCAATACCAACAAATAGATTGTAATATTATTTTTTAGAATTGTTTAAAAATTAAAAAATAGCATATGTCCAACAAGGGAACGAACTTATTCTCATTACAATATTTAAAATTCAGCAAATGAAGGACGAAGAATATTATTTCTTACTAAAAATTATTTTTCAAAAATTCAAGCTAATATCGAAAAGTATATCTAGCTTATTTGTATTTTGTAAATAAAACATATTAATGAAAATATTAACATTTATTTGTAAAAAATACATGTCATTACAGAACCAAAAAATATATTTTAATATTATTTTTAAGATAATTTAAAAGTTAAAAAAGTAATATATCCCCAACAAGGGAACAAAGTTATTATGATGACAACCTAGTACATTTTCAAATTCAGTAAAAGGCGAAGAATATGATTTTCAATTTCTTACTAAAATTTATTTTTCAAAAATTCAAACTTTTAACAAAATAGTAATATAATTTATTTATATTTTGTATATAAAATGTATCAATGGAAATATATTCACATCTATTTTTTTAAAAGATAAGCCAATAAGTAGATTTTAGTATTATGTTTATTATTATTTAAAGTTTAAAAATAATATATTCTCGAGAATGAAACAGATTGATTGTCATTACGAGAGAGTAAATTTTTCAAATTCGGCTAAAGAAAGAAGAATATAATTTTCCAATTTATTACTAAAAATTATTTTTCAAAAATTCAATCTAATATCAAAAAGTAGATGTAATTAATTTTCATTTTGTAAATGAAACATGTCAATGCAAAAGTTGAAATTTTATTAAAAAAGACATTTTACTGTACTACCAATAAGTATTAATATTATTTTTAGAATTATTTAAAAGTTAAAAAACAATCTATTCCCAACTATTGAGCAAATTTATTAACATTATAATATAGTACAAATTTCCAATTTAGAAAAACCTCAGAATTAAGAAGAAAAATATTATTTTTGATTTCTTACTAAAATTCATTTTATCAAAAATTGAAATTAATATCCAAATTTTCGTTGGTTACAAATGAACTTTACATAAATCTGTGTATTTTTAATAACTTCAAAATCCTCGCAGAGATTTGGATGTCCGAATAAGCACAAAAGGAACAGAAGGCAAGATTTGTGTTTGTAATAAAGTAAATCTGATTTATTACGCAATATATCTTGAGCTCTCCTTTTGTTGCGTTCCTTATTTGTGTTTGTAATAAAGTAAGGTTGATTTATTGCAGAAACGGACGTCTGTTCTTTCCTGTATATATCCTTAATTCTTGAAAATTCTCAGCAATGCGTAGGCATCATGCCATAGTTTATAGAAGGATGAAGCCATCGGAAACAAAGGCAGCTGTAATATTGTAACTTTTAAAAAGCAGAAAATTTTTCATAGCACTACATGTATAATTAACATTGAGAGAAATATATTTTATTTTTTGCTGATTTTTTTTCATATAAAATTCAAAAATGGTTTAATGTAATAAAATATAATTCTTTTTCAAGATTAAGGAGTTATATTACTCACTTTTTATACATATTTCGATCATTCGTGCTTCCAACTAATTGAATTGAACATAGAAATGCATAACATAATAATAAAAAAAACATTCACTAATGATTTTTCATTAAAAATATCTTAAAAATTTTTAAACCAAGTGTTTTATGTTTGCATAAATTTATATTCCATCTTTTCGTTAAAAAAGCATAAAATGTGAAATATTTTAATCCTAAAAAATTGATTATCAAAATTTTAATCACTCTCCCCGTTTTAAGTACATTCAATGTTAAAGTCTCATTTTTTTAAAATTATGTTTGTCTCTCTGTGAGCCATAATCTGCGTGCGAGCGAACTTAATTGCAGATATTTCTCTCTGTGCATACATTAGCGACTTTTTAATCACTCACCCAGTTTCAATTCTATGTTCAATTCCAAGTTCATTCAATGTTAATATCATATTTATTTAATTAGGTTTACTGTCTCTCTGTGCACACTTAATTGCAGATATTGCACTTTGTGCATACATTAGTGGCTTTTTAATCACTCTGTCCTTTTCAATTCAAAGTTCATTCAATGTTAAAATCATTTTTAATTATGTTAAATGTCTCTCTGCGCACTCTTTATTGCAGCTATTGCTCTCTGTGCCCTCTTAATTCCAGATATTGTACTCTGTGCATACATTAGCGACTTTCTGTTCACACATAAATTGCTCGCATTTCTTCCTGTGATATACTGCCGTCTCATTGTGAAAATACAATGATATGGATAATTTATTTTCAGAAAATGATTTTATCGTTATAACGTCGAATTCCTATATGTTTTACGTTCATATTAGCTTTAAATCTTCCTTTGAGAATTCAACGACTTCATACTAAGAAATTTTGAGAAAAATGTATGGAATCTGGTTTTTTTCTCGTCTCTTGATCATGGTTGAAAATGAAGACATGTACCTAAGTAAATTTGAAGTTTCTTCAGAACTAAACTTTAATACAATTAAAATCAACTCGTTTCCTTTCGGTGTTTTAATCGTAAACAACAAAATAATTAATTAAAGTGAAATTACAAACAATATAATGACCTCGTTAAAGAAAATTGGAACATTATTTATATACTATAATTATATTTATATTGCTTGAAAATTTGAAAACTGTAATTGTATTTATATTGTGTGAAAATATGAAGATTACAATTGCATTTATATTGTAAAAGTAAATCTCTATTTCCAAAAAAATTTATTATTTAAATTTAACATAATCATAAACTAAATATTTAGGTTATTTTCAAATATCTCTTTCAACCACAAAATATCCCACATGTATTTATCTAATAATTGCACCCAGAATTCGAGAAAATGAATGAGTAAATTCTTCTACTACCCCTTTCCCCATTTAAGTATGAAATATTTGCTATGAATCATGAGGTCGAACATTAACTGGGGATCTTCCCTAAAATATTATTGCGAATACTTTATTATACATAATAATACTTAAGGTCCCAAACACAGTTCAGTTTCAGTCCAGAAGTCATTCTTTAAGTTTATGAGATGAGTAATTCGGGAACAGTATTATTATTACTATCGAAACCAGATGTTCTCAATTAATCATTTCCTATACTATAACAGGAAGTCGTAAAATTGTTCTTATTATCTTAAAGGGCAATACAAAATATTTTGAAGTTATCATAAGTAAATTAACCCACTTAAAAGCGTGTTTATAGATGATGATAAAATTATATTTTTTGTAATAAAACTATAATTTAAGAATAAAATATATTTAAAATATATGTAATACATATTTTTCAAGAATAAAGCATATTTTTGTATACTTAAAAGTATACAAATCAACTTTCAGCAGGAAATAACTATATAGCATACATATATATTTAAAGAAACCACTCACTCAAATAAATCCCAGACTTTAGCCATTAGTTTGATTTCGCCAACTGTTCTTTTACATGAAAATTTAGGATTTCTACATATACCCTCAACAGTCAGCTGTATCTCACCATATAACAATTTTAAAAGAAGTATCGATAATACTGCTTCAATATATATTCTCTATAGAGATAAACCATGACAGTGTTTCACGGGCAAAACCATTTAGTCAATTTAGGAATGTTATTTCATATAAATCTCTTAATCTCTGGGCACATCATAAATGAAAATTTTTTTTCTGCTATTTTAATACATAGAGATATATCTAGAAATAAATCATTGGCGAAGTCCATTGCCTTAAGACTTGACTGACTTTGCCAATTTTCAAACGGATTAGGCTCCATGCTTATCTATACAAATTTTATTTAAAGTAGTACTTTATTTCTCTGAAGTAAGATGAAATTCATCAAGTTTGGCTGTTGATATGAAAGGGCAACTACTGATATTCAAAGATTAGGGCATAAAAAATTTTTAATTTTAAGTTTATCTCTTTTGATTAATTAAAGTAATATTTATTATATGTAACATACTCAAATAAAATATAGACACAATGTAATAACTAAACACTTTTAAAGGAAAAATTTGACTACTGATTGCTAATACTGATTTAATCAATGGTTTAATTAATATTTCGACAATATTAAATATTTCAAACCTTCAATAAAATAAATCAATTTTATATTAAGAATTTCATTCTAACACCGAGGGAAAACAATATGCATTTCTTCGTTTCATTGAGAATAAAATTATTTCTTAAAGTGCTGTAGTTTAGCTTTTCTTATTTTTTTCTATTGCACATGCGTATTAGCGACTATTAGGATTTTACTCCTGTGTTGTTTGAGGAGAAAAAAATTGTTAAAAAATAAAGACGTTGTAAATAAAATTTAAAGTCTTTTTCAAAACCCAAATTATGTTCAATGTATCAAAAATTAACAAATATTTTTTTTAAAATAAAAAACAGGGAAAGCAAACAAGTCAAATATTTTTTAATATTACTTTCTCCAATATAAACTTTCTATATAGTATGCTTCCATAAAAATTTTATCAACGAGCTTGTTTGAATAAAAATATCTTTTTAGTCAATATCCCATACATCAGAAATAATTCTGTGTAGAAAAATGCTATACAATTTTTTTGCGTAGTAGATATATTTGAATACCATTTCCTTAAGGATATTAAATTTCTCTTTTTATTTACGATTTCAGGATACATTCCAATGCGCATAGAGGATATCTTTTCAAGCTAAAAAAAAAACTTTAAAAATTCTAATAATAATTTCTTCTGTTTAATCATTCAGTTTTGTTTCAATTAGTTGAAATAATACCTTTGCATTCTTCTTAATATTTTTAGTTGTCATTTTGGTTTCATATCTCTATCCGTTTTCTCCTTTTTTTGGCAATGTTGTTCAGATATTTGATTAAAAGACTTCTTTAGCAACTCTCAGTATCTGCATGTCTTTCAGATAAAGACCAGAAGACATCTCTTTTCAAATGCAAATCCTCTTTTGACACCAACATTCCTGATAATTTTTGAGCAATACAATCTTGTCATTTTAAATAACGTTTTACACCATATTTAATGCTGTCTTTATATTTAAAAGAGAAAAAAAATGGTTAGTGGATTTTTTTCTGTACTGGATCTTATAATTAACTGTCACATTACTCCTAGTAAGAAACCATCCAGGTTTTTTTTTATTTACATGCATCAGTACGTTCGCTAATAGAAGAAAAAAATGTAACACATAAATTGTATTGACAAGAAACAATATTAATATAAATAAAAGAAGATCTGTTAATTTTTTATACCATCATTACAATAAAAATTATGTACCTAGTTAGAATTCCCCTATAATATGTACATTAATGCTTCAGTTCTAAATTTGATCTCCAATGTGGAAACATATCAACAATATTGTTACGCATTTCCTATAGTTAAATCAGTCGGGTTTTTTTTACCTCGTTTATAGTGGGTGTGTATGGTGTTAGATGATGATGACACACAAAATGATCAGTCCTTTAGTTGATGAACACAACACAGACATTTATTTACAGGACGAAGTCAGGACAGCACACAGACAACAAATATTCACAACACAACTATATACAGGAGACAACTATATACAGCCGAGACGAACACACAGGACAGCACACAACAAATAGTAATCCACAGGCAGAAATTCCGTAGTGACAATGTCCACAGCTCACAGACAGGATTCAGCCGGAGAGGGAATCTTTAAGGGATTCACTTTGCACCACGTTGGTCTCTCCAGAACAAGCTGAACTATTCCTCTGTCTCTTCTTGCCTTTGCTGTCGACGCACTACCTCGCACAACGGGACTACTCCTTAGTTCGGGACAGCTCCGTTACCGACGACGACACAACGGGCTACGACACAGGCTTCCTCAGAATGGGCCACACAGCAGTCCTCCGTTCAGGACTCCTCAGTTCAAGACCTCTATGTCTCTAGGTCTTTTCAATTAATTCCACCGCTTTACTTGTTTTCTTCGTTGAACACCAGGCCATTCAGCTTCGGCTTGATTGCTCTTGATTCTTCTTCCGGTCTTCTCTCCTTTTTCTCCGCTGCTCAGCTTTGATTTGATTGACTTCCTTTTTTTTCAACACAGTAGCCTGCCTTATACATATATACCGTTGGTAAGCGGGGCTAACATCTTCTGGACCAATCAGGAGCGTTCTAGCTGGATCTCGGCTCCTAGTGGACGGATTGGGAAAATTCTAGATGTTTCGGATACTTTCCATTTTGTCGCCAAATTCGTCACCAAGTCGCCAAATGGTTGCCAATTTTGTCGCCAAGATTTGGAATCTCTGATGTCACACCCATTCACTATTCAATACACATTACTGTCAATCTGTCTTCCTTACGATGACAATATTAGAGCGAGAAAGCAAAACCACAGGTTCGTAACAATATATTGAAATTTCTATTTGATAAACGGAATTTTTTAATACTTGCATGAAATCAGCCTTAAATAAAAATTTGTTTAAGTTGGAGATCAATATCCGTATGCAGGCATATGTTTTAAATCCAATCGCCTTCCTAAAGGAAAGACAATAAAATGTCTTCTACAGTCTTCTGTCTTTTCAGTAAAAATTGTATACCTAGTTACAATTCCTCTACAATACGTAGATTAATACCTCAGTTCCTAACCCACATCTGACCTCCTATGTGAAAACACATCAATAATATATTGAAATTCCCATTTGATAAACGGAATTTTTGCATCAAATCAGCCTTAAATAAAAATTTGTTAAAGTTGAAGATCAATATCCATATGCAGGCTTATGTTTTAAATCCACTCGCATTCCAAAAAGAACGGACAATAAAATGCCTTCAACTGTGAAAATAAACAAACAAATAGCACTGTTAGAAACCAAGTGTGCTATTCCACTCGAAAGATTATGATTTTAACGTTTTCGTGCATGAGAGTTAAACTCCTCTCTGTATTTTTTGAAGAAAAAGCAGCATTTACTCGGTCGCGATTTAGAACAAGAGCAAAAGATATAGCAGAATGATCCAATCGGTGTATCTCAACCTCCATTCGGAAAAGATTTTATTCGCTGGGAGAGGAAACGAAGCAGATATATCCATTCCGATATTCAAGTCTGATTTTATTTTCCACTCGAATGGGCATGGTATACGTTTTTTCATGGATATTCCAGAAATTTTCTTTGCAAATTTGAAACATTTCCCTTTCCAGGACTGGTCATCATTTCTAAATTCAAATTGCACTTTTTCTGCATACTGAAGACGGTAATAATGTATTAAACTGATTCTCATAAAAATAACGACTGACGAATATTTTCTTATTAAGTGATTCGGTTATTTTAATTAGTTTATTATTTTATTATTTGACTATTAATTTCTTTGTGTTAGATAAAATGTATTTTTTGGTATCAATCAATTTTATACGTATGTAATATGTCGAATAAAATATATCGGGAATGAAATTAAACAACACTTTTTCTCTCTTTATCAACGATAAAGTTGAATGTATATCTGCATTCGTTGGTATTATCATAACAAGCATTTTTTTTTTTATCCAGGGCTAAAAAAATGGCACATATATATTTTGAAAGTAGAAAGCTTGCACTTCAACTTTTTATCAATATTTTTATACTTCAAAATATTAAAACATTTCTTGATTATACACATTTTGTATTTTTGAACATGCTTTTTTTCGTTAATTCATTTAATATACAAAAGAAATATGTTAACTTATTTAGTTTTAAAAAAATTTCACTATCCTATTTATAATATCTCCTTTTTTAAGCTATCATATAAGTTACGTATCGTGTTCTCAGTAATATTTTTTAATGCGTGTGGTTTTTTTTTTTTCTGATTTGATGTGATTTTTGTTTTAGTTCAACGTAATATTTTTTGGGAGGGAAAGTTTAAAATGAACAATATGTTGATGCATTTTACAATATGTTGATACCATTATAAAGTTTAATATGATTTATTCTCCTCAAAAGTGTTTTAAACAGTAATAAATGTAATATTTCTGCAAAATTTTAAGATATTGAGATTAACTACCTTACTATTAAAGCATTTTCTAATAACATATTAAAAAAGTACTCAATACATATTGCATTTCTAACATTATATTCCTGTTCCCTTCATTCTGCATTATTTTTATCTTTTATTTAAAAAAGGCCATCGATTTTCATCATAAGTACCTTATTGCAAATCCTCTGACGAAACTGTTATAACCAAGTGGTATTGTAAACTTTTACTTATAAACACTGTTTACTGTATTTTTCTGAAAATGTACAAAACAAACTTCTTTCTTATAGTACTAAACAAATGAATTAGATTTTCGAAATTGTAGCTCAAACCAGTACCTGCAATTTGCATTTGAGTTATTATCTTAAATTACTTTAAAATTTTAAACACAATTTTGGGAGAAAACTTAAGCACGACTTATTTAAATTGCGCTATGTTTAAATTAATAAAAGATAACTTCAAATATTTCATTTAAGAAGCATTAACTGTACAGGCATATTAGATATCAAACTTTGGAACGTTTCCATTCAATTCAGTCAATTTTTGATACGGATACTCTTACAGACAAAATTCCGTTAAAAGTCGAATAGGTTCGTTTCAGTGGTTGTATACTTGCTCAGTCAGTGGATCTTGTAACCTTCTCCTGTCTCATTCAAGGTAACCGACATTTCCAGACAGTTGTTCAACACCTGTTAAATCCCTTCATTGTCGAATGCCTCTAGATAGCTGGATTGGGGTGTCTGCGTATCGCCCAAGAGGTTATTGCATCTGGTCATGAGTATTTCAGCAGTATAATAGCTACACTCGAGGTTCATTGCTTAGGACGAACCTATCGCACCTTAAAAAGAAAGGAGTGTGAAACATCTGGAAGCCAAATGAACCCCTTTGGGAAGGAACGGATCTTCGGCGCGTGTTCCAGCGCGATCAGTTGCTGGAACGAATCATTGATGGGCATTTCCCTTGCCAGGCTGGCGCCAGGTATGAACGAATAGAAAAAGAAAAGGAGGAGTTTGAACGGATATAAAGAATGGGTTTTTCTTTGGAGAAGAGGCCTTATGGATTGCAGACTGTAGCATTTTACGCACCACCCTGGAGTAGCCGTGCTGACTAAAGCCATGTTAACATCCTGTGGTGTTTTTCTCTGAATTGATGGGGAACTCTTTTCACGATAAACCTTCATTCTTAGACTGTTTGTGTAAATATCTAATATTTAACTCAGATTAGAACAAATTGTTTTTATGTATATATATATATATATATGTATGTATATGTATATATGTATGTATATGTATATATGTATGTATATATATATGTATGTATATATATATGTATGTATGTATATATATATGTATGTATGTAT